>OZ038520.1:40039776-40166689 GCA_964036315.1 Acanthosepion esculentum
AACCTAAAGATTATCTAATTGTTTATTATTATATCATAACCCAACATAGTGGAAACTTAATGCCTATATGTACTGGATAATTGAATAGAGAAACTTAAAGATGAGAAAAAGAAAAGGTCTATAAACAATATTATGACAAACGAAGGAAAGAGAAGGTGAAATTTTAGGGTAATGTGGGGATGTTATTGATAGTCACCAAGAATAAATAGTAACAGTGATGGAGGGGGGATATTTATATAGACTGAAGCAGATGGGGAAACTGGTAAATGTATATAAAGAGGGGAGGAGAAGTTGGATGTGCAGTGTAATAGATAATTGATAGCAGTTCATTTACTTGTTAAGGCATAACAGCTCAGTCAAGTTCAGTTGGGACTTGGGAGGAGCAGACATTCCTAGGTGAATGTCCACCAATGATAGTTCAAGATGGTTCGATGGTAGTCTAGGTAAGCTTAAATCTACTGCAGTGACGGCACTTAGAAATTAATTTGTCCCTTTGGTTTAAGAGTATCTTTTGATTTTCCCTGTATGTATATATATATAATACAATACAAGTAAAATGTTTGTCACTTAGCTGCTTGATGTTACCTTCTGCATCCCATCTGCAGAGTTTTGTAGATGGACCCTCCTGGAATCATTTCATCCACTCATCAGGGGATATACACACACACACCTCTTTTGAGTTAATATGAATATATTATAGGTCTCCTTCCAAGCATCTCCCTTCAAAAGGCTGGGAGCAGGCATAATGAAACCTTAAATCAAACTTCCATGACATCAAAAATTATCTAGAATCAAGCACAGGTAGTAAAACAGTTTAATGAAACTTTTTATAAATTTATTGTACTTGAATCAATAGAAGAAATTCCCACTACTAAATTTCCATTACTAATGGAAAAAATTATATCCTCCAATATAACTACTATATTTGTTAAAAAATTAGCAAATGGTACAATATTAGTAGAAATAACAAAGAAGACATAGGCTGAAAAATTGTTAAAATGAACAACTTTTGACAAATTAAAAATCAAAGACTACTCTTGTCAATTCATCCAAAGGAGTAATCAGAAGCCTTGACCTCGATCCATGCTCCCTAGAAGAAATTAAGACAAACCTGTGGAAACAAAATGTTATAGGCATCAAAGAAACCTGCATCTCTGGGCCACTCAGATGATTTAACTGTAGGGACACCAATTTTCCGCGATCACGGAATCTCGGAATTGTTAATCTGAAATGGAATCTCGTATTTTTTTCATGCAATCATTTTCCACCATAAATTTATTCTTTCTTTCTTTTTTTCAAATAAAAATAATACTTGAAAACTGTCTCTTCGGTTTTCTTCAATATTTTAATAAATAAAACAATGTAACGTTATTTCCCATAAATTTATTCTTTATTAATATTTGTAGTTATTTAAGACATAAAAAAGAATTTAAAAATTCTGCACGCCTACAAAAAAGTAGATTTTCCTAGAAAATTTTATCCTATTTTTGAATATTAAAAAAAAAAAAAACTTTATGTAACAAAGCAGATAAGAGTCAGTTGGTTAAATCGTCCACCCCTCCACCCCCAACCAAATGAGACTTGATCCCATTGCTAAAGTGGAAATGGGACTTATAGACAATAGTTTGAACCTAAAAACGAAAGAAGGAAGAGAGGCAACATCAAAGCAATAAATTTTTAAAATCTATTTCTTTGGTTTAATTTCATAACTTGCTATTTTATGAAATGCTACATTTCCCTCATACAATATAGAAAAGTTTTCTTCTTTTAACATCCGACTACAGTAAAACTGACAGTTACACTGCAATCCTTCCTGATTATTTTTTCATATTTTGTTTTCTAATACAATTAACAATTTGCCAAAATGGCTGAATTTAGTGAATCACCTTCAAGTTCAAAAATTGCACCTGCTCCTCCAAAAAGAAAAAAAATGACCCCAGTATCTAAAATTTGTGCTAAAGCCAGAGTTGAACAATTTCCTGATGACTTTAGTGCAGAAGATAATATGCTATTTTGCAAATTTTGTCTCCATAGTGTTGATATTTTTAGGGTTAACACAATCGAAGACCATATTAAGTCAAAAATTAATATGAGAAAAAAAATCTTCAAAAGGGTCGTCTCAAGTGAAACAGAAGACAGTAACAACATTGTTCAAGAGTAAAGAGATACAAGATGAATTTATTCTTGATTTTTAAAAAATGTGCACTTTATCTGACATTCCCCTTCACAAAATTGATAAAATGAGACCATTCTTATTAAAACATTGTAAGGAAGGTGGAGCTATTCCAAGTGTCAATTGTATTAGGAAACTTCATCTTCCAAAATTATTTGCTTGTCACTTTGCTGCTCTGAAAGCCAAGCTTGCTAATGAATCTATTAGTATCATAACAGATGAAACAACTGACTGTCGTGACCACAGCATTTTGAATATCATTGCAAGCATTCGTGGTGAGCCATTTCTCATTGATGTTGTAGCCCTGGCAGAATGTAATCATCAAACTGTAAGTCAGCATGCATCTGAGCTGTAACTCATGTGGATATTGAATTTGAAAATATCATTGCCTTTGTAACAGATTCGGCAGCCTATTGCAAAAAAGCTCATAGAGAAGTGTTGTCAAATATCTTTAACAGCTACCATGTATTGTGCTTGGCACATATTTTAAATCTTGTTGGCGAAGTATTTTCAAATTGGCCAGCATTTGATAATGTTACCCAGCTCACTACTTTCATCAAGTCAGCTCTTTTTAGAAAGCCGAGTCAGAAAAAAATGATATTTGAAATGGCTTGAAAATTATTTGCCCAAAGAACAAGTGAAATTACCTCCTGTACCAGTGGCAACCAGATGAAATTCCTGGTTTAATGCAGCCAGATATCACTCATCCTTTATACAATTTTATGAAGGATTCTTTAAGCAAGAAAAGAGTCATGGCCTTGCAGTAGATAGAATTCTTGAATTAGTAGATGGTGGTCGACTACATCATTCCTCTTTCCTTAATTTGCACCTAAATCTGCATTTTTTAAATGAGAACTGCACACATTTAATAAAAGCTTTGACAAGCTTAGAAGAAACTAAGTCTCCACTTGCATGTGTTGTTTATAATATGATGGAGGATTTGAAACAATATTTACATGCTGGTATATCAAAATCAACATTTGGCCTTGAAACTGATCATCTTCTGTCTGAACTAAAAACCACAGTGGAAGAGAGTTACCTCAAATTTTCAAGATTTCTTCGGCATATCTTTTTCTAAATTGAATAAATACCTGGAGGCTCACCCTGTATATAACTTTTACAAGGCAGCTCGTCTATTTGATCCTAGACAGCTACCCCATATAAGCCATGATATTGATAGTTTTGCAGCTATTAAAGACTTGCAAGATCCTTCTACTGATCTTATAGAAGAATTTCAAATTTATGTGAATTACAAAGATGACTTACCAAATCCTTTTAATATCCCAGCATTTTGGAAAGCAAATAAGAGCAGATTTCCTCTTCTGGAATAGATTGCCAATAAGGTCATATGGATGCCTGTTACCGGTGTTGATGTTGAATGTTCATTTTCTCAATATAAACATTTAATGAATAAACAACGTGAAAATCTAACCTCTGAGAATACCAAGCAACTTACAATGTTGTATTTCAATGGAGATTTAGAGAAAAGATTTAATGATTGCTAATTTCATAATTTGGGAAATATTCAATTTCAAAGCACTATTTCAATTTGTGATCAATTTTATTTAAATTTTGAATTAATGCTTATATTTTGTTACAGAGATTGAATTATGATTTAATTATTGTTTTGTAAAATTGTAGTCAAAGTTTTTAATATACTTTGAGTTATTTGCTGTTGATTCTTTTGTTGATTTTAATATTGCAGACTACCATATAATTATCAATTTGAATTCTTTGAAATAAAATAGAACTTATTTTTGGAATTTAATTTTTTTAACATGCTAAAAAATGTAATCATTTCTATTTCTTTGTATGAAATAAAACTTTGAATTATGTTTTTTAAGTTTTAATTTATCCAAGTTTCTCGTAAAAATTTTAAAAAATAAATTAAATAAAAAGGAAAAATTAAATTTTGCAAAAGTGAAAACAGAAAAAAACGAAATTTACTAAAATTGGAAACAGAATCAATGAAAATTTGAAACTGAAAATCGGGGTCCCTATAACTGTCAGATTTTGCCACCACAAAAACAGATGCACCAAAACCCCAGTGTGGAAGATGTGGGGAGAATGGGATAGACCATTCCAGATTAACCTGCCAAAAAAACTCAAAAGTGTTCAAAGAACATATTGCTGACTAAAAGGAGTGTGAAATCTGAAAATATACCAAAAAACTCACCTTTCCAGAAACAAGTGAATTAGTGAAAAGTACCTTCACTACATCTTCATATACTGAAATTACAAAAAAAGCTGCCCCTATAATTACCTACCAAGAATTTTTTTAAAATGTTGTGTGATAACAAATAAACTGTGAATCGAAATTTGATGAGATAACTATCCTCAAAGAACTAAAATCCACAACAAAACCAGAATCAAACTTCATACAAACAAAAATTTATAAAAATAAAATAGGAATCCCGATACAAAATTGATTGGGAAAAATTGGAAATTCCCAAATTCTAAATCTCAGAGTAAAGACTTCAAAAAATAAAAACAAAAAACAAAAACATCTAAAGACAGGCAAAACACCAAACAAGACTTAATCAGAACCAGAGGAAATCTCAAAACCAAAAACATAAAATGGGAAGTAGATCATATAGTATGATCCACATAAATTATCCAAATAATTATCGTCCTATCTCTCTTACCAGCTGACTTTGCAAAACCATGAAAAGAATGGTTAAGATGACTTCTGGAAAAAACATAACATGGTATCGGAATATCAAAGTGGATTCAGACATAACAGAAACATTATCAATTAAATCCTTTATCTGAGGCAGCTTTGTATGAGGACAGCATGTAATATTGGTATTTTTTTACCTTAAAAAAGCATACAACACAGAAGTCTGGTATCCTGAAAAATGTAAACAACTTAAGAATATATGTCCTTATGGTATGTATAGGGACTACTTTGTCCGAACTTCATAAACAAAAAATAGGAGTACTTTAGGAAAGTATTTTGTTTGACACCTTATTTATGATAAAAGATAACAGCATTATTAAAAAGGTAAATGATGGATTTGTGGATGATTTTGCATTTGTCTACTCTTCACCATATATGTCAAATGCAGAGAGACAAACTCAAAACTGTCTTAACAAATCTGCAAGATGAGCTGATGAAAACATTTTCTAAATTTCTAAAGCCAAGACTGTAGGCATGCATTTTTGTAATAAGTGATCACTAAATCCTGATCCTCAAGTAAAAATGAATGACACTTTGATTCCAATTGTCCAGCAAGCCAAATACCTAGAGCTTATTTTTTTTATGTAAATTAATCTTTAGAATTCATATTGATTACCTAAGGCAGAAATGTCTAAAAGTCCTAAATTTATTAAAGGTCATATCAAAGATAAATTGAGGAGCAGACTGAAAGGTAAAGCTTCAGTTATATAGAGCAAGTATTAGGTTGAAACTGGATTATGGCTGTATAATTTATAGTTCTTCACAAGTATCCTATCTAAAGCTACTACAGTGTAACCCGGATATAAGAGAAACTCGGATATAAGAGAGATTTTCTCTGGTCCCAAATTAGAGCCTGTGTTAATGTATATACCCGGATATAAGAGAAACCTGGATATAAGAGGCTTCTTATCCGGTCCCAACAACTCTCTTATATCCGGGTTACACTGTACCTATCAAAAACTATGACTATGCCTGAAATCTTATCATATCTCCCTGATACATACTCTGTATGTAGAGGCTAACAAATTCCCGTTTCTTAAATGAGAAAAACTCTCTTCAATATGCAATTAAATTCCAAATAACCCCAATAACCCATCCGAAGGAAAAGTATTTAATGATCAAAATTCTTACTTTTATACAAGCAAGCCATCTACAATTTCACCTTAGCACAAACAAATAAAAAACCTGGCAATATAGCACTATTCAAATAATCAGATATACCATCATGGATGACCACTGAACTTGAAATAGATCTCACCACATTGAGAAAAAAAAAAAAAAAAAATAAAATCCATACATTAAAGTGAATACCAAAATAAATTTGGAAGACTAAGAGACAAATACCATTGCTATAGAACTAGTAGTAGGAAGCAATATGGAACACATTCCCAAAAAATAAACTTTACAAATGTCCGACAGGAAAACAAAAAAATACTACATATATATATATATATATATAATTCTTATATCCTATATAAATATATGTATTAGGAATCATTCAGTATATCCAATCTTAAGTAGTGATAAGCTTCAAAAAAAAAAGTAGCATTAAAGGGTGAAGAGAGGACACTGTGTTAACTAGAGTTTGTATTGGACACACAAAACTAACTCATATACACCTGCTAAGAGCTGAAGATATATCTTGATACACCCATTGCAATCAAAGATTGATGGTTAAGTACATTCTGATTGAATGTAAAAGCTCTCAGTTTAAACATAGCAAATACTACAATGTCATAAATATAAAAAAAAACATTGAAAATGTCAAGTAACAGAATTACTAAAAGAAATAGGAATTTTTAAATTCCTTTAAAAATTGTTTATGTATGGGTATATGAGGCCAACAGGTTTAAACAGATTTAAACTGACAGATTAAACAATCTATTTAAAATGAATTATAGCTACCAATTTGTGTTCTTCCAACTACTGAAAAAAAGAAAAGAATATAAGTACTATATGTATTCACCTGGTTAGTGTAAAATGACCTGCCAGAGTTGACAAGACATTAAATAAAATCTAACCAACCAACCTACTTGACTAACAAAGCAATAAGCACAGATATTTATCTGTGTAGATGTTTATCATGCATATCTTTTTCTTTTATTAGAATGCTGCCTTATTTGACTGTATTTTTTGACTTGTGGTGATGTTCAGAATGTAAGCATTAAATTGTATTATTGGTAGAAGAAAGTATAATTGTCTGGTTAAAAATAACAAAAAATGTACTAATAGATCTTAGTATTTTATTTTTTTCTTAACCGAGTCAGAAGTCTGTTAATTACTGAAGTCATATTGACATAATTTAGAAAAAAATGTGATATCCCATAATGCAACATGATTAACGACCCAAGATGGGGCATAAGATTCACTTAGAGAATACTGAAAGATATCTCTTTTCAACTGAGCAATGTCTACATTTATTAATTGTGTAAAAAAACAAAAGGCTTTTTATCCTACCTATTGCTTTCTCGGATATGACAGTATAAATTACAAATGTAACATTCCCAACTCCTACTAGGATTGCAGTCAATTGTAACACCTTCAGTAAAATCTGTGTCCCAGTCTACACTGATCAAGAGAAGCATTTTGACTTTTCTTCTTCTATATGCCATGTCCCTTCAAGATGTAGGCAATTATGGTTATCCACAACTTCCTATCCTTTGTAACAATAATGTTTGTCTTTTCACCATTATTCTTATTCCTTGTTCTGCCATCCATTTACACAAGCTTGTTAAGTAAATTACTTGTTTTCTTCTGTCCTTGTTTTCAATATGTATTGTGAGTATCAAATTCTTCAAGTCATTTGTGCTCCATATGTGCCCTAGAAATTTCAACTGTCCCTTTTTGATTTTAAGTATAGTAAGCATTCTTTTTGTTTGCATTTTTCTTAAAGCTTCCTCATTACTCACATGTTCAGTCCACAGTATTCTCAGCATCCTCCTGTAGAACCACATTCCTGTTGCCTCAAGTCTCCTCCGTAAGGAAATTGCCCAGCATTCACTGCCACATAGGAGGACTGATATTACATAATAGTTCAATATTATTTTCTTTTCATTTAATTAAATTTTCCTGTTTTTTTAGTATTTTGCTTAGCTCTTGCAGGGCATCTTTTTCTATTCCAATGCATCTTCTGATTTCAGTGCCACATTTTTCATCCTCTGTTAAAACTTCCTAGATATTTACAGTTTCATACTTGCTTGGTTTTGGTATCTCCAATTTTTAGTCCACTTGTTGAGATGTTGCTCTTTCTGACAACCATACATTCTGTCTTCTTACAATTGATGTTACTTGGGTTAATTCTTAATCTACTAGAGCATTATACACTGCTAATCATCTTGACATTTAGCCAGTTTGCATCTTCTTTTCTAATAGAGGTTGGAGGCACTCTAGACCAGCATGGAATTTATCAAACATTTATCTCCTAAAGACAAAACTTCAGATTGCTTGCAAATTTAAAAGAAAAAAAAAGAAAACACTTGTTTACTTAGTCTCCTGTTCATCCTTAGACTTTCTACTTATAGTAATAATGTCAACATGCAAAAGGCTCCAAATTCTACACTTGGGATTGTCCCACAGAACAGTAACCTATTGGATTAAAGTGGTGATCTTGGTGACCTAGTAATTGTGAATTCAATCTGTGGGCCTCAGGAGGTACAGTGGAGTAATGGATAGCAGCTCAGATTGAGGAATTTTGAATTCAAGTTAAATCTGTTACATTCACTTACATGCTAATACCCTTGGAAAAGATATGAATCCTCTTCTTCTCCCCCCCCCCCCAGCAATGGGTAAATAGCAGGACAGACCAGGTTCTATAGCCTTGGATGGCAACTGGTCTACTGCAGAAAGAAATAGCAACCTACTGCAGGAAAAAAATCTGCCTCGTCAGTCATGTATCGAAAGATACATGATCACCTAAGCGTGTATCATGCCTGGTACATAACTGACTAAATCTGTGAGCCACATAGTACAAACTTAGACTCAGTAAAAATAGGACATGCAATTACTGAGCAGTACTAGATACATACTAGATGGGATATCCCTAGACATAGTCAGTCTAACTGTAGATTAAATAATGGGTTCTGTTCAAAATCTCGTGAATGTTAACTGGATTGACAAGCATGTAATGAAGGCCAAAGAGAATAACAACCGAAACTTTGTGATAATAACAATAAAGATGAGGATAATAGTCTGAGTGTAAATAATGTGAATAAAAGTATCACATAAATCATATTTCATAATCCTCTATTTGACCTACTGAAAGATAGCCACACCATATATAAAATGGCAAGAAATCACTTAGAATTGATAGTCATCAGCCTAAAAAAAAAATAGATGGTCTTTCAAGCTGAAGACAAATCCAGTGTGTGACAGTGCTCCGGCACATTTAGTTTGTTTGCTAGTAAATATCCAAAAGAGTAAATGATTGGTTGACTGTAGTTAACAACTAGACTTCTCTTTTTAGAAATTGTTATACAAAATGAATGCTTGTGTATTCCAAAGAGTTTAATTTCTCAGTTATCCCTCTTTAACAGTAGTTGGTCTTCATTTTTTTTTTTTTTTTAAATGTCTGCATAATATAGTTATAGACTTGGGAAGAAGTTTCAAATATAATTCAGAAAATTTTATCTCTCAGAAGTTAATCTCCCACATCAGTAATACTGTTGATGTCCAAGGGCTAATCATTTTCATTATAATTAAAGCAGATAAACTAATATCTATATGTTAAAACAAAAAGAATACCATTAACAATTACAGACATACATAATACCAACAATTATTCTTTTGCCTTTTGCTGTATGGCAAACTTATATATATATATATAGTGACACATTTTATAGTATTCATTGCAAAAGATTCCCTTCCCAGAACACAATTGACTCCTGTAACATGGGCATCAGAGTATAAAGAGACAAAAATGTTATTAGAAACAAAGAAAAGAGTATTGAATAGTTATGTGATACCTGTCCTCCTGTAGAATGAGAAAAAGATGAGAAGCAACAGAAATGTGGTTCTACAAAAAGATGCCAAGGGTACCATGTACTGAACATGTGAGCAATAACATGGTTTTAGAGAAAATGGAAACAAAAAAGAAACTTATACTTAACATCAAGAAGAGGTAGTTGAAATTTCTGGGATAAGTAATGAGGAAGGAAGGCTTAGAAAACCTAATACTCACAGGACAGATTGAGGGAAAGAGAGACAGGAAAGCAGCATGAAAAATACATGATGAGCTTGACTAAATGGATGGGAGAGTAGGGTTTAGGAGAAATAACAGAAAGACAAAACTTATTAAGAGCTACAAGAGACAGGAAGATGTGGAGGGCCATGATCGCCTACATCCTGAAGGGACACGGCATATAAAAGAACATGGACATCTGCAGAAAAGCATTCCCTCAATCCATCTTAAGGACAAATTTTTTCAAGTGTACTCAGAACTTTATCATTTCTCATATTTTTTTTTTCTTTTTACAGTAGATATCAATTTGTTGGCTAGTAAATATGACCTTTTCTGATCTCCATTTTGTTCAAGTGCCAAGACCACTGTAATGACCATATATAAATTGAGGGCATTTCACCTCAACAGCCACTTCTTTCTGTCTGAATTTCTGAGATAAAGAGTTAGCATTATTTACACTGTTTATATTCAGACTATTGTCCTCATCTTTGTTGTTGTTATCACAACATTTCAGCCATTCTACTCTCCAGCCTTCATCAAGGTGTATATTGATCTGGGTAACTTACAGAGAATTCTAAACTGAACCCTTTATTAAATCTATGGCAATAGACTGTTCTTTCACTGCTCATGTCTAGAGATATCATTCAGTTATTGCTCACCCATTTCCACTGAGTACAAGTACACACTGCCCACCCCATTGTGACACAGTGATTGTAAGTGCAATCCCTGGGTTGGGCAGTGTGCACCTAGACTCTGTGGAAACAGGTGAACAATAACTAAAGAGTACTAAATAAAAATAAGAACTAGATGTTATCCCTAGACATGAGCTGTGGAATAAGAACAGTCTGCCTCAGTAAATTAAATAAAGGGTTCAGCTCAGAATTCTGTTTAGGTTATCCAGACTGATAATCACCTGAGGATGGCTAGAGAGTACAATTGCCAAAATATTGCGATAACAACAACAAAGATGAGGACAATATTCTGAATATAAATAGTGTAAATAATTAATATTAGTCTACATTTACATTTCATATTTTTGTCATCTGTCCATCAAGAGATAATCAAATAAGATTATAACTGCATTAAGTACCTGTAATAATGTCTTTAAATATTACAACTATCAATGTTCAGGAGTTAAAATTAAATATCATTATTTTATATTCTTGACACAATTCACAACTTACTTCATATTCTAGGTTTATACATTTTATTATTTATCTTTTGGACTTGGTGGCATCTATAACATCTTCCATTTCTTGTTCACTATCTTCTTTTTCTCATATAACACTAAATTCAGGGAAAAATTTCTCCTTGGATTCCTTCAGTTAAATATAGTCTTTCATAAAGAGTTCAGTTCAAAATTCCCTGTAGGTTACCCAGATAGGCTGGAGGACAATGGCCAAAAATGTTGTGATAACAACAACAAAAATGAAGACAATAGTCCAAACATAAATAGTGTAAATAGCAGTCACTTTGCATTTCAAAACAAATTCCAGCAATAAATGACTTTAATACTGTCCTTTTAGTTTATTTATTCAGTATCAAAACTTTCAAACTCATGTTTTTAGTTAAGTATGTAATCTCAGTATATGCCCTGATTTCTGTCTGTTAAAAATGCAGTCTGGTTGGTTAATTATGATCAAGGGTATTAATTTTTGTTAATGGTTACAAAGTGTTTAAGTAGTTCTTAACATTTTGTTATCCTTAGCCACGCTCACTGAGCCATGACATTACCAATTTTTGACAGCAAAATTTAAGATTATCAATTTTTGGCACAAAATTTTTTATGCCTAAATCACATGATCATAATCAACCAATCAAATTGCATTTTAAACAGATAGCAATCAGAGCTACTTTTTTGTATAAAACAGACATCTCCAGCTCTAGTTAGATGAGAGATATATTATGACATAGTTACACAACTCTCCATTTCAATTTAACTTCTGAAAATGATATAATTGTTAAACTGGTAAAGTTACTCTAAATAAACGACTCCAATTGCATTTTCAACTTCTTTTCTTTCTGTCTCTCATATATACGAAAATATATATCTTTTCTTCATATATATATTTCTTCATATATCTTTTCTTTTCTATCTCTATATATGTAACACTGTTCTGACATTCTGTGAGATGCCTACTTATCCCAAATTGAAATTTGTAGGTCAGGACATTTTGAGCTGTCAAATCTAGTCAAACCTAATGCATTCTGTGATATATGCATACTACTTGTATCAACAAGTTCTCAACTTGACCCAATTGCAAAAATGTAACCAGATAACTCAGATTCTTGTTTTTTTTTTTTCTTCTTGGTCAGGATGAAAACTTTTCAGGATCCTCTCATATGTAACCATTTTTTTATTAATATTTTTTCATACACATACACATAAAATATATATATATATATATATATATATATATATATATATTTAATTTATTTGCTTAAATGTTATTTTTTAAATGGATACTCATATTTGAGTAAATGGTCTATTCTTATTTAATTATTAAACAATATATTTATTTATTTACATCTACCATCCTGAATATTCAAGAAATCTTGTTAGAAAATGTTCGTCCTCCAGTAGGATTCAAATCTGTGTCCCCTAGGGAAAACTGCCATTAGATCTGATGTGCCTTAGTCCAACATGACCATATAGGACCTCTTCTAGAGGGACACAGTTTCATATCCTGCCAAAGGACACATATTTTTCTAATAAGATTTCTCAAATATTCAGGCTGATAGATGTAAATAAATAAATATACCGTTTAATAAATAAATGGAATGGCTACTCAAATATGAGTATCCACTAAAAATGATGTTTAAAGTGATAAAAAATCTGTCAGATTAATAAAAATCTATTACATTCATTAGAATATATATATATATATATATATATATATATATATATAAGGGATGCACGGTGGAATAATGAATAGCAGCTCGGATTGAGGAATCGTGCTAATACCCTTGGGGAAGGTATGAATCCTTTTCTTCTTACCCCAGCTATGGGTAAATAGCAGGTCAGACTGGGTTCTATAGCCTTGGATAGCAACAAGTCTAGGAGAAGGACAACTCTAAATTCAAAACCTGCAGAGAGTTGTTTGGGGACCATGTGACACATGTTACACCAGGTCTCTGTATTTGGCTCTTTAAAAAGTGTGGTTGGTTCTGCACAAAACCTTCACCACTATAATCAAATCATGTGCATGTTGTCTGGCTGTCAGTTCCTAAGAACTGAGTTGCCTGACCCTTATACGTAGTAAAGGGCTCCCAGTAGGCACAGGTCAACGGACTATGTCAAACAACAGCAGGAGAGTCCATGATGATATATATATATATATATGCACACACTCAGAGCTTTTATATGTTTTCATGTATACAACATGAGGAAGAGAGAGTTGATATTTCTGTGGAGCATAATGAGGAAAGAGGGCTTGGAAAATCTGATACTTGCAAGACAGATTGAAGGCAAGAGGGACAGAGGAAAACAATGCATAAACTACTTAGTGAGCTTGAGTAAATGGATGGTGGAACAAAGTTTAGGAAAATAACAAATAGACAAAATTTATTAAGATCTACAAAGAAGAGGAAATTGTGGAGAACCATGATCACCTACGCCCAGAAGGGACAATGTACACAGAAGAATTTAACTAATTTTATCAATGTCTTTTTTCAAATGTCTAGTAAGGGTTCCTAAATTCTACCAATGCTTGTCTGAGGTGAAATATTAAAATTTATTTAGTATAGATGATTGAAAAATTTTTAGATTTCAATTTTTCTTTTCATTTCACATCTGGATGAAGGAGATTGACTATTCAAGGAAGTACTGTGACAATGGAAAATGAGAGACAGAAATATGAAAGCATATAGAAATAGCAAAAGATGTATTTCAGAAATTAAGCAAAGTATTAATAAATAAAATATAGGAAAATATTGTTTGAAACAAAGAAAATATACTTTTCATGTTCCGTTTCTTGTATGGAAAAAAAAGATAAACAATTTTCTCACAGATGACAAAGAGACTTGAAACAACAGAAGGATGCTGAGAATACCAAGCACAATGCATGTGAGCAATAAGGAAGTTTTAGGAAAATTAGGAACTACAAAAGAACTTATTATAATCAGAAAGTTGGGATACATAAAGTAAGAGAGCCTAGAGAGTTTAACACTCACAAGAGATTGTAAAGGGTTGTAAATTACTTAGACCAATAAAAGTTGTGAAGAGCCATAATTACCTATGCCTGAAAGGATACATAAATAAGTACTTACTGCTTATCTTACCTTCACTGTGTTTTGTCAAACTCTCTAAGCCAGTGGTTTCCAAACAGTGCAGTAGAAGAGGGTAACAGGTGAGGCAGAATGATTGAAAGACAAAGATTTAGAAAGTTTCAAAAATTCATATGCCAAAAATAAATATTTCAAAATTTAAAATATTATTATGGATTATGTGTAACTGCATGCATGAGTCCCAGTATAAATAGTTATAAATAATTATTGACTGGTTTTATCATTGTGATATACTTGCATTATATCAAGTTTTAAGAATGTAGTAACTAAGGTCTGTAAATTGGAGGAGAGAGTTATCTATGACAGTGTTCTGACTTTGAACCTATGGTTATCTCCCTTTAACATTCTTTCTGTTTTTTATTTTTAAATGTACTTTTTATCACATAAAATTTAATAAGGTGTGAGCAAATTTTCATTCTGAAAATGCTGACAAGAAAAAAAAAAGTTTGAGAAGCACTGCTCTAAGCCATCCCCACCCCACCCCATTATGTGTTTCAAACATTTCAACTATCTCTTTGTGATTGTTAGTAACAATTTCTTTGTAGTTCCTTTGAACTTCTTCATGTGTTACATGCTCTGTCCATGGTATTCTCATCAGTGTGAATCTGTAGAACCACATTTTGGTTGCCTCAAATCTTTTCTTTTATGGCAAAATTGTTTTGCATTTGCTGTTAGATAGGAGTTGAGCATTCTTTGTTTATCATGTTACTTTTCAGTTACTGGAGTAGCATAAAAGTTCATTTACTTGGTCTTCATGTTAATTTAAAACCAGTTCTGTGAGAATTTTTACCAGCTTGTTTTTATAAGAAAAACTATGTTGGAAGTAATTGCTATTTTGGGAATAAGTCACTTTACTTATCTTAGCACTTGTTTTATTCAAAATATTAACAAAAACATAAGTTGGTTTAATATTTTTAGACCTTCTCAATTAGTAATTGTAGATCCTACCAGAATTTATCATGTGGGCATAATTTTAACAATATAAAATATGCAGATGATATTGTGTTGATGGCAAACTCAGAAAGGGAACTACAGAATCTCCTGGACAGGAAGATAGAAGAAAATGAGTGAAAAAAGACTGGAAAAACACATTCACATCCTAATACACAAACACAAATATAATCAAATATATGAGCACGGAAATATTAGGGCAGATATTCACACAGGAAATAGAAGAAGGAAAAATTCAAAAAAGGAAAAGAAAAATAAAGAATAAAATAGGAAGAAGAATGAAGGCAGAAAAACAAAAAACCATGCAAAAGAAAATTATGTCAGACACATGTATACACAGGTAAAAACATATACAAGCAAACACACACGTACTATACAAATAATCACACTCACCAAAATTCAAGCACAAATACACTAATAAAACAACACAAACCAACTGTCAATATTTTACATACCCAAACAAACATATAGATAAAAAAAGGAGATCAAATAAAGATAAAAAGTGCAAGTACATGCATATGTATGATGCATACATATACATAGTTAAAATACGTATATTGGGCTATAGACAAAGCAAAGGAAAAAGACTTATATACATACACACACATATATAAACATACACATACATATACAAAAAACTGAACAACTAAACTCACATATGCACACAAACATACAAAAAACCGGCATATATACAAATATAAAAACACATACACATATATACAAATATATGCATACACACACACACACACACACACACATATATATATATACACAAACTCATACACCCACATACACATATATAAACTAACACACAGACACACCTGCACAAATATATGTACCCAAGCATATACACACATATAAACAGATGTAGAAACTACCATACATATATATGTAGGTGCTTACCTAGATAATCATAATGAATTCAGAGTCCATGTAAAATTAATGCATAAACAATCACACCTATTCAATATCAACTTAACATTCTATATCAGATTAAATTGCTGGCAAATAAGGATAGGTTATATTTAATGTCGGTGGTCAGGTAAAAAAATAAATATAAATAAAGAAAATAAAGAACCAATAAATAATAATAATATTAGCTTACAATACCATTATATTATCATTCATAATATTATTACTTATATTGCAAGGTAAAAGGTGAACTATGTCTACAGTTAGTAGTAAGTTCATTCCTTTGATTTAAGAGATTAATCCTGACTTTAAATCTAATAATTTTCAATTTGTCATTGAGACAAAGATAACATGATGCATATAGGCAATTACAGGTTTAAGCCCTCTTAATTAATTTCCATTTAACTGTAGAAGTTTTGTTTTTCTCTTTTAAACTCCAAAAGTAATAAAACAATGAAGTAATGTTTTTATAAGTACTATTGTTGAAGGATAGTACATGTTGATACCAATGGGTTTTAAACAAATGTTTAGTGCTTCCAATGTAAAATCTTTTAATACTCAGGTTTTCAAGTGTAGAGATAGATAAACTAGGAAACTAGCTCAGCAACTGTTTTGTAGTGGATAATCATTGGAATTTCTACAATTACATCCACTGGTATTAGTATTATTATACTTATTATCATTTACTGCACTATTGCAATATGTCATCCTTTTTGAATTTTTATACATGTTGAAGACTCTGTTATTGTGTCTTTTAGTTATTTTCTCAAGGTTGTCCATACAACAATAGCTTAATTTAAATGTATTATTATTAAATATTTTACTAAGTGGATTAGTTTTGAGAAAATGTTTATTAATAATTTGTAGTGATGATATAACATGCATGTTATAATTTTGAATAAATATATATACACACATAGATACTAGCAAAAACACAAACTCATAATACACAAAAATGGGGAAAAGTTTAAAATGATACAGAGGACATAAAAAGATAAGATCAAAGACTTCATTCCCTCCCCTTTCTTTGACGGTGGAGTAATGGATAGCGGCTCAGATTGAGGAATCGAAGAGTTGAGTTTGAATTCCAAATTGAATCTGTTACATTCACTTACGTGCTAATACCCTTGGGAAAGGTATGAATCCTCATCCTCCCCCAGCTATGGGTAAATAGCAAGAGAGACTGGGATCTATAGCCTTAAATGGCATCTGGTCTACCACAGAAAGAAATGGCAACCTACTGCAGGAAAAAATCTGCCTCATTGGTCATGTATCGAAAGATACATGATTGCCTAAGTGTGTATCCCATATGGCACATAACTGAACCCTTAAGCAAAGGAAAATTTTTCCACCAGAAGTATTTGGATTACTACCACACACAAAAGGCAATGGTTGAACATAACAAAAAATATAGGAAAAAAATTAATTTAAATAACCATTTTTGCCTGATGAAGATCACAAAATCCAAAACTGGTGTAGCATAAAAAAGTATAATATATATTTTAAAATATCCACATTTTAACCAAAATGTTTGCAGTTTATTTTTTACTTTTATATATTTATATATATATAATGCATAAATGTTTAATGGTCAGAGTTGAATCAGACCAGGGATGGTGGTATTAAAAAAGTGCTCAATACATGTGTGAAAAAAAAAAAAAAAAGTAAAAAAATAACATGTAGAGTTTTTAACTTTAAAAATCAGTATGTCAGTTGAATCCACTACCTTGGTTTCAACCTTATGGTATCCTCAGACGATTTTTATAAAATTACCTCTTGACCTCTCCTGAACACTTTATTTTTTAAAAAAAACTAATGAACACTCTATTCTTGTTTTCAAAAATAAATAAACAAATGCATGATGTGGGTGTAAATAAAAAGGGGGGAGGAGGAGGAGGTCAAGAAGAAGAGTATTGTGAATTTACACTACCCTTGCTTTTCTTCTTCATTTCATTTGATAAAAATTGCCTGAGGATAACATAAGGTTGAAACCAAGGTAGAAGATTTAACTGACCTCCTGATTTTAAAAGTTATATATATATATTGTGTATGTGTGTGTGTAATTTGGCAGCAACTTTTCTTTTAAACATGTTGTGTTGAATGTTAAAGACAACATCATCCTGCATATTTTCTTTTGATTACGCTACAAGACAATTGGCAAATGTTTTTAAAAAATTTTGACTAAAAAATTTTTGACCCTGAAGATGAACAATGATGTTCGAAAGTACTAGGCTATCGTACGGACAATTTTTATTTCGATATCATTTTCAAATAAAAAGTCTCATTAGAAAATATGAGAAAATTCAAAAGAAAATATGCAGGACGATGTTGTCTTTAACATTCAACACAACATGTTTAAAATATATATATATATATATATATATATATATATATATATATATATATATATATATATTATACCTCCACAAAGACAATAAAAAATCAGCATATTTTCCCAAGCAAGGCTGGAGGCCACTATCACGCAAGGGGTTAAAGAAGGGTTGGAGGAAGAGCAGATAGGAGCGGTAAAGGAGAAGATGTGGAGAAAGAAAAAGACAGTGGGTCGATCAAGGCAAGGGGGTTACAGAAGATTTGGAGCGAGAGCAGATAGGATGAAAAGATGAAAGGATGTGGAAAAGGGAAGTGGATAGATCAAGGCAACTGGAGATGTCAATTGACGCTACACTTAAACCATTGGAGATTGTATTTGTCAGGGAAACAGTAATAGGGAAGGGAGTTCCATAGGCGAGATGTGAGAGACATGAAGCTATTGGAGTAGAAGAGACGTCTACATCTAACAGTTTCAACGGTGTAGGGGTAGGAACAGGATGCCAGCCTCGTAGGACGTTTAAATTCACGAGGCCTAGGGACAAGCGAAAGCAGCTCCTCGGAGCAATTACTGTGAAAGTACTTGTAAAAAAGGCAGAGCGAGGCAACATCGCGTCTGTGAGAGAGAGATAGATCCGGGAACCCCTTCCTAAACACCAAACAAGGTTTGGGCCTTTAATCGTGTCCAATAGAGGGGGGAGGAGTGTAGACCGGGCTGTAAGAAAGCCTACCTGCTCCTATTACATATAACATATACAACGACGACAAAACAAAACAATAGAGGGGGATGTAGTTGGGATAGTCACAGGGCTTACACTAGTTGAGAGTACTGGGGGATAGGAATGACATACTATTGTGAATGCATACAATACTAAGTTTTAACTTAGTATAAGTCCCATTGACCTATATTTTAAAAAAAAAAAAAATGTAATATTATGAGTTAGGTTAGAATAGTTAGTTCTAAAATAAGATATGTTAGGGGGGCCAGTAGTGCCAGTTAACAAAATGCAAAAAAAAACAAAAATACAAATTTAAAAAAAAAGAATTAAAATAAAAAATTTTGAAATAAATTAAAAAATTACATATACATACACAAGGAACACGGAATCAAATATGGGGTGGGTTTATACTTAAATGGACAGAGAGAATGCTTGTTTCACGACCATAATCTATACAAAACAACGTCGAGAATTTAAGACTTACCTATCTCATGCCAAGCAACAAGTTATAATGAACACAGTGCTGGGGGGGGGGGGCAAGGCGGCGACCCTCTCACCCCTGCCGTGGGCCTGGCTGGCATGCTACTAGTGGAGAATATTCAAATCGACACGATGAAGAAACGGTCAGAATTCCGTGTCGAATTAATAATTCATCCAAGCAAGCAGAGAATAGGCCAACACTGAATTGGAAGTTACAGACAAAGTACGAGCAAATTTTCAAACATTGTCCATTCTTTACGCTCAAAAACGAGGTTTCAGAATCGGATAAAATGAAATATTACCAGTTACGTTAGAATAGTTAGTTCTAAAATAAGATATGTTAGGAGGGGCCAGTAGTGCCGGTTAACAAAAAGCAAAAAAAACAAAAATACAAATTTTAAAAAAAAATATCGTGATAAAAACGTGCTCTAAACATAATGAAAACATTGTCTTATCATCAAAATATTTATGTTATTATTAAAAGGAAGGGGTTTTTGAATATTTTTTGCATAGCAAACTTTAGCCTCTTTTTTGTGGTGACAGACACATTAACTTGGAAATTCTTGCAAAAATCAAAGACTTGTCAGATTTTAATAAAATTTTCAGGACTTATTCACAAATGAATGAAATTATTTTGAAATTTTTTTCTTAGATAATCTTGATAATTTTTTTCATTTTTACATATGTTTCACCCCTTGCAAACTTGAGAAATCCAGCATGATAAATTCTAGGGACTATATTAGTTAAAAGCAGAATTCTTTCAAGAATTTAAATCACAGATTTTTTTTTTACATTCAGACACAGTCTTACCAAAAATCACCTGAATCAAAATATAAAAATGCAATAGAACTAAGACTTTATTTAATTAGAGAAGCTTTTATTTGCTTTTATGAATATTATATATTAAAGACAATTATGTCAGCAGAAAAAAAATTTTTCAATGAATTTACAAAATTTGTTTTCATTTTTTTTTAAATTTTAATTAGAATAATTTATAATATTTTTGAATCTTTTAAAAATCAGTTTCAATGGTGTAAGTCTTAGGAAAAATTGTTATTAATTAAAACCATATTTACTAATCATGTATTGTAAAGCTTATTACAATCTGATGACCCTGAATATTTTTAGAATTTTTAATTGTTTTTGTATGTGTAAAAATGTACCAAATTTTATAGGTATGGTCAACCATACACAACACTGTCACAAAATAAGAGTGACACCTATAGGAAATTTAGAGCCAAAATTCTCTAAAATTCAATAAAACATTAGGTCATAGAGAATATCTTTCTTAAATGTTAAAATTACTGAGTATTTAAAAGATGTTCATGTTATATTTCTCAATTATTTTTTAATGTTAAAGCCCCCATGATTGTCAGCATTTATGACTTCATACTAGCTTTGACATCGATATATATATATATATATATATATATATATATATATATATATATATATATATACACACACACATATACATACCGTTCATTATATGAATGTCATAATTTTGATTTCTATTACTGTAATAGTAAAACTTATTTCTAATGAATTTTTTTCTGTTGTAGTGTAGTGCTGATATATATGAAAATATTGCCTAATCTATGGTGTCACTACATTTAAATCTAATTTTCTTTATTTTATTTCCAGTTGTGCCCACAAGAAATATTTGTATCATTTACCAAATGCCAGTGTAGTGGTTCCATTTCATAATGAACACTGGTCAACATTATTACGGACAGTTTACAGTGTTTTAAATCGATCACCAAAACATTTGATTCATGAAGTTATACTAGTGGATGATTTCAGTACCAAAGGTGTGTCAATTTTTGATTTTTTTTAATAATATTCTTTATTTATACTTAAAAAAATATTGTTTAAACTGTGTGTGTTCCACTGATGTACACTCAGTATAGGATTCAACAGAATTCCCTCAAATATTAGCATCATTTGTTTGCGAGTGTGCCACATACAATCTGTTTCAAAGATTTACATTTTTTACAGTTACAACTGAAACATTAATGCACTTAGTTTTTCTTTATCCTAGTTAATATTCGAGATGCTCTGATAGTTTAAAAGCAATGTCTTTCTTCAGTGAAATGAACTTTAAATTTATATTTTTAATTTTATGCAACACCACATCTACAAGATCTATCCCAATCTATAGGTAATGTTTTTTAAATTACTCCAGAATGGATAATGTCTTTCATAACAATAATGAAATCTCATAATTAAATGATAGATGCAGAACAAATGGAAAATTTCAAATATCCTTTAAATTTTCAGCATTTTTCAAGAGGTTTTCTCTTATTTTATTTTTTTACTAGCAGGTTTTGCCCCCTCACTATCATTTACATGCTAAATACATGCCAACTTGTTGAAGGCCAAGTAAAATGCAAATTTCTAACACTTTTCTGCACTATATAAGACACTATTCCTAAACAGAACTATTTTTAATATGAAAATCAAAAGAACAGTAATAAAGGACAGTTAATTAATGAAATATACTTTTTTAAAATCAATATGCAAATTAGTTAAACCTGATATTGTCTAGAAGTAGAATACAAATGTTGAGATTTTAGCATGTAAGCTGCTCTCTCGAGTGGTATACACATTTGGATACTTACCGGTCACAGGGATCCGTCCCTGCGTTGGTAGTATCACAGCTATGACTAGCTTGGACCGGCTCTAATCAGGACCAGCCCTGACCCAGTTGGACAAGCTATGACCAGCTAAGACCAACAGCCTGAGTGAAAACACTTGGGTCTCCATGTTAAAAACTGACCTTGTGTCACAACCTGACTCAGTGGGGTAGGGGTCAAGTAAATACCGTGTAAATTACTCTTTTTAAGTAGTTACATGTCTGCTTATCATCTCTCAATTGCTTCTCTGTCCTTGGACAGAGTGCGCTCAGTGTCTTCTCTGTCAAAGGACAGAGGGGCAACTGAGGAAAATAATACTGAAGAGGTGCCCAGCCCTGGGGAACAGCTGCTCAAGTCCGCGCCCTCCCATTGCACCAGATGGAGGGATCGGTGCTCACACTGAGGCCAGTGAAACCAATGGTTGTGGGGGCTAAGGGGAATTTTTGCTCAGGTCCCCCACCTAAAAATAGACCTTGTGTCACATCTCATCCTAGTGGGGGTCTTAGTAAATAATATGTGTAAATTCCTCTTAAGGAGATTTATTTATTTATCATCTCTCAGTTGCATCTCTGTCTTTGGGCAGAGTGCACTGAGGGGCGACTCCATCAAAGGACAGAGTCACAACTGAGGAAAATTATACTGAGAGGTGCCCAGCCCTAGAGAACAGCTCCCCAAGGCTGAGCACCTCCCATTGCACCAAAGAGAGTGATCGGTGCTTGCACCGAGGCCTGTGCAGCCGACAGTTGTGGGGGCTGTGGGTAATTTTTGTTTCTGGCCCAAGTGTACACACTCGGGTCCCTACCTTAAAAAAGACTTTGTGTCACTCATCTTAGTGGGGTGACAGAATAAATACCATCTGTGTAAATTCCTCTTTCTCAAGTAGTATACACATTCTGATACTGAGTGGTCACAAGGATCCATCTAGGTTGGACTGGCTCTGACCAGCTAAGACCAGCTGGTCTGATTTCAATGATTCATAGCTCATTTCAAAGCCCTAGAAAAGTTAGGTGGAGGGAAGCTATGACCAGCTAAGACCAGTGGACCAAGTGAAGACACTCACGTTAAAAACCAACCTTGTGTCACAACCTGACTCAGTGGGAGGTCAAGTAAATACAGTGTAAATTACACTCTCAAGTGGTTTGTAACACCCTATTTATCATCTTTCATGTGCGTCTCTGTCCTTGGGCAGAGTTCACTCAGGGGTGACTCCGTCAAAGGGCAGAGTCGCAACTGAGGAAAATTATACTGTGAGGTGCCCAGCCCTGGGTAGCAGATGTCCAAGGCTGCACCTTTTCATTGCACCAGTGTGAGGGATCGATGCTCACACTGAGGCCTTCACAACCAACTGTTGCAGGTGCTAAGGGAATTTTTTTGTCCTTAGCCCAAATGCATGCTCTCAGGTTCCCTACATTAAACCGACCTTTTGTCACAACCTGACTCCATGGGTGGGTCAAGTAAATACCTACTATAAAGTAGAGCTGAGGCTATTTTTTTTTTTTTGAATTCGTGAGAAAATTGAGTTCCAATTTTGCATTTATTCATATAGATTTCATAATATAGGTTTTCTCAATTTGCTATTATGTTTCTCTAATTCTTCAAATGTTGAATGTATAACTGATTCTAATTTCTATTTTCCCATCTTTACACTTTATTAATTTTATCTTATAAATTGTCCACTCTTATGTCAGCCATGAAATAAAAATAATTGTTTGTACAAAAAATAAGGATCTATGTACATCAAATCGTCTTTAAATTAAGTGGCAGCAGAAGAATTATTATTGAACTTTTAAAAGGTAAGCTTAAACATTAATTCAATACTTAAAAGTAGCAATCCATTTTGAGTTCTTCTGTAGTCTATTGCATCTACTCCTCCCTAGTTATTGTGATGATGGCCAAACTAAGAGTCCTCCACAGGAGCTAGCTTAAATGCCACCTAATAGGGTGGCTTTTAAGTTAGTCTATAATAATACATGCACTGCAGTTTTGTAGACCAAAGAAAAATAAGAGTTAATCCCCTTTTTAACCTTGCATAATCTGGCAACACTGAATCTGAGTTCAATGAAAATCGTTCTCTCCACCTAACTTTTCTAGGGCTTTGAGCTATGAATCATTGAAATCAGACCAGTTGGTTGGACAAAATACACACACACACACACACACATGACCGGAGTCTCGGTGTGGGTTCAGAAGTGGGCATTGAACAATAGATATGGTTTACAGGAGAGATGTATAGAACAGCGAATGGATCTGTATCAAATTTTTATTGATCTAACTAAAACATTTGATTCTGTGAATAGGGCAACTGTTTGGAAGATTTTAAAAAAACTTGGCTGTCCTGATAAATTCGTGTCTATACTACTGCTCTTCCATGAGGATATGAATGCTGTTCTGAATTTTGGAGGGAAACTAGCAGAACCAATTACAGTGGAAAGTGGTGTGAAACAAGGGGATATACTGGCACCAACATTATTTGCTTTGTATTTTGCTATTGTGTTTATGATGGCCTTCAGTGATTGTTCTGATATAGAAGTTCCAGAAGTCTACTTAACATCAGGCATCTAAGTGCAAACACAAAGGTTTTGATGAACCTGGTTCTGGATCTGCTTTATGTTGACGATTGTGATCTTGTGGCTCCATACAGAGGCCAGGATGCAGCACTTGATGTGTGTGCCTTTCAAACAGTATGCACAGTGTTGGGACTAACAATTAGTTTAAAGAAGATAATTGTTATGTACCAGCCAGCACCTGCAGAGCCCTATCGAGAACCCAACATTTATATATATGGTCAGAGACTGAAAGTGGTCAAGAGGTTTATATACTTAGGCAGCACACTAAGCATGACTGGAACTGTTAATGATGATGTGGGTTTGCAGATAAGTAATGCAAGTGATGCTTTTGGAAAACTGAAGAAACAACTCTGTTGTCACTGCAGGATCTCTTTTATGTTAAAAGTCTGTTATGCATGTTTGCTATCTGCTCTTCTGTATGCATGTGAAACTTGGACCACATACAGAAAGTACTTAAAATGTTTTAAACATTTCTACCAACAATACCTAAGGAGAATCTCTGGGGTTCACTGGTAAATGTATGTTAGTGATGTTGAGGTATTACAACAAACCCAAACTCAAAGCATAGAATCGATCATTTTCTAGTGTTGATTAAGATGGATTAGTCAGAATGGAGAATGAATGGCTACCCAAGCAACTCCTGTCTGGTGAAATCGTCAAAGGAAAGCATCCAGCTCACAAATCAAAAATGATGTACAAGGATTGTTTGAAAACATCTTTAAAGAAGTGTTGTACTGATGTTCTAACCTGGGAGATACAATATGTAATGCATCGACCCTCCGTCCTTCTCTTTCTCCACATCCCTTCCTTTACCACTCCTATCTGCTCTTCCTCCAACCCTTCTGTAACCCCATGCGTGATAGTGGCCACCGGCCTTGCTTGGGGTGATACACTTAAAAAAAAAAAAAAAAAAAATTTCGAAAAGTGTGCAAAAGTGCAGACATGTTAAAATGACACGGCAACAATGATACAGGAACTGTTGTCAGAGATGTTCATGTCTGCCACACCTGTGCCAAGGAATGCATGTCTTTAGCTGAACTAAAAAGCCACATAAGAGCAACTCATTGATGAGATCTTTTACAGGTATTCAAGTAGTGGCAATGCTCAAATACAAGCTTGCAGCCATCCTGTAAATATATATATATATATATATATATATATATATATATATATATATATATGTATATGTATATATATATATATATATATATATATATATATATATATATATATATATATATATATATATATATATATATTATTTGGTTTCTTTTTTGTTTTACATATATAAAATTATTTCTTTTAAGCCCACAAGATAAACGACCTAACCTTGTAGCCATATATATACACACACATACATATATATATATATATATATATATATATATATATATATATATATATATATATATACTATAATTATTCAACTGTAATTTTGCTGTTGGGATTATGTAATTGTGTGTATTGAGGCTATTATGTCTAGTTATTAACAAATGAATTTGAATTATAATACAATAAATGGGTATAATCACTTTTGCTTGTAAACTTTTAAGACCTATTATTTAAGGTAGTTATATAATTAGGTATACAAATGAAATTTTCATATATTTGAATTGAAGCTGTTTTGTATATTTAGTAACAATGCCAAAGGAAAATTATAATTGTAGTTTTTGTATGTGTCTGCATATTTATGCTAAAAGGTTCTCATCTCTCTCTATTTGATAAAATCTGACAATAAGTTCTTTCAGAGAAAATGTTTCACTTTTATATCATGTTAGATGGTTTGAATTCCAGATGGTAATGGTAATATCAGTCATTTCATTATAAGGAAACATTGTACTCATTAACCAAGCAGCCAGTACTACTGTCAGTTGAAATTTATAAAATCTTTCTCTTAAAACAATTTTTCAGGAAAATAGGTTTCTCAAGTTCAATAGCTGTTATCACTTTTTCCAGTGTTGATGGGAGCTTCCTTCCTCCTAACCTTGTGGTTCTACAGAAGGATGCTAAGGATATCATGGACCAAGTGTATGAGCAATGATGAGGTCTTAGAAAGGTTGCAAACTAGTAGAAGGCTTATACTTAATATAAGAAAGAACAGCTGAAGTTTCTGGGACACATAATGAGGAAAGAAGGCCTGTAGAATCTGATACTCACAGGTCAAATAGAGGGTAAAAGAGACAAGGGAAAGCAGTGCGTGACATACCTGGCGAGCTTGAGCAAGTGAATGACAGAACGTGGTCTGAGGTAGGAAGCAGAGGGAAGGAAGCTGCATGGGATAGAGGGAGGAGGTGGAGAGCCATGATCGCCTACATCCTGAAAGGACATGGCACATAAGAAGAAAAGAAAAGTGGAATGTTATCTTCATTATGTCATTATTTTTTCTTTGAGTTAAATGCAATATCAGTTATTGCTGTTGTTGAAAGTCTTCAAGTGATATGGTTTCTATTATTTGGTACAGTTCTTTGTTTTTGATTCTGTAGTACCAAAGTTCAAAGAAGGGTTGTCTTCACCAATGCTCACAGGCTTCACTCACTCATTCAAAGCCATTTTTAACCATTGATCTGAGAAAGAATTTGTATAGAGCTGACAGTTTAGATATTTCTGAGTGAGTTTGATGCCATGCATGACATCCACATGAAAGTCTCAATTTGATGAGGTTATTTAAGAACAGAACTCAAGTTCTTAGTTTAATGTTTTGGTTTTGTAGCAATTTATAGTGTTGGGCAAAATTACCTCTAGCATAGCCCATTCTATATTTAATTTCCTTATCTCCTGTACTAAATTTGTTATAACTAATCTATATACTGAGGTATTTGGAATGTTGAGCATTTACTAATTCTTCATGTTGAATTTTTATGATTCATTCAAGGTAGGTGTCATCACTGCTTTCATTCCAATTCCAGATCATAGTTTTTGTTTTGGAAAGGTTTACCTTGAATCTTAATTCTTGGAACACTTGATAGAGGATATTTTCATTTTATGATGCATTCAGGGTAGGTGCCATCATTGCTTTCATTCCAATTCCAGATCATAGATTCTGTTTTGGAAAGGTTTATCTTGATTCCTATTTCTGAGAACACTTGATAGAGGATGTTTCCATTTTGATGATGGATTCAGGGTAGGTGCCATCATTGCTTTCATTCCAATTCCAGATCATAGTTTCTGTTTTGGAAAGGTTTATCTTGAATCTTAATTCTTGGAACACTTGATAGAGGATGTTTTCATTTTTATGATGCATTCATGGTAGGTGCCATCACTGCTTTCATTCCAATTCCAGATCATAGTTTCCGTTTTGGAAAGGTTTATTTTGAGTTCTATTTTTTGGAACACTTGATAGATGTTGATTTTCTGTTCAAGATCATTCTTATCCCAACTATAAATATCTATGTCAACAGCATAACCCCAGCCCTCATCATCAATATATTGAACGTGGGAGGGAAAGCATGATTCCTATTTTCGATTAGTAGATTTATTTGAGATATGTTATAAAATGCTTAAAGGATCAGTGCTTGTCTCTTCACATCTAACATGTAAATGTATAGGGCATAGTCTAGGAAATTATTAAATATATTAGGGCTCTCATTTCCTCCTTGTTATAGTACTGATGAGGTTTCAAATGTTTCTATATTGGGGTCCATACCAGACATGTAAAATTTTGTGAACTGATAATGTTTCAATATTAGTTCAATGCATTCAGTAGATTTGGAGCTTGATTAGATATTTCTAATGGATGAGAAGAGGAAGTCTGTATTGATGTGGTCAGATGCTGCTGTGAGGTCAACACAAGAGATTTACAATTTTCTATTGAAGTGGTATGCAATTTCCTGGAGTTGTTTGATGACATACATGCCAACATTATATCTCTTACCAGAATGAAAACCAAATTGGTTTGTAAAGAGTAGATAATAAAACAATGAGAACCAAGCTAAGACAATCTTCATTTGTACTTTCACTATAATGGATCCAATTGAGAAACCTCTGTATGCATGGCTACCTTTTTGTTTCCATGTAGCATTCTTCTATATGCCATGTCCCTTCAGGACGTTGGTGATCATGACTCTCCATAATTTCCTTTCCTTTGTAGCTCTTCATAAATTTTATCTTTTTGTTATATCTCTCAAACCCTGCTCTGACACCCATTCCCCAAGTAGGTTATGCATTGCTTACCTGTCTCTCCTACCTTCAATTTCTCCTGTGAATATCAAATTTTCCAAGCCTTCTTTCCTCATTATTTGCCCCTCAAATTTCAACTCTTTCTTTCAAATGTTAAGTTTAAATATCTTTTTTGTTTCCATTTTCTCTAAAACTTTGTCACTGCTCACATTTTTGGTTTATGGTCTTCTCAGCATCTTTCTGTAGAACCACATTTCTGTTGCTTCAAGTCTCTTCTTCATCTTAGCAGACTGTTTAGCCATATACGACAACTGATACTGCATAACAGTACAGTACCTTTTTCTATGCTTCTAATGATATTTTTCTGTTTCTCAATACTTTGCTCAACTTTTGAAGGCATCTTTCATTGTTCCAATGTACTTTCAGATTTCTGTGTCACACTTTCCATCCTCTGTTAATATGCTTCCAAGGTATCTAAATTGTTACTCTGGTTTGATTTTGGTATCTTTTTAAATTGTAATTTTCATGTTGGGCTGTTCCTTTTGCTGACAACAATGCATTCTGTCTTCTGTCAATTGGTGGTTAGTTCTTGCTTTCCTTCACTACCTTCTGTAGGAGTTTTTGTAGTTTCCTTTCTGCGTCTGTTATCAACACTGCCTCAGCTGCATATATTATGTCGCTAACATTATGGCCGCTAATAATAAATCCTAGTAGGACTTCAAATTCTCTCAGAATGGCCTTGTTGTATAGGTTGAAAAAGTCTGGTGAGATGACACATCTTTATCTTGCACCCCCTTTTATTTTTGTGTATTTACTAAACATATTTTCTATCTGTTGGTAGTACAGGTTCTGGATTATTCTAATATCCTTCCTACATATGTCAAGATTGCCTAGCAGTTCCAGCAGTTCTTTATGACGTACTTTATCAAATACTTTTGCATAATCTATAAAACACAAGTCCACATTCTTTTGCATTTGTATTGCTCTTTCTGATACCATTCTGAGCATAAATATTGCATTCCTTGTTCCAGTGTCTTTAACAAACCTGCACTGTTCTTATCCTATTTCCAGTCTGCTGTAAACTCTATTCATCTGAATTCAGATAAGTTTTGTTATAATGGCCTATTAGGCTGATTGTTCAATGGAGTTCACATTCATTTGCTCATGGCTACTAATGCATTGCTATGAAAATGGATCTACTTAGGTCTTCCAGTATATCACCACTAATTATGATTCTGTCTGGTCCTGCTGCTTTGTTTCCGTTTAATTTGGCCATTGCTGATTCCACTTCTGATTCCATAAAAATTGAGAAACTAGTTATTGAATTTGGGGAGAAAGCAAGCTTCAAAAGTTCAGCTTCAATGTCAAGTGATGCATTATTATCCCTTAGTTTTTTAATAGTTTTCTTAATTTCCTCATCACTAGGTTCATTATTGTTTATGTTTGGATACAGATATAGAGTATTTTAGTATTTATGCATTTTGGGGGGAAGTTAAATAGACATAAATCAATATTTATCATGCATGTGTAAAATTGCGTATATAACTACTACTTTTTATATACCATATCTCTTCAGGACATTGGTCACCATGGCTCTCCACAATTTCCTGTCTGTTGTAGCTCTTCATAAATTTTATCTTTTAGTTATCTCTCCTAAACCATGTTCTGTCATCCATTTACTCAAGTTCACTAAATAAGTTATGCATGGTTTTCTGTCCCTCTTACTTTCAGTATGTCTTGTGAGTATCAAATTTTCCAAGTCCTCTTTCTTCATTATGTGCACTTAAAATTTCAACACTTTCTTTCTGATGTTAAGTCTAAGTGTCTTTTTTATTGCCATTTTCTCTAAAATTTTGTTGTTGCTCGTATGTCCAGTCCATGGTATTCTCAGCATCCTTCTGTAGAACTACATTCTTTTACTTCAAGTCTCTTCATTTGTGAGAACATTGTTACTGCCATATAGGTGGACTGACAATTGTTATGCAATAATTACAATTTAATAATTGCATTATATATACAATTACATCAACCATATACTGTTTAATTTTTTTCTCATTGGTCTTAAAAATAGAAGCAGGAGGAATGTTAAAATGTAGATAAGATAAAGTAACGTTTTACTATGTTACAATTTACTTCTATTTTGATGTGCACATAACCCAGCAGTTATCAGCATGTTAGTAGGATTGGTATATCACATTCAAATTTTAATCAAAGCCATTTCATTTGTTTTTGCACAAATACTTTTGGAAAAGGCATGAATCCATCACTTCTCCTTCTAGCTAGGGATTTAATAGCAGGTAGACTGGACTCTCTAACTTTGGCTGGCAGCCAGTTTAGGAGAAAGAAAACATTGAATTCAAAACAGTATATAGGTCCATGCCTTTCCCAAAAGGCATGGACTTATCTCTTCATCTGCCAGATTTAGATTAAATGGAAGAGTATTTTGAATTCTCTAGTCTTAGTTGAGCACTAGTCTAGGAGAACAACATTGAATTCAAAATAGTAATTATTATCAGGCTAGGCATAAACCCATTTTTCTTGCTCCTGATTTTGATTAAATAAAAGTTTGTATTGAACTCACTAGCTTTAGTTGGTAACCCATCTAGGAGAATGATAACTATGGATTCAAAATAGTAATTCCTTTGGAAAAGGCATGAACTCATCTCTTTTTCTACCTGATTTGGATTAAATAGAAGAGAGGATTGAATTCTCTAGCCTTAGTTGGTAACCAGTCTGGGAGAATGATAATTATGGATTCAAAACTAATTGGTTATGAATCTAGTAACTCCATCCCATAAAAAATACGTGCTACAGCTGCCATACATAGATTGATGCTCCTGTACCCTTTCCTCTACAATTGAGTTTATGGGTTAGCAAATAACTACTATTAAATTACCTAAGAAAAGATACAATATTAGGAACTAACCATATTTATAATAACAACAAAAACAGTTTAATTATTATTCCCATTATTAAAATTTTTTCAGATGCATTTCATTTTTGTCTGATTCTATTTTTTCTTTTCATTAAATTGTATCAGAAGACATGAATATTAATATTGTCATATTGTCATATTACAAATTCTTTTCCATGAGTAAAATTCTATAGGTATATTGAGTATGACTCAGAGATGTTATAAAGGCTTTTTTAAGCACATGAACTATAGAAAGTATAAATTTTCCTGGAAATGCTTTTGTTCTATTTTAAAGGTTGACCCAATTGTCAAGAAAACTCTTGAAAATATTTTATATTTTTAAGTTGAAAACCATTCATTCAGAAGCAAACATACTTTTATGGTATATAATGAATGTAGTTTCAAAACGTTTCCTTTAAAATAAAACATTTGAGACAATGCTATTTTACTATCAAATTGGTTAAGAAACAATAAATTATACTTCTTTTTGTTTTTTCTTTCGTGTCTTTTTGCTTGTTATCCTCTTTTTTTCTCTCCTTTTATTCTTTTTACCCTATTTCTTAGTCTTTGCCCCCTTTCTTTTCTGCTGGCATGAAGTTGAAAGATTATATTGTATTAATTGCTAGGTCTTCTGATAGGAAATTTCGTTCACTATGTTGTGTTAGACAATTTTTCTCTCCAGAATCTATCTTACATATTTATAAATCTACCATTTATCCTTGCTTTGAATATTGTTGCCACATCTGGTCTTGTTCTCCTGCTATATATTTAGAGATTCTTGATAAAATCTAAAAAAGAATCTGCAATGTCATTGGTCCTAATTTGGCACTTCAGCTTCAGTCACTTTCCCATTGCCATAATGTAGCATCCCAATCCCTTTTCTAAAAAAAATAATTGTTTTGATAAATTTTCCTCTGTGGTATCTAGACCCTATAAATGTAACCACAGTACTAGATTGGTAGTAAGGTCTCATCATTTTACAGTTGAAATGGCTAGATGTAACTGTAAATTCTATGCTAGCAGTTTCTTTTCTCACACTTCTCACTTGTGGAATTCTCTTCTATCTTGCTTTCATGTTCACTTTGATCTTCAAAAATTTAAATACAATGTCAATTATCTTCTGTCTTCTTAATTCCTGTTTTTTTTTTTATTGTTGTCTCTCCTTAATAATGTTTTTCTTTTTCTCATATTCACTCAGTGACTCTTTAATGGCTTTTTTACCTTAGGGTGAAATGATTAAAAAAAGGAAAAAGGCTTGCTATTAATCAGAGGCAACCCTCTTCTCCTTGAATCTCTTGATTTATCTTTTTCAATTACAGAAATGTAATAAGATTAGAATTATAAAACATAACAAGAAAGAATAGTTTGGCACAAAAATGAGCCAACCTCAATTTCCCCAACAGTACAAACCACCTTGATATAAAAATAACTCTACAAAATCAATGATCTGTCCCTACAATAAATAAATCCTCCCTAGGACTAAAATATCCTCACCAAATCGGTGAACTTTCTGCTTGCCTCACTAGAAATATTTTTTCTAATCCAAGTAACACTTAACAGACCCAGCCACACCAAAATATTTCTTCAAACACCCACTACTTTATTCTCTCTCTCTCTCTCTCTCTCTCCCCCCTCCAAATAATGAATTTAACATAATTAGTAATGCTTTAATAATTTTTTTTTTTTTTTTGCCATATTTATAGGAGATTATATTTTCAGTTAAAAATAATACTGGCTCGTTTTCTTTTCTTTATGCTAATGCTGTAAAACCTACAGATCACCATTGTTTATTACATCTGTGTTTGTGTCTGTAGATAGATTCATCTATATGATTTTTGTAGAAAAACTATCAGCTAACAAGATAAAAAGGATTAAATATTTTTGAACAAGAATAAATGCACAGAATTCAAGACTTGAAGTCTACAAGGTGAATATTTTCTCAATCTTTTTAAATAAACCAAAAAAGGAAAAATAGTGAATTACTTATTTTATTGGCTCTTTCAGATTTTTGCATCTGTTCTTGTTTGGTTTATATATATATATATATATATATATATATATATATATATATATATATATATATATATATATATATATATATTATAAATTAATTGATTTAAAATATAGTTTTTTCGCTACACAGTGATAACCATGTTTCAGAAATGGAAGCTAAAGCCCTTGAATTTAATTTTGTTATTAAACCAAAGACATTAGTTCCATAAGAACACTGGATTTTATATCTTACTGTTCTTTCTTTTTATATATATATATATATATGAAAAGGAAAAATATGCAAATAATATGTGTTTGTGCGTATATGTATTATATATTCCAAAATAGAAGAACTGTCCTCCCTGACAATGAATCAAAAAACTATATTATTCTACCCAATAACTCTATCACAACTGCAACCTAAAAGAATTTATCTAAACTCAATATAAAATTTGCCACAACTACATCTAAAACAATCAAAGACTTAATCAATAAAAGACAAAACAACCAACTAAAACTTCAAATGCAGGAATTGCTAGAATGAATATGTTGGAGAAACCTCAAGAAGTTTAAGCAAAAGACTATATGAACACAAAAGGGACATTTTAAATAACAACACACAAAACGCATTGATTGTTCACTGTAACAAAACAGACCACAATTTTGACATAGATAATGCTACTTTGATTGAAAGAGAAAATAATCCCTTGAGATGAAAATGTCTGGAAAGTGCCTTGATTGCGAGTTCAGCCATAGTAAATTGTGTCTCGTCTCTTACAATATATCACCAGAAAAGGTGAGGAAAGAATGAAAGAATAAAAATAAAAAATAGAGAAAAAGGAAGAGAGAGAAATTAAAAGTCACAATCAATCAATCAACAAATGAAACGAAAACATTCACACCACAATAACAGTACAAGGTAACCAAGAAATACTAACAAACTCTGTTCTGACAAGGAATTGCATCTATTTTTTTTTATATTAATGCTTTTTCCTTATCTTTGATATTGAACATTCTACTGAAAAGCCTGCTTGCCTTAGATACCTTTATCAGATAACTACTGAAAAACCAACAATTTTGGCTTCAAAAACAGTCTTCCAAATTATCACTATATATATATATATATATATATATATATATATATAGGATTAATATGAGTAAAGGTTTGTCATTTAACTGATTGGTAGTACGGTCTCATCATTTTACAGTTGAAATGGCTAGATGTAACTGTAAATTCTATGCTAGCAGTTTCTTTTCTCACACTTTTCTCAGTATCCCGACCCAAGATTTTCTTTGTCTGACCTGTCCAGCCCACTCTCCAGGTGGTATCAGCAATTTACTGCTTATATTTTTCAATTTTTTCCTTTTTATACATTTAACAATATATATATATAGAGAGAGAGAGAGTTAGGGACTAGTCCCTCCTTAATGAATAGGGTATATGTTTCAGCAACATTCATCTAATGTCTGATATTTTAGATAGTCGTGATCCTTAAGTATGTTTTTCCCCTCTACATACACTATAAACATGATTTATAAATTATGCACAATGAGAGTTTAACACCAATAACTAATAATGAAAAAGAACAATTATAATAATAGTATATTGTAATAAAAGTTATATAACAGATAGGAGATTCATTCTTACTAAGCAACTCCAAATATAATTTTTTTCTTTTGTAGGTAATTGAATAATTGTTTTTTCTTCATTAATTTAACATTTAACTTTTCACTTAAAGGAAACAGTTTATTATTTTTCTTTATCATGTCCAAATTGCCAGCATCAATAAAACCTGTGCTTTAGGACCATTATTATCTATTATTTTTACCTATTATTTTTTTTGTCCTGTGATTGATCACTAATAACTGACACTGTAGATAAGTAGGGAAACCACTATAGTAAATCAAGTAAACTTATCAAGTTAAGTAAATATGTATTTATCTGTATTTACATTAACTTAGTATTGGACAGTGTCATAATTGTAGTTTGACCAGTTGAGATTGAAATTATTATGCTAATCAGCTAGTGAGACTAACTTGCTACTCATCTCTCTCTCTCACACACACACACACATTTCCTCCCCACTCTTTTTTCCAGTAGTATCAATCTTGATATCATCCAATCTGTCTAATGATTACTAAATTAATCATACCATGGTTGACAATGAGTAATACCTGGTTATGTAGAGTAAGTATAGAAATGATTTACTTGAGTGCTCACACAATACACTCTTCTCCATCAATCATCCATCAATCATCATGGCATACCAGTGACAAGACATTTTGCCAGAATATCTGTTTATAGAACATTGTCCTGAGAGAAGTTAATTCATGCCTTTTCAAAGCGTTTTGTTTTGAAATTAATAAAAACACTTTCAAACTGTTCTTTGATCCAGTTTTCTGGGCCAATGATATTTCTCTTCCAGAAACCCTTTGAAAAGTTAGGTTATATTTCTGAATGCCATGTAACGATCATGATCATGAATCCCATGACCCTAAAGTACCACATGTACTGCAGCCACAGCAGAAGTTGTTTTTCTAGAGCAAGATAACCTAACGGATCCCAACCATCTCCAGGCTGGTTTTGAATTCAGAGTTTTTCCTCTCCTAGACCAGTTACTACCCAAAGCTATAGAACCCAGTCTGTTCTGCTATTTACCAATAGCTCAGTGGAGAAGAGGATTCATACCTTTGCCAAGGATCCATTACATCGCCAGGCCTCCTCTGAATACCATGTAGACACATGCATAAATCCACATACAAATAAATTTCATATTAAGAGGAAACACTGTCTCAAATCCAGGCAAAGATAAAAATGAGTAAACTTTAATTCTACATGAGTACCTTGCAATGGAAGAATGGTTAGCAAATTTGTCTTGAAGCATTGCCATATTTGTGGCCTTGTGCCAGGGCAAGCTTTGACATATTCAAATGTTTTTATATATATATATATATATATATATATATATATATATATATATAGTACCCATTCTGTCTTGCTATTTGCCCCATAGTTGAGAGGAGAAAAGATGGATTCATGCCTTCCTCAAGAGTATTTGCATGTAAGCAAATGTAATGAACTTGACAGAAATTCAAACTCAGCTCTCCAATTCCTCAATCCAAACCACTATCCATTACGCCACCATGCCTGCACACACACACGCACTCATACGTGTGTGTGTGTGTGTGTGTGTGTGTGTGTGTGTGTAAAGCAAAAGTTGATTATAGTGGTGAAGGCTTGTGCAGAACCAACCACATTTTTTGGAAGAGCCAAATACCGATAACTGGTGCTCAGTATGCCTCAAGTTCCCCAATATATATAAAGCAAAAAGTACAGAAATCTGAAAGATCCAATAAATTAAGTAATTCTCTCATATTCTCCGTTTTACCATTTATTTATTTTTAAAGAGATTCACAAAAAGTTCAGGTTAATTCTGTCTTCAGATGAAGCAATCCAAAAATATTTTAATCTGATAACCAATGATATCCACTCCCCAAACAGTCTTTCCTCATTGCTCCAAAATGTGTTAAGAGTATACATTGATGCCTACCATAAAACCTAAGGAAACTAGTCAATATCTACCTTTAAAAATACAACCTAGATTTTTGTGCCTCCGTTCTTATAAAGTAACTTCCTAATAATTAGCAATCTTCATTTACAAGGCCTTTTTGCAGGGAAGAAAAGAATCTGGGTATAATCAGCTGAAGTTAAAATAATATGCTGCCTTTTTAAAAACATAACAAGTATTTGGTTTTTAAATTTTCTTTTTGACATTGTTTATAAACATAGCAAATGACAGGTTGACAGGAGATATATTTGCTGTTTAACTAACAGCTAACTTTGGTGTATTTTCTCTTTGCCTAGCTTTCTTTCTTCTTTCTTCTGCATTCCTTTCTATTTTCCTCTTATTCCCTCTCTGAGAAAACTTAATTGTGTTTAATGTTTATATCTCTCTATATAATCTTTTCTCTCTTCTACTGAGCTCTCTTTATTCTTTCTATTAATAAAATGCATCATTTTATTTATAATCTTTCTACCTTTCTTTCACTGTCCCTCCTCTTCCTCTTCTTACCATTTTGTCTTATTCTTTCTGAACTTTTATTTTTTAATATATTCTCTCCTTGTCACTTTTTTCTTCCTTTCCTCTTTCTACTTTTTCTTCTTCCTTTTCATTTATAGGAATTTAAGAAAAAAAAAGAAGTTATTTTAAAGTGGAAAATTGTCAATCTAGTAAAATTAATCTGTAGAGTCAGTTTCAATCAACAAGAAAGAATATTACAGATCACAGAATAACAGACTTGCTTGAGGGTAAATAGTCACTCTTTTAGAATAATCTTTATCTTGCAGGAACTCATTTTTTACTGAAATATTTGCACTTGTATAATTATTTGCTAAACTCCACTTAGTCTGACACAAGCCTAGTGAAAATCAAACTTTCTACAGTAATGAATTTAGACTATTTTACCTAGCCAATTTGGCCAAATCGTTATTTACTAAACATAGAACTTTATTATAATAGCCATCATCATTTACCTGCAAATAAAAAATGTATCATGTTATAAAATCATCTTTTCTTAACATTTAACTTTTCTTTTTTGTTATTTTAATGTGCCAGGTGTGAACATTGACTATTGATGGCTGCAAGAAATAAGTACCTATTTTAACAACTCAGGTCTTAATAGCCATTCAGTTAGTTTAGTTTAATAATGCACAAAAATAAAAAAAAATAATTGGGATAGGGAGATTGTTGCACCAGCCTTTTAAGTAAAAAGAGTCTCTTTGTTGTTTGCCTTGAAAATCAGCATTTAAATTCAAGGTTTTTCTGAGCTTAAACATTGACTATTGGTGTTCATAGGAAATAAGCAATTATTTTAGTCATTATGATTAGCTTAGTAGAGCACAAGACTAAATGGGGCTAATATGAAGATAGGAAGATTGTGTTGCATTGAAATAGGGAAAATCTGCATGCCTACTTTGAAAATCAGTTTCAAAATATTGGCTTCTTACCTGGGCGTGAACATTAACAGATAACCATGAGATGTAATCAATTATTTCAATTATGTATCAGGTGTAAATGGATAATAAGTAAGAATTATAAATTGATGCAAGTATTAGATATTTGTCACTCCTATTTATTCTCTTTGATATTTATTTTTCTTTTACACCTCAGAGAAAGAATACTACTCTCTTTTCATGTACAATGGTTCAACTTGAATTTTGTGATAACAAGAATTACAAAAATAATGTGTCTGATTGCTCATAATAACATCTCTGAAATATTGATTTCAGATACTAGGTTTCTCTGACTATCTAGTCAGAGAAACCTAGTATCTGTATCAATATTTCCAAAACAGAGTTTGGCACAAGGGTAAAAAAGTTTTTCACTCAGTTAGGATAAAACTCACTACAGTAGTAATGGTCTGTGAGACTAGATTGCTAACCATGCTAACTACTAGGATTAGAAGGCAATGAACACAAGCTTTATTTGTATCTGGATTTTTCCTGAAATTATCTGAGGTAGAAAACCATATTCATAGTGAAAGTTTTGACACAGAATTTACAGTGATTCATTGATTCCCTTGTATATGTTTGATGTTGCCTGCTGTATAAAGGAACAGAACTGGAGCCAGTAGTCATTAATGTATTTTTGGACTTTGTTGTGGGTTGTAGTTTCTTTTCATTGGGGAATTCCTTATATGCTACTAGGTGTTAACAACTGATATTATCAATTATCTTATGTTCTGTTCTTCTCTACCGCTTTGCTTGTATCTTTATCACCCTTATCCTTTCCAACTTTTGTTATCTATCCATGTTTTTATCTAAATATTATATAAACATGGATTAGTTTCATATTTGAAAACATAATAAGAATGCACAAATATTTTCATGCTTTCTCTCTCAAAATATTTTAGTGTACATTAAAATTACAATTTTTATAGCTTTTTATCCCCCTCTACTTTTTAGTCTTTTGCTCATTGTCACTTCATCATTAACCAGAAAGCCTATCTTTCTGACTTTTCCTCTCCATCTCTATCCATCATCATTATATGTATATTCATTTTTCCTTTTCATCTGTGGTTCTCTTTTTGCTTTCGTTTTTTATTTTCCCTGTAGGTTTTTTTAAACTCACATTTCCTCTTTTAGACTGTCCTTTCTTTCTGCCTTTTCCCAATTCTTTCCTATAGATAATATTTCTTGGTCAAAAAACATAACTCATCCTAGCTCAGCAGGACAACAGATTGATCAGATACTATGCTCTGATCCTAAATAGAGAAACACAACAGTCATACATACAAAGAGAATAACATTATAAATAATCAGGATTTGACTGGACAAATCATTGTCATATTTTATTACCATCATCTACAAGAAAGTCTTTTGTTAGAAAACTCAAAACAGCTACATCCCTTTTGAACAGGAGTAGAAGGTTTATCCCTTGTTTCCTGTTTAGGATTGGGTTTCCAGTTCCTTCTAAAGTCTACTTCAACTCTATACTTCTAACATCTCCTCCTAAAACTCTGAACTTTTATTTACTATTGAATTACTTTTTCTTTTATCAATAGGAGTAGATAGGTTCACATTCCTCTCCGGTCTTTTGAACAGGAGTAGATGGTTTATCCCTTGTTTCCTGTTTAGGATTGGGTTTCCAGTTCCTTCTAAAGTCGACTTCAACTCTATACGTCTAACATCTCTCCCTAAACTCTGACATTTTATTTATTTATATATTTTTCATCAATAGGAGGAGATAGGTTTGCCTACTGTCTGGTTCACAATTTTCTCCGGTCTTTTGAACAGGAGTAGAAGTTTTTTTCCTTGTTTCCTGTTTAGGATTGGATTTCTGGTTCCTTCTAAAGTCTACTTCCACACTATATTTCTAACGTCTCCAGCTGAACTCTGAAATGTTATTTACTAATTAAATCTTGACCTCTTCAAGTCTAGAGTTAACTGTTATCTTTCCTGCATAGCTGCAACATTTTGTTCTTTCTTATGCTAATACAAGTCCGCACAATAACCCTTTAACATGAGTGGCTCTTGGGTCTTGTATTGGGTGAACATTAATGGAAAAAAAACATCAATGAAAACATGTTGTAAAACATTTCTAAAAATACTATTTTATTCATTTCTTTCAGAACATTGCAAAGCGCAGCTGGATAAATATGTAAACACATATTTCACCAATGTCAAAGTAATACGTGCCAAACAACGAGAAGGTTTAATTCGTACACGTCTTCTTGGAGCCAAGGTAGCCACTGGGCAGGTTCTTATCTTTTTAGATTCTCATGTTGAAGCTAATGTCAATTGGTTGCCGCCATTACTTGGTAAGTCACTTGATATTGCTTGGATATTTTTTCTCCCTTTCTTTTAAATTAAAGCATAAAATAAGTTTCTTACTTTTTTTTTTTTTAATTGGTATCACCCCATGCAAAGCAGTAAATCCACTAAGACAATGGGTTACAGGGCGTGGGAGAATTAGAAACAGAAACATTAATAATGAGTGGGAAAAGGAAAAAGTAATCAGGAGGACACTAGATATCAATTGACATTGCAGTTAAATTTTTACAGATTAAAGTTGACTGGAAAGCATGGAGCTGGAAGGGAGTTCCACAAGCAAGAAATGCAAAAAAAGAAACTGTTAGCATAGAATTTATGGCTACATCTAGTCAGCTGAACTGTAAATTGATGACATCTCAATGCCATTTTAGTACTGTGCTGAAATTCAAAATGTCTAGGCACCATAGTTAGGTGCTCATCTGAATAATTACCATGAAAGAATTTATAGAAAATGAGCAGGGAGGTAACCTTAGAACAGTGGGAAAATGACTGAAGCTGAGTTACCAGATCAGGACCAATAATATTGCTGATTTTTCTTTGGATTTTGTCAAGGAGCTCAAGGTTAAAAGCAGGGGCTTAAGTGAATTCCTAAAATATAAAAAATCTCAACCTGGAATATTTTCATGCAGCATTTGGCATGCTAGTGAATTAAACCTACATATGAAAATTGTTAATGATTCACCTGTATTTATAAAGGATTCACCTGTATTTATAAAGGATTCACCTGTATTTATAAACCTTACCTTTAAAGAAGTGCTTTGCAAAGATTTCTTTGGCAATAATCCTGAACACAAAATTTTTACGGCCTGGAAATCATCATAGTTTTAATGTTTTGTTTGATTCATTTCATGAATTCTACTAAATTTTCCATTAGTTTAACAATCAATAAATGTTGATATTTTGTCTGTTGATTAAAGGAATTGAAAAAAACAATTTTATATAAATGCATCACACACACATATCACAGCAAGACAAGAAATAAGAAATTTTATTGTAATCATATCAGGCTCCAGTTATCATGTTATAAGATACTTTAATATATCACTTTTTATACAGTTATGGATGTTTTATTATTTACAATTATTTTTCTGTTCAGGAGTTTTGCAGTGGTTCTATTTTTTTTACTTTTAACATTTTTTTCAAAAATCTTCAGGCAGCATCTTTGCAGTTTTAATTTAGGTCATGACCATTGGTTTGGGAATCACTGTTGAAAGAAAACTGATTAGTTTTCTTGTGAAAATACATGTTCTTTCATGGGGGTGGCTTTTGAGGACATGAAATGCAAATATGAAGTAATTGTCTGTCATAAAAATAAACTTTAAAGTTTATCAACATTCAATTAATAAATGAAATGGGATAAATTTTATATAATACTCAATGTCATCACCAACCATAGAACATTACGAATGAAGTTATTTTTCTTGACTTGTTTATAAAAGTATATATACATGAAACAGCTGAAATAAATAGAATCATGGGCAAAGGATCTATAAAGAAAATGCATATAATTGCAAAGTATAACATTTCTAAAATAAGAGCAAAAGAAACTATGATCAAAGGACATATGCTTGGTATAGCAGTTGTTGGCATGGAAAATGGAATCAGCTTGCTAAGTTCAAATTCTAGCTTGGCCTACTGTGTTCACAATATCTTTTGGGAAAAGCATGAATCCAACTCTTCTATACCTCAGCTATAGTTTAAATGGTAGGCTAGACTGGCACTCAAGCCTTGGAAGGCAACCTGTCTAAATGATGGAAAACTCTGAATTCAATACCATGGAGAAAGCAACAGTAAGCCACTCCACTATCTTTCCCAAGAAGGAATGGTAATTCACAGATAATAAAGAAACAGAATATGTGGAGAAGATAACAGTAAACCACTCCACTATCCTTCCCAAGAAGGAATGGTAATTCACAGATAATAAACAAAAGGAATTTATGAAGATTTATGATTACTCAAAGGGACAGGACATTTAAATAAAGAGATCCAAGAATTTGGAAATTTTGTGTTGAATGGCTTACCCATGTCTCTTGATGAAATAAAGGTACTTATGACTTATCTGACATGCACATAATCCTTAAAATGTGCAATCTCATAAGTTTTCTCAGACCTGTCACTTTTTGAAATTTGGAACATTTTCAGATGTTGGAATGACATTAAGATATCATATACGTAGATAATACAACTGGTTAAGAAATGGTAATGTAATTGTAGTAAACATTATAAATATAGACACTGATTGGAATAAAATAAGGCAGTAAATAACACAAAATTGTATTGCTAAATGGAACATGGTAAAGATTGTTAAATGGAACAAGGTAAAGATTGACTATAAAATTATCAGCTCTCCCATTTCTTCTTCCAAGCCACTTTCCATTATATGACTTGCACACCTGACAATTTAGCGATCAAGAATGAATAGTTACAGTATATTGAAAGCAACTTAATAGTTTCAATGTTTTTACTCCTTTAAGATTTTTATATATTAAGAGCTTTTACATTGTTAATATAAAGTCTTTTCCCCAATCAGATAGGCATTAATAATAAAACTTATCATAATGGTAATGGTAATATTAGCTGTTTCTTTATAAGGAAACATTCAGCATTCATTGACCAAGGAGCTTGTACTACTGTCAGTTGAAATTTATAAAATGGCTTTTCATGAAAGTAAGTTTCTCAAGTCCAGTCGCTATTGTTGTTTCTGTTGAATGTCTTCAAGTGACGTGGTTTCTGTTATTTGGTACAGTTCTTTGGGATTCTGTAGCACCAGTTCACAAGGTTCAAAGAAATGAGGTTTTCACCAAGATACATACACTTCACTTGTTCAAAGCCATTTTTAACCATTGATCTTAGAAAACAGTTGTATACAGCTGAGAGTTTAGATATTTTTGAATGAGTTTGATGTCATGCATATGAAAGTCTTGATCTGATTAGATTATTTAAGAACATGTCTTGAGTTTTCAGGTTAATATTTTGGTTTTATAGCTGTTGGCAGTGTTGAACAATACTACCTCTGACACAGCTTATTCTATGTACAACTTCCTTATCTCCTTTATTAAATTTATTGTAACTGAACCATATACCAAGATATTTACTAAATACCACAGACTGAATTTTTATGTTTCAGTGTAGTTGCCATTACTGCTTTTATTCCAATACCAGTTCATAGTTTCTGTTTTGGAAAGGTTTGAGTCCTATTTTTTGGAACACTTGGTAGAGAATGTTGATTTCCTGTTCAAAATCATTCTTATCCCAACTATAAATACCTATGTTGTTGACCTAACATCATCAGTACATTAGCCTTGGGAGTGAAAGCAGGATCATTGTCTTTTATTAGATTCATTTGATATATAGTATGAAATGCTTAAATGATCATTACCTGTCTCTTCACATCCATGCTTGTAAATGTGCTGGGTAGAGTCTAGGAAAAGATTAAATAGACTGGGACACTTATTTCCTCCTTGTTGTACCCCTGGCGGGGTTTGAAATATTTCTGTATTTCTTCTGTGGACCAATAAAGTTAATCTATTAAATTTATGCATTCAGTGGATTTGGAATTTGAAAGGTGGTTTCTAACAGAGGAGAAAAGGAAGTCATATGCCACTGTGAGGTCAACATACACTCTTCCTATTCATATATAACAAAAGAATATAAATTTTACAGTTTGTACGTTCCAATACTCTATAACATCTGGAATCATTTTCTTTTGAAACATTTTAACCAAATGTGTTGCGTATACATTAGATGTGCCTCTGAGAGAAGAGTATAGGTATTGTATTCATTCATGTCTGAGTGATTTTATAAGATAGCTTCTACAAGGGAGGTAAATTCATCTGATAATTTGTTTTTTTTATGAAAGTAACCAGGCTCCTACATTATTTTAAAAAAATAAAAAATATTTTTATCTTTTGTAATTACTGTGCAATAATGGGTTGTTTTTTTTTTGTTATTTTTATAAAGGCACCTAAAATCTTTGTTAATGCAAAAAACGTTTTAAAAAATTTAATCTGTAAAGTAAAAATAAAAAATTGGATAAAAACGGAGTATCAAAAGGACAGTTTTTCCATTGCCATTGTTATTATTTTAACCACCTTCTATCCTTGGCAATGTTTATTCTTTTAAAAAGTGAGGTTTAGAATCATAATAAAACTTAAACATATGATGAAGTTGAATATTAAGTATATATTTATTAGACTGCTTATTTACAAGAATAATTTTATATTTACAACATGCTAAAAACTAATGCAATTAAAGCTAACGCAATGCCATATTTATCATTTACCAATTTATAAAGAAATAAGTATGGAAACAATTTTTTATTTGTAAACATTTACTAAATTATTAAGATATTGAAGCTAATTATAAGGAAATGTTTATCATTTACCATTTTATAAAGTTTGAATAAATTGACAATTATCCAATGTTTTTCCAACTATTCCAATAAACAATATAATATATTTATTATTTTTCTTTTCAGTTCTCATGAACAACAAAAAATGTATAAATTCACTTTATATGTTTAGGTTTTATTAAAATTCTAATCATTGCTTTTTAAAAACAATAAACATTGCTGAGGAGTGAAGATAGTCAAAATAATAGTGGTGTCAAGGGAAAAACCATCCTTTTGACTTTTGCTTGGGCATGAAAATCCAAGTTTGCCAAATGTTGGTTCTCTGAAACCCATATAACTTGCCTTTCTTGACATTTACAAGGGTCATTCAATAAATAAGGTGAATTTTTCGGTATAAGGACTTCTAATACAGATAGAAGCATACTTTTTTTTTTTCAACGTAGTCGCCCAGCACTGTCACACACTTTTCCCATCTGTGTACAAGCTTCCGTATTCCCTCAGTGTAAAAATCTTTGGACTGATGTCTCAGCCAGTCGCTCACAACACTTTTGACTTCATCGTCACTTTTAAATTTTGTGCCTCTCATGAATGCTTTCAAGGAACCAAACAGGTGAAAGTCTGAAGGGGCAAGGTCTGGGCTGTAAGGGGGATGAGGGAGCTGTTCCCAGCTCAGCTCGTTGATGGTCTGCACCTTTTGGGCTGCTGTGTGAGGCCTTGCATTGTCATGATGCAAGATGACTCCTTCTGACTGATGACCCCTGCGTTTGTCCCAACAGATAAGCTCAAAGTCCTTGCAATGTCATCCACTGTCACCCTTCTGTCAGACTGAATGAGGTCATTGACTGATTCGATCACCTCACTTCTGTAGGCCTCCCAGGCCTGTCTTCATCCTCAACACTGCTCCGTCCTTCTTTAAACAATTTAGCCGACTTGTAGACATTTTTTGGCTGAAACATGTGGCACCATACACAGTTGACATTCTCCTATGAATTTCAACTGGTTTGCACCCTTCAGCAACCAAAAAATTGATAACTGACTGTTGTTCAATCCTGGAGCATGTTTCTTGGTCGGCCATCTTTGTTAATCGCCAAAACTCTCAAAGTTTTTTTTTTAAATCTGCAAAAGAAATTAAATCCATGTGAAAAAGAAGTAAAACAAAAAAAAATAAAAAAGAGTAATCTTCTATCTGTATTAGAAGTCCATATACCAAAAAATCCAACTTATTTATTGAATGACCCTTGTACATATTAGAAAACAGGCAAGTATTTAGGTTTATTCAAAGGTTCTTACCTAAGTAAAATAAAATTTAAAAACCAAATAAAGGTTCTTACCTAAGTAAAATAAAATTTAAAAACCAAATAAATCATGATACTTAAAAATTTATTATATAAGACTGTATTTTCTATTCTAATAGTTTCTTTTCTTGCCTGTGAAACTCCCTTCTGATTTCTTGCTTCCCTGTCAACTACAATCTTCAAAAATATAATTCCAACATCAATTGCCATCTTCTGTCATTTTGAAGCCTGTTCTTTTATGTCCTTTCTCCTTGCTAAAGACTTTTCATTCTCTTCCACTCCCAGTAATCCTTTGTATCCTAGTGGTATTATTGCTTTACTGGGGTGAAATTAGTGAAATGATTAAAACAAAAAAAAGTAATCAAATGGCTACCTAAAAATTTATTTGCCAATAATAAAAAGTTAGATTTTTAGGAAAAATATATTAATGGGAAAACATATAAAAACATAAATGAGTCATGGAATTAGAAAAATGAATTTTCCAGCATCAAAATTTTTGTAAAATGTATCATTAGTTACACTTAATTATAAAATACAATATGTCAAAGGAATGAACTTTCTAATTGCCCTTATTTATTTGTTTATTAGTAACTAAGATTAGTATGGTATAAGGTTACAAATATAGGACAACTGATGTGGCTCACCAACTGCACTAGTAAATTTACAAAACCTGTTTGCTAACTAACTACTTGTTTACTAAAGCATCTTCATATTTACTACATCTAGATTAATCTGGTACAAGGCTACAGCTATAGGACTTTCCTAATTTAGTGTACTTTATCCAAGCATAAAACCACAGTAACAAAGCACTTAGTGAGGGCTGAATTCACTGCACTTTCAAATTGGTTTAAGATTTCTTTTTTAGCATGTGATCTGGTGAGAGACATTAACCTTTTAACTGCTTAAAGGTTTCTGTCATCTGTAGTTGGTTCATAGAAATGCAATTAAAATGAAAAATCCTGTCATCCACAGTTAATAAGTTAAGGAAGTTTTAACAAAATTTCTTTTAATGAAATCCTGTGTTTACAAATTGGATTGTGAAAATTCAAATTAAATTGTACAAAGTAGTATCAAAATGTTTCCAGACTAGTTCTGTAGTGCACCAACAGACAGTTGCACACACAGTGAGGGCTAGCAGTGATCTTCATGCACCCATGTGCCAAGTGACATCACTGTGTTCACTTCGTAAGATGTGAAATTTGTGATCACGTGTATGCTGTAGCCTGCAATTTTGTCATGCAAGAGTATGCTCATCATTTTTTTTCAACATCTGTGATATTGTGCATTGAGAATTTGTCCCCCAGGGCCCTACCATCAATTGAGAGTTTTACTGCAATGTTTTGAGGTGTTTGATGGAGGAAGTTCAGCAAAAGCAACTGGATCTATGAAATGCAAACAATTGGATTCTTCATGACAACAATACACCCTGTCACCGAGCTCTCTTCACTTGTGAGTTTTTAGCCAAAAACAACATTGTATCGCTTTCACACTCACCCTATTCACTAGATTTATCACCTGCGGATTTCCATCTCTCCCCAAGCTGAAAATGCAGCTCAGAAGTCGCCGTTTTAATACTATTGCTGAGATCCAGAGTGAATTATGGAAGGTCCTCGATTTGCTTGTGAAAAATGACTTCCGGGCCAGATTCCAAAAGTGGCAGGAGTGCTGGAACTTGTATATTGCTGCACAAAGTGTCTTTTTCAAAAGAGATGATGTTAAAATTTAGGTAAATATATTAGTTCTTTTTTTAAACTAGTCTGGGAGCTTTTTGATACCACCTCATAGTCTCAGGCAAGATCAGGATCATTTTGAGAACATGCTGAAAAGTTCTTTACCTGATCAAAAATAATTTTTTTTTTTAAATATTTGGTCAGTGAGTCTTGTCAAGAACATTTAACAAATTTCACTCTGCTTTCTGATCATACTTTTAGCCACAGAGCACATAAGATGGATTCTATTTTTTATGTCTAAATCCCACAAATTTGAGAAAGCAGTCTGTTATTCAAATACATACATTTTAAGGCTGCTTTGCACATGTTCAAGCCTAGATATAAAAAAAACAGGATCTTAAATACTGATTCTCAAGGCTTGATATTTTGTCCTACTTGGAAGTTTGATGCATCACAGTCTTCTTGAGCCCCTACACTTTATTTGTCCCGCTATATTAAGTTAAATTTAATAAATACAAGCATTTTTTTTAATTACTAACAATAGCATTGCCTAGAATTTGACTGAAGGCACATTGGAATAGTGAAAGATGCCTTCCAAAAGTTAAAGAAAGTATTAAAAAAGGAGAATTTCATTAGAAAGAAAGAAAAGATTATTGAACTATTATGTAATATAAGTCCTCCTATACGGCAGTGAATGCTGAGCAATCTCCTTAGATAAAGAAACAACAGAAGGAAACAGAAATGTGATTCTACAGAAGGATACTGAAAATACTATGGACATGTGAACAATGATGACTTTTAAAAAAAATGAAAACAAAAAGGACACTTATACTCAAAATCAAAAAGAGACAATTGAAATTTCTAGGACACATAATGTGGTAAGAGGGCTTGGAAAATTTAACACTCACAGGACATGAAAGCAAGAGTGAAAGGAAAGCAGCAAATAACCAACCTAACGAATTTATGTAAATGTTTGGTAGAATAGAGATTAAGAGAGACAGCAAAAAGACAAGTATTGCTAAGAGCTACAGAGGACAGGAAGTTGTGGAGAGCCATGATCACCAACGTCCTGAAAGGACATGACACACTGAAGAAGATATTGTTAATATAAAGGCATTATTTTCTATATTTTCATTTTTATTTCTTTACGATTTTCTTTTATATATATTTTTTCTTACTGGTTTTATTTTCCCAAATGTTATGGATTATGGCCATATCACATTTAAACACCAGTTCTCAGATGACCACTGAAGTTAAGCAACATCGAACCTACTCAGTACCTAGATAGGTGACCACTTAGGAATACCAGGTGGTGTAATTGATAAATTGATCTGAATTGGGGATTGGAGGGCTGAGTTCCAATTCCAGTCAGGTTTGTTATATTCACTTACACATAAATACCCTTGGGAAAGTGTTATGGTAAATTACCCATAGACAGATGGACTCTCCCATTTTACAAATAAAAGCAGGTATTGCTTTTAGAAAGAAGGTAGTTTCCGGCAGTCAGCTCTGGCAGTTGGACTTAACATTCTTGCTCATTTGTATATGATTGTATTACTGTTTTTCTATTAATATATTTGTTAACTCTATTCTTCTCTTTGTGTCTTTATTTCTGGCCACAACAGAAAGTATAAATCCACTTCTTCTCCCCTCAGCTATTGGTTAATTAGTAGGTTGTTTATCAGTAAATCATTATTGTCTCAAAATATTCTTACTATCTGAAAATATTTTCTGGCTTTAAATAACCTGCACAGGTTTGATAGGCGATAAAGAACAAATCAGTCAATCAGAAAAAACAAAAAAACAAAAGTTATGTAATCTACTATTTTTTAAACAAAAAACTTGAAAAATAAACCCTGTTTCTTGCAGCACTGCTAGAAATCCTTTTACATGGTTTTACTTGCAAGTAATTTGAATGCATTTTTTTTTTCTTCTAGAACCAATTGCTGAAAATTGGAAAACTGTTGTTTGTCCATTTATTGATGTCATTGATTATGAAACATTTGCATACCGTGCACAAGATGAAGGTGCACGGGGAGCTTTTGATTGGGAAATGTTCTATAAGAGATTACCCCTTCTTCAAAGTGACCTCCAACATCCTGCTGACCCTTTCAAGTAAGTCTGGTTACTTCCTTTTATTGTTTTTACTTGAGAACATTTAATAAAATTATTTCTAAATCAATTTGATGTAACAGTAGTGTTTTTAACTGGTAAAAATTGTACCTAAAAGTTATTTAAGACAATATTACTAGCCCTAATCTACCAATAATATTTGACCACTGACTATCCCTTTCTTCTTGATTTTCAAAGTGTTTGTATAGCAAAATCATTAGCAATGAATTTACATTATACGTATAATAATCCTATTCTATCAATAATGCTTGCATTAATACCTGGCCACTGATAATCCCTTCTTGATTGTCAATGCATTTGTATAGTAAAATCATCAGTAACAAATTTAAATTATACGTATAATAATCCTATTCTATCAATAATGCTTGCATTAATACCTGGCCACTGATAATCCCTTCTTGATTTTCAATGCATTTGTATAGTAAAATCATCAGTAACAAATTTAAATTATACATATAATAATCCTATTCTATCAATAATGCTTGCATTAATACCTGGCCACTGATAATCCCTTCTTATTTTCAATGCATTTGTATAGTAAAATCATCAGTAACAAATTTAAATTATAAATATAATAATCCTATTCTATCAATAATACATGCATTAATTTCTAATCACTGACCAATGGATAGGGGGAGGCAGAAATTTGTAGGCCAAATCTGAACATAGAAATCAATTAAGCATTAATTTTAATATTTTAACTAAAATTAGGTGTAGTTTCAACAGTCACTGAATGTTCTGCATTGGAAATTAAGGGAGAGATTGTCAGTGACCAGGAGTTAATGCATTACTTATGACTTTAAGAAAAATACACTGTAAATGATTTTACAAAAAAAAAAAACACATTCTTGAAAATCAATGATTGACTTTGGTCAGCTATTAATGCCAAGTTTTACTGATAAAATAGGACTATTATCAGTGTAGTAACATTGTTCTTTAACAAATTCCATGTACAATTATGGGATTGTCATGAATTAAAGCAATAATTATTGGCTGGGAATGTTATACATAGTGTAAATTATTTTACCATGAAAATGCATTGTAAATTAAGAAAAAGGTTTTGTCAGTGATCAGGAATAAATGCATTCCCGATTGAATAGGCTTATATATTGAATATAAATACATTGCAAATGATTTTACTATATAAATGCATTCAAATAAAAAAGAAAGGTATTATCATTGATTAGAAATTAATGCAAGCATTACTCATAGAACAGCACTATAATGTTTTCTAATTGAAGATCTTGTTGATTTTTTAGTTGATTTTTATAAGTTAGATGGCTGGCTATACCTTTCCATCAGTATCACATGTAACTAAATAAGAAAATAAACACATGATCAAGATGTTGATGTCCCACAATACTTCAAACAAAAGGTTAGCAAGGAAAACCCCATGATTACTGGAAAGAGCAACAACAGCTACTGGACTTGAGAAACTTATTTTCATGAAAAATTGTTTTAAAGGAAAGATTTATAAATTTCAACCTACAGTAACACTAAATGCTTGGTCAAATAATGTCAAATGTTTCCTTATAAGGAAATGGCTAACATTATCATTACAATTATATATATAATGTAAATGCTCTGAAAATTATTATACCAACGCATTGAAAAATATAACTTAAGGCAAATTTTACTGACAAAATATGGGTATTATATGTATAATGTAAATACAGTGAAAATTATTTTATTATAGCAATGTATTGATAAATAGAACTTAAGACAAATTGTAGCTGTCTTGGTGCTGGTGCAAGGGGATTAAGTACTGATAGGGATCTCATAATTCAATCTGTTACTGCTCAGGAGGTTTCTCTTCAGGTAAAGACAACTCTAAGATTCCACTACAAACACCATGAAATACTGAAAGGAAAACAACCACTTGTTGTATATGCTAATAAAAAAATGCCCTTAATGTCAAGGAAATTCAAAGGTGAGCAATATGTTCCAATCTGCCTTGTATGTTGTTCAACCAGAAATTGCAGTAGATACAAGTCCTACCAAGCATCTTTTCTAAAGCAATACTGCAGAGTTATCTAACACTTTCGTCCCAGCCCCTCAACCTTACTCTCTGGGTTAACTCAGTCTTAACCAAACTTAAGGGAGTAGCCGTAGGTCCCCTGAGCATCCATAGATCATTCGACCAGTCTACTGGTTTAATCCTGCCCACGTTGTTTGGTTTGATCCAGAAAGCAGAAGTGATGTTCATCTATTCACGGTCAACTGAAGATGTAGACACAGCTGGAGAGTCTGTGCAAAGAAATTTAGAATACACCAAAAGAATATATATATCTGCAGAGAGCCGGACAAACAACTATTGAAAGGTTGAATTGTTAATGTCTTTTATATAGCAGAAAAGAATAGGATAGAAAAGAAACGGGTTACAGAAAAAAAAGTAATTGACATAAAAACTCATACGCTGGATTCTAGACAGAGAGAGAGTGGGTTGTGATTAACTTGTTGTTAAATCATCTCAGAACGATATACGACTCTTGCGATGGAGAGATAAAGATTTCTGTGCACAGCTTAAAGTTTATAGTTGTGTTCCACCTCGGCAGTAGTAATCTTTGTCGTGGCAGAAGCCACGATACTTATATCAACAGTACATGTTAGCGGATGCTTCGTTCCAATCTCTGACGTCACTTCCTCTCCCCCACAAATCTCCAACTCGACTCTCCACTTTCTCTCTCTTCCATCTGCAAGGAAATGGAGAGAATAATTCGTCTTGCTCAGGCCAAATTCTCTCTACTTCCTCTCCAAGAATTATCTCCAGTCTCTCGTATATGAATGATGATAAACAAAACAAAAGAAAATACTTTGTGTAATTTCGTTAAAGGAGAGGGGTGGCTTGTTCGACGTTTCCATTCCCGGTGGTAGTAATAATAGTAGCAGTAGTAGTCTTAGATGTTGGAGGAGTAATTCGCTTCTTTGTTCTTATATCAACAGCACATGTTAGTGGGCGTTTTGTTCCAATCTCTGACGTCACTGTCGTACTTCTTCGAGCCTTCAATTCAACTCTGCTCATTTTCAATCTCCGACATCTCTCCATCCAGCTCGACTACACTCGAAGACAGACGAGCCAAAAACTACTACTTTTTTCAGCATAACTACATGTTTATATAGATAAACCTGGCTGGTCATAATCGACCCTTGGCCCTACTACTTTGCACGCGATTATCACGGGTTCTGGCTACTTTCAACCAAAATCATGTGATTTCCAAAGTTCCTCATAGCTTACTAAGTTCTATTTATAATTTTAACAGATAAAAATTATTTCGACCATTTCCATTGTCTTTTCTAATGACCCAATTCCAAATGGGTACAACTCCTGCCCTAGATCAGATTTCCCATCAGTAAACAAAAATGCTCTGTCTGACCTAATTTCGCTACTCAGATCCACTCCAATTTCAATAAAAAAAAATATACGTGTATGTGTGTGTGTGTATGTTTCCCCGACTCTCTTCTCTGTCACAGTTAGTCAAAGACCTACTAAGCTTCTTTTCTAAGTTTTTCTTTTCTGGTTTTGTTTTTCCCTCCAAAATATGGTGTTTACCACATGACTGGTGCAGCTTAAATTATGAGGTCCCTATCAGTACTTGCACTGGCCCTAAGAAAGCTACACAAATATTACTGACAGAATACAAATATTATATATAATATAAATGTCTTGCTAATAGATTTATTGTAAATTCATCGAAAATCAAGAAAAAAGACATTATTAGTAGTAAGACAATAATGCAAATGATGTTAAAATAAGAAATTTATGAATATTTTTCTTTATAATTTCTTATATTTTGATATTTATTCATTATTTTATTAACAAAATTTGAATAATTTGATCCAACTTGGAGAGTCACACAAACATTACTATTGGTTAGAATTTCTGTTTTACTGAAGTAAGTGTAGCATTTGATCTTTAAATAAATTATTTTATCATAATGTCTTCATAATTCAGATGCTAATTGAAATGTTGAAAAATAACCGAGGTGAGTTTCTAAAAAAAAAAGAAAGTTTATAGATAATATCAGCTAATTACAAAATTTTCCATATATCTGTTTGTTTATCAATAAATATTATGTATTTTATTTCTTTCTCCATAAAATTTTTATCACATTAGACAACTAGAGAATAAAAATAAAAATTATTAATTTATTTACCTTCAATCTTTTTTTTATGGAGATGTTTTTTCATTTCACCCCAAGTAAAATGAGTTTAAACAGAGATGTCAGAAGTATAGAGTTGTAGACTTTAGAAAGAACCAGAAACCCAGTCCTAAATAGAAAACAAAGTATAAACCTCTATTCCTGTTCAAAAGACCAAAGAAAAGTGTGAACGATAGGTGAACCTATCTACTCCTATTGAGAAAAAATAAATAGTAATTAAAATTTCAGAATTTAGGCTAAGACATCAGAAGTAGAGAGTTAAAGTAGACTTTAGAAAGAACCAGAAAACCCAGGGAACAAGGAATAAATATCTACTCCTGTTCAAAAAACCAGAGAGGCAGGTAAATGGGACAATAGGCAAATCTATCTACTCCTATTAAAGAAAAAATATCATAATCATATAAACAAAGATGTAACTAAAAATAAGATTGTTATTCACAAAATGACAAATATTTACTCTATAGGAGAGACTTCTTTTATATCAGGTCAATTATTACATATTTCTTGCTTTTGGAAATTTAACTTTTATCTGAAATTAGTTTAGTTCCTTTCAGAGATTTGTAGATTTCTTTTCTTCCTATAAAAATGTGTAAATTATGACTCAAAACTTGCTGTTTTAATTTTTGTGATGGAGTTATCACTATTTACAGTCAAACTAATGTCCTAATCTTAATAATAGACTTAGAGGATTGTGAGTTCAATCACAGGATTGAGCAGTACAGAGTTAGTCTCAGTCAGAACAACAAGTAATAAGAACAAGACAAGATATACCTAGATTGAGGGTACAACAGCCAAAACAAGATAATAACAATGAAGATGAGGATAATAGTCTTATTAGATAAATGATTACAAAAAGGTTAATTATATAAATGATTACAAAAACAAATGTTGTATTCAAATATTTTTGAAGAAAGCATTTTATTCATTGTACTTTTTAAAGTTGTTGCTTCTTCTAATGGTTCCCTTATGTTTTCTATTTTTGTTATAACTCGATTATAATATTATGTCTCGCTTAGGCACTTGCCATGACGTCTGTTAGAAATTCATCTCGGCTGATTCTATTGGACTTCTCCTGACTCATCTTGAGTTCTTTATTTAAGGAATTTTGCCCAGTTCATTTGTGTTACTGGCGGTTATTATTTATTTATTTATTTATTACATAACAATTTGTTGCTTTTTTAGTTGTTAATTTTTTGTTCCAGTATTTGTTGCTTCTTTAGTGCTTACATTTTGTTTCACTATTATTTGCTTCTTTCTTCTTTTTTTCTTTTTTACTTTATCGTTTCACTATTTATTGCTCTTTTGTTACTTTTGACATTTTTAAGCTTACCTTTGTCTGGCACAAGTAAATAAATCTGGAGAAGACTGGGATTGAGCTCACTACGCTAAGGGATTGATCTACAAAATGAGTTTAGCAGCCAAAATGCCATAGTTTCTAATTGTGTGCCTACCTTCTAGTTAAGAAATAGCTTACAGCCATATCACATTGAAACACTGGTTCTCATACAATCACTGAAGTTAAGCATGGTTAGTGCCTAGATGGGTGACCAATTGGGAATACCAGGTACTGTAAGCTTGAATGTGCAGATAGTGTAATGGATAACAGCTCGGAATTGGAAATCAGGGAGTTGAGTTCCAATTTCAGTCAAGTTCATTATATTCACAAATACGTGAATATCCTTGGGAAAGATATGAATCCATCTTTTCTTCTGTGGGTTAATTAGTAGGACTTGTATTGGTAAATCATTGTTATCTCCAAAACATTCTTACAATCTCAAAATATTTTCTGGCTTTAAATCACCTGCAAAAGGTTGATACAGCACACATCAATCATAAAGATTTAAGAAAATTAAAATTGATGACTTAATCAACTGCTGCAATATTTTTTAATATTTGTATAGTTTTAATCATTTACCTATTTTTTAGTTTTAATCATTAACCTATTTTTTTTGTATTTCAGGAGTCCTGTAATGGCTGGGGGACTATTTGCCATTGACCGAAATTGGTTTTGGGAACTTGGTGGCTATGATCCTGGTCTTGATATCTGGGGAGGGGAACAGTATGAGCTGTCTTTTAAGGTATATATATAAGGACCTGATATTCTTATTTTAGTGAGATCTGAACTAGGATTATTGAAAATATATGGAATTAAATTTTTTAATTAACTTTTATTAAGTATTTCTTTCATTCTAATTTTTGCTGTTTCTTATTGCAACTCCCAGGACTTCATTGTACAATTATTTATCCATATCCTCTTGGTATCACTTCAAATTGACACATATTTTTTCATATATCTAAACTATAATTGCATGATTTTGGAAAGTGAAAATTTCACTGAAGTATGTTGGGAATTTTCCCAGTTTTCATGTGAAATCAAAATGGCCACAATACATGGAAAAAATAATGTTTCAGTTTAAATTAACACCTGGAGGATATGGTTGTGGTAAGCAATGTGGATCAGTAACTATAAATAGAAATGCACTATGGAAATGTGTTACTGATTAGACTATAAAACTAGTATAAGTAATCCAATAGCTATATAACTATATTCTTTATTTATTCGAATGCCATTTTCTTAGTTGAGTCCTGTTCTTAAATAGTGAGACTTTTGAAGTGACCACAGCATCAGATTCATTCAGAACTATCTAAACTATAAGCTATATACAACCACTTTCTAAAATCAATGGTTAAAGATAGCTTTGATCAAGTAAAACCTGTGGATCTTGGCAAAGACCATCCTTTTTTAACCTTGTGGTCTGGTGCTACAGAATCACAAAGAAAGAACTGTACTATCTATCAGAAACCATCATCATTTGAGTACTTTCAACAGTAACAACAGCTAAAAGGGATATCAAATATAACTCAAAGAGAAAATAATGACATCATGATGTTGATGTTCCACACTACTTCAAATAAAAAGTTAGGAAGGAAACCACATTGATACTGGAAAGAACAATAACAACTACTGGACTTGATAAACTTATTTTCCTGAAAAATCATTTTGAGAGAGAGACTTTAGAAATTACAACCAAAAGTAACATTGGATGCTCGGTCAATGAATGCTGAATGTTTCCTTATAAGGAGACAGCTAATATTACCATTACTATCTTGCATGCTTATATTTTACACTGATATTCAATATTATTGTCATATAAATTCTTTTGAGGAATCATTGGCTCCTTCTCTAATCAAAACTTCTCATTTCTTATAAGAATCCAAGACCTTTATTTCTTAATCATCATGTTAAAAATAGAACAGCCTACTAATTGATATTAACCATTTAGCATTTAACTCACTGAAACCAACCCTGTAAATATTGGCTCTCAAAGTCACACTGTTTGTGGTCAAAGTCTCACTGTTTGTGTGACTTCCTGTATTATTTGCAATGATGTTGTCATATATTATGGCAGAGTATGTGGTGGGTTACAGTGGGTTGAACATTGATAGTTGATATTGATGGTACAGGTTCAGGCAGATTGAATACTAAAGGGTTACTATATTTTAATATTGTTATGGGATATATACATACAAAAAATATGTTAGTAATACCAATTGTTAATTTCTGTAAATAATTCTCTTTTTTTTTTCTTTTTTCTTTTTTTTACATTAATAATGTTGGGATATTTCTTCTGTCCCAACCCTAAAAACTTACTTTTTACTTAAAAACACATCTAGTGATTATTGAAGGTTTCTCATTAAATAAATATAGAAAAAAATACTTTCTGCAAAAATTAGGTTGTGTTGGTTTGTTATTTAATATATACCTAAAGAGATTTTTGCTTACAAAATATTATTCTCTGAAAGTATATGACAGGCATGGGCAACCTTCACCGACTAGTAAGCTGCATGAGATATGGTTCATCATAAGGTGGGCCTCATTACTAAAAAATATTCATTGTAATTTTTCATTGAATGTACTTTAGCCATTTTCACTAAAGAGCTTCTAAGGGAAAAGATTGAGTTTTTATTGTTTGTTTTTTTGGTAAAAAAATTTTATATAATTAAAGAATGAAGACTTGGCATAATATTATCACACACTGCTGCATATGATATGTTTCTAATTTATTCATTTGACTATCTAAGAACTAATTTTTTTAAAAATATTTCTCCTCCATAGAAAAAAAAATAATGAACGTTTCCTGTTTCTAAAGCTAAATATGTTTACATGTATGAGTTTCCTTAGCAATGGTTTAAAATACTGAAAATATCCTTAACGAAACGTTATTAAATTCAGGAAACATAGTACTTAATCATTGTTTATTTATGTGGTTATGTATGGGCAACAGTGAACAAATGAAAATGAAACAAAATTTTAATAAATGTTAAAGCCATTTGCAACAGTTTGCCCATGACTGATTTAAGAAATTGGATACAAGTCCCTCACCACACAATTTTTGTTGAACTTTAATAAAAAAAAAAAAAAATACAATAGCAAAAAACTTTGTTTGTAATGTGATTTGTTTACTTTTTAAAGTGATTTCTTATCAATACTTTTATTATTTGCAGATTTGGCAATGTGGGGGTGAAATGGTGGATGCTCCTTGTTCCAGAGTTGGACATGTATACCGAAAATTTGCACCTTTTATAAATCCTGGTGTGGGTGATTTTGTTGGAAGAGTGAGTTTATTTATATATCAAAGTTTATATTTATAAATATTCTTGAAAACTACTATAGGAATGGAGTATATAAACCAAAAGGTTTATAGGCTCCAACTGAATTCAACCTTTTTATTGACTCAGTCATTACATAGTCCTATTAAAAAATATGTATAGCTGGTCACTCATATTCAAGCATGCCTATCTTTGTTGCAGATGCCAGCTCAGGCACATTTTTACTTCTTTAACACCCATGGATCTAACCTGTGGTTTATACTTCAACTATACTGAGTACATAATTTTGCATGATCAACAGTTTGAAGATCACAATGATTTGTGATTTTATGCTAGCACAACCATTGATGCCTTCCAAACAATTTTGTCTAACCAATTTCACTCACAAGACTTGAGTTAACCCATGGTTTGGTTTCAGAAACTCTCCAAATGTGCCATATGCTAGGATCATCCCCCTCAGGCTGATATTATCAAGAAGTCACATCCCTAATAAATTGACCATAGTGAGATTCAAATTCAGGACTCATGGTTGGAATGTTAATACTCTAACCACTCAGCCATGCTTCTAAATCAAAGAATATATTTGACTATTAAGTTGTATGTTTTCATACCTATATTTTCCTTCTCAACTCTTCCTCATCTCATTAAATGATGATCTAGCAATTTGATGTAGAATAAAAGTGATGCTGTGCAAATATCTCAATACAATTTTATGTACAATTAATAATCCCCGAAGAGGATTAAATTTGGTTTTATTTATTCAGTAATTATAAAATGGTATGCGGAAAAGTAATTTTGAATTTGTAAAAGCAAAAAAAATACAATTTAATTTCAGAATTATCGACGTGTTGCTGAAGTATGGATGGATGAATATAAAGAATATCTATATCTACGACGTCCCCACTACAGAGATATTGACCCTGGAGACATGACTGCACAAGTAGAAATTAGAAACAGACTTAAGTGTAAACCCTTCAGTTGGTTTATGAAGGAGGTGGCCTTTGATTTGCCAAAATTCTACCCTCCTGTGGAACCACCAAATATTGCAGATGGTGAAGTAAGTATTCCTGAATATAATTGGCTTGTGAAAATTCAATCATTTTTAAGAATTTAAAAGCATTAAAATATTTGTGTTTATACAGAACCTGGCAGAAAATGCCTCCCATATATACCGCCCACATAATGGTAAGAAATTAGTTAGATGTAGTCACCATTGCCACTAATGTGTTACCGCTATGTGTGAAATATTTCTTCTGCATCTTTAATTAATAATACAAGTACAGTAATAAATCTTTTACCTATAATTCTTGAGGACATATTTTGGAGTTTTCTCAAATTTTGTAATAGTTGTTAATATATAATGTATATCTTGGAATAGGTGTGACACCAAAATCCAAAGGTGCATTGGGATAAAGATGCCTCCCAAAATCTAAGCAAAGTATTAAGAAACAGGAAAATTTCATTAGAAGCAAAGAAAATAGTGCTAAACTGTTATGTAATATCAATCCTCTTATATGGCAACAAATGCCAATCAATCTCATCACAAATGAAGATACTTGAAGCAGCAGGAATGTAGTTCTACAGAAGGTTGCTGAGGATACCATGAACTGAACATGTGAGCAACAATGAAACTTTAGAGAAAAAGAAAACAAAAAGGATGCTTATACTTAAAATCAGAAAGAAAAGTTGAAATTTCTAGAGCACATAATGGGGAAAGAGGGCTTGGATAATTTGACACTCACCGGGCACATTGAAGGCAAGATGGACAGAGAAAAACAATGCACAATATACCTAATGAACATATGTAAGCAGTTGGTTGTACATGGATTAGGAAAGATAGCAAAAAACACTAACTTTACTCAGAGCTGCAATTGTAGAGAGACACAATTACCCATGTCCTGGAGGGACATGTCGTATAGAAGAAATGTTGGAACTGAGCAAGCTGCTGTACTGTATGTTATTAATATCTATAAGTAATGTGAAACACATTAGTCACATCTGCAGTAAACCTTATAAATATTCACATTGAGAAGGATAAATAAAAAATATGATATTACAATTGATTTCTATAAAGTAATAAATTTTGTGAGTAAAGACAAAACAAAATTAAGATCCTTTTTTTTATTTCCAAACATTCAGTAAAAAAGTTCAAACTAGACATTTGCACTGATATATGTTCACTTTATCTTTTTCTCATAAACTCTTGTGTGTGTGTCATTATGTATTTGAGTACCAATCCCTCTTTTATACAATTTTTATTAAAGGCAACTGGCAAGGCACTGAGATTGAGCTTTTTATTTAATTTTTCTTGTGTTCATACAAGTGTTTTTTTTTTTTTTGCTGGACACAAAGCATGTAAAAACTGTACGAAAGTCTGCCTACCTGAGAGCTGTTTTCTACTAGTAACTTGTAGATGGTAGGTTTCCATGTGTGTTTAAATGTGTCCTAATTGAGCTATGGTCAGATAGGTGTAACGTGAGTCATCTAAATAGGCATGTCTCAAAAATTAAATAAAAAGCTTTAATGATGCCTCTCTGTGTGTGTGTGTGTGTGTGTGTGTGTGTGTGTGTGTGTGTGTGTGTGTGTGTGTGTGTGTGTGTATAGTCAGGTCAGGCTTAGGCCTGTTACTGGTTGGCAGCTAAACTGGATTTTCTGCTGGTGAGGAAGGTTGCATGTCATATATATATTATATATATATATTTTATTTTGTATGTGTAGTAATTATTGGAAAGTGCTCAATATCAGTGATAGAGCTAACATATTCAGTTGTATGGATATGAGTTTGTGATCATGGGCTTCATGCTTTTATGATCATCAGACAAGCTCATTTGTCTGATAATTGCAAAAGTGTGAAACCCTGGGTCACAAACTCATATCCATACAACTGAATATATATATATATATGTATATATATTTATATATATATATATATATATATATATATATATATATATATATATATATATATATATATATATGTATGTATGTATGTATGTATATATATATGTATATATTAAAGAGAAGAGAGAAGCCACAAACATTTTTGGTTTTAATGTGGATTTTTTAAAAATATATTATACTTCATTTTCCATATTTTTGCTACACACGTTTCTGGTCTTTTGACCCTCATCAGGCAAAGAGTAGTTATTTCCACATTATTTAAAAGAATCAATTTTTTCCTTCTGTTTTCTCATGTTTAACCATTGTCTTTTGTGTGTAGTAGTAATCCAAAGGGATAATAAAACAATTAGTATTGGTCAGAGAAAGGACAAAGGAAGGAGGTCTTCCTTATCTTTTTATGACCTCTGTATCTTTTTAAACCTATCTCCATTTTTGTGTATTGTGTGGGCATGTTTATTTTTTCTAGTATGTGTATATATATATTCCTTCTCCATACATATATATATATTGGGTTATTATAAGGAATTAGTATATATATACACACACACTTCTGTGGTGTGTAGAGTTTGTGTGTGTGTGTGTGTGTATGCATATGGTCCATCTAGTGTGTTTGTTTTTGCCAGTATATATATATATATATATATATATATATATATATATTTGTGTATGTGTGTATACTGTGTGTTTATGTGGGTGGGGGTTTATGATCTGTTTAGTACTGGTTTAAATTTGTCTTTGAAGTGTTTTTTTTGTATTTATAGGTAAGAATAATTGTCTGTTTGATATATTGGTATAATTTTAAATTTACCTTGATTACATTTGTAGATGTGTTGTGATACAAAGAGTTTTCTGTTATCTGGTAATTTGATGTTGCTTTTGTGAAGGGAAACTGTTGTTTAGTGCTTGGCTGATACCTATATAGGACTTGTTGCATCTTGTGCACTTGAGTGCACAAATTACATTTTTGGAATTGCACTTTAAGTTTTTCCTTATTATGAATGTTGTTATGGTGTTTTCAAAAGTGTAGGAGTTTCCTTCTATAATGATATCACAAACCCCACATTATTGCATGACATCACAAACTCCACATCTTGTTGCATTTTGTGACCCCCTCAAACAAACTATAGTATATGTCTCAACATACAACAAGAACAATCCAGAACTATGTATAGAAATTACAAGAAATCTAGACCTACTTAACAAGAATGATAAAATGAAAAATATACTAAAAACAATCAAAATAATTAAAATCAAACGTCAATAAAAAAAAACTAAAACACATTAATCTCATCCAAATTTAGCCAACACACAATACAGTGAGGTCATGTGTAATATAAGAAATGGAAGCAGGAGATATATAACACCTTTTTAGTGTAAATGGAAGCAGGAGATATATAACACACTAAAAAGGACCACTACCTCAGGAAATAAAAGTGATTTTCATTGTTACAGTACATTTCTTGCTTCATTTGATTGTAATACATGGAAAAATATTTGTGAATATGAAGGGATTATGCTAAAAATAAGCAGACATAATGTTTGTATTTTATTTAAACAGATATGCATGATATATTTATGTGTATATATATATATATATATATATATATATATATATATATATATATATATATATATAGCTTGGTCAAACTTTCTGCATTAGTTTTATATTTACCCAACTTTTGTTTTACAGATAAGGAACAAAGCAAGTAATTTATGCCTTGATACTCGGTTCCGAGGTCCAAATGAGCGGTTCCAATTAGAGGCCTGTATCAAAGATGGTCAAGGACAAGGAGAACAGGTAGGTCTTTGAGAAAATTAAATATTTTCAGGTAAAAATACTTTCCCAATCATAATGTTAGGAAATTATCAAGATTACATTATTCTTTTTTAGTCTTTTATTTGTTTCAAAATCTTGTTAAAAACCTAACAAAAAGTTAGAGAAAAACTAGTATTAAAATAATAGTAATGATAAAGAATGTATTGTTCCAGAGTGTTGGGATAAAAATACATCAATAATAAGATGGAATAATAATAATCTATGTTATAAAATACTTTGTCCATTATACACTCTCTATGTGAGATTTTGTTTGCATGTATGGAACGTATATGTGTATGTCTATATTTTGTGTGTGTGACTTACATTTGTTCATGCCGTTTAATGTATGTGCACACACACACACACACACACACACACACACACACACATACATGCACAGCTTGACTGAATTTAAAATGACAATGGGTAAGCAACAAAATTAGAAAGTTGGAAACAAGAAAGAAAAACAATTCTTTAAACCCTAAAAAATCAGTTAATTGTATCATTGCATAAATTATTTTCAGATAGTGTATCTGTAAAAGAACAAAATGAATAAAAAGACAAGAAAAATTATTCTTAGCCAATGCGTTTCATCTTCTCTGAGGGGACTTTATCAGGGCAAATGTAGGATTTATTTTGTTGTACATGTTTATATACAAAAGCAAGGATGTCATTGCTTTATCAAGGCTTTTAAATTTGAGAACATTCATGAATATTTATCAGGTGGTTGAAAGGTCAATCAAAATGTGGAGGACACAAAGTTTCATAATTCAAAGTCTGGCAAAAAAGTAAGCAATATTCAAGAAATATCTTTTTTTAATCAATGAATATTGTTTAAATTGTGATCAAATTATTATAGTTTGCGATGGACATATGTGCCATACATCTTCAGAAACATGAGGTAGTGGATTTAACTGTTTTCTTTTGACTTTTCAGCATATTTTTGGTTGTGTATGTTGGCTTTGGAAAATAGTAATTCTTTCAGGAGAGGTGAGATTTGGAAAAAAAACCTAGGCATAGATTTATATTTTACATTGTGCTGAACTTTTCAGAAATTATTTCATAATAAATAGAAATATTTTTTAAATTTTGTAAGAAGAGTTTTGGTCTGTCATTAAATTAAAATATGCAGACACCCAGCAAACACTACACACACACACACTCACACAATTTGAATGAAATTGAAATGGCCATCTGTGTTTCATGAGCAGCCCTTTGAAGACATTTTTATGATACATTTTTTGTTTAAATTGTATTATTTTAAATAAAAAAACAATTTAGATTTTAAATTTGATCATGCTGTCAGCAAAGTGATATGTGCTGAACTAGTAATAATAATAAAGAGCATATGATATGATAAAAAGTAAAAATAGTAAGATATAACAAAAGTAATAAGATAATAATAATTTATTAGTATCAATTCAATTTGAATTTTAATTAAAATTTCACTATGAAATGATTGATTCAAAACAACATATCAACTTTTCATCAGTCAATTATTGTCATAGTTATACAGATTTTTTTATGATTATTTTCATGAATTTTATGAAATATTTTATGATGTTATTCAAATTGTGTACAGAATGTATTCAGCCATTTTGAATATCTTGAGGACCAATTGCCAAAATGTAATTTATCAGCCAATTAGAACAGACATTATCCGATGAGGTTGAGTAAGTTTGGCTACTCTGTGACTGTTACATTAACAGGGTTTATCAGTAAAACCTGGGCCTCTAAATAGTCTAAAAATTAAAATTGTTGTTGAACACCATGGATGAGATTAGTAATGTAACAAGGCAACTAATGACTAAAGAAAATGCAGACATTTTTTTTTTTGAAAAGTAAAAAGTATAAAAAGATAAGTTTGTGTATCCCAGGGGAAATAATTTGAATTGGAATAAGTTTCTATTACTCTGGGTAGACATTTCTTTCTTTTTTTCTTTTTTTAATATATTAAATGTTTGGATAATCTTTTTTTCATTGAAATATCTCCTTTTTATTTAATTATTTTCTGTTTCTACAGAAATTTGAATTAACTTGGCATAAAGATATTCGTCCCTGGAAGCGCAGTGTCTGTTTTGATGTATCACAGACAATCCCAAAGGCTCCAGTAATTCTTTATACCTGTCATGGCATGCAGGGAAATCAAAGGTGGAAATATAATTATGTAAGTATAATACTTTTTTTTCTATCTCTCCTGTTGTTTCAAATCATTACTGAATTAATGATTTTACCTGACCAATCTTGGACATGTAAATCTTTTCTGGTTTCCATCACCATGGCTAATGCTAACCTCCTGGAAAGCAACTCTTTGTGCCATCTTAGGCTCACATTTTACACTGACATGAAATAATGTGATTATATTGAATCAATTGCTACATCTACTGCTAGAAAATTTGGCTGTGTCATAGAAAGTTTTTCTCATCAGAATCCATCTTACACATTTATAAATCTATCATTCATCCATGCATCTAATATTGCTGCTATATGTGGTCTGATGCTCCTGCTATATATCTCAAGTTTCTTGACAAAATCCAAAGTATGATCTGTAATGTAATCGATCCTGACCTGGCATCTCAACTTCAGTTACTGCTGTAATGCGGCTTCCCTCTGTCTTTTCTATAAATATTATGGCAACTGTTTTAATGAGTTTGGTGCTTGTGGCAAATGATGAGACTGAAGAAAATACCTTTGGGTGCTTAAGGTTTTATTCAACTCAAAAAGGCACACAAGGTGTAAACAAAGATGTCAATTTTAGAACTCTTCTATGAAGGAGAATAATCCCTTAATAAGAGCAGATAATTATAATAATAATATTATTTTATATACAGTGCTTCAGCTGATAGAAACCAGAAAAGGTTTACACTTATTAAGTGCACTACTAGATTGGAAACTAGGTCTCACCATTTTACTGTTGTACTGGATAGATGTAACCATAAGTTCTATTCTATTTGTTTCTTTTCTTGCACTTCTCACCTGTGGAATTCTCTTCCAATTTCTTGCTTCCCTGCCACATACAATTTTCAAAACTCCATCTTCTGTCTTCCTGTAACCTGTTTTTTATTGTCCTTTCTCCTCATTAAAGTCTTCTCGTTCTCTTCCAATCCCAGTAATATCTTGTATCTGCATGACATAATCGCCTTTCTTGGGGTGAAATGATTAAATATATATATATATATATATATATATATATATATATATGTATATATATATATATATATATATATATATATAGTTTATCTGTAAATTAACTGGGATAAAAATAAACCCTAAAATTACTGGCATACTTTTTATTAGTAAACCTATTTCAGTAAAGATTTTCAAAATTAGTTTGTTATTAGATCATTATTTAACAATACATCTCAACAAGATTTTTTATAGATTTCAGTTTTTCTAATATTAATTTGCTTTTGAAAATTGCTGCTTGTATTGATTTTCTTTTTGTATATTTAAATCTAAGTTCCTTCAAGGTATAGACAGTCATGATTCATCTCATATCCTGCTTCTTTATTGCATGTAAATTGCCATGACTTCTTGGAAAACATGGTGTGGTTTCCTTCTCAACAGTTTCTTCAACAGTATTCCTTCTATTAGACTGGATGCCACTCAAAGCTAGAGAGACTAATCTACTCTGCTATTTAACCCATAGTTTGGAGATTGAAAAATGAGATGAGTTTATGCCTTTGTGATAAAATGAATGCATTTGCACTCAGCTTACTGAGTACCCTTTCAGCACCAATAAACATTGCATTAGCTGTCTATCGTTACTTATATTACAAATTGTTTAACAGATTTGTTAGACCAAATTTTATTTGCATTAACTTTGATGAACTAATATTATCAAATCATTTATTACTTTGAATATACGCTCTTTAGCGCTAGAGGGCGTCGTCAGTGATGTTCTGAATTGGATCATTGGGCAGTTTCGGGTCTTTCAAACATCATACTGACCTCACCAAGTCGACCCCATCAGAGCTGATCGGACTCTGATACGCCCTCTAAAAATGCTTACAGATATTAATATAATAAAATCACTTACTTATTACCGCTGTTAATATTAACTCGATCCAATAAATACAGAAATTTATCAATAGATTCGCAGTGGAAAAAAATGCAGTCGAAGTGGGTCTGGTTATAGGTATATTGAAAATAAAATTCATGGTCACTAATAAAGATATTGCTCCTTTCAACATAACAATCTATGGAAAACCAATTCAACAAGTAACTGAATTTGACTACCTTGGCCACAAAATTTCATTTTCAGCATAAAATAGGGTTCAGTTGGGCAGTGTTTGAAAAGAAGAAATCTTTCCTAAAACCTCCTCAAAATCTAAGCTCAGATCTGCAATGCACATATTCTCTCTGTACTGCTTTACCACTGGGATTATGTAAACTGGACTATAAAATCTCCTAATAAAATGGAAACATTTTAAAATCACATCATGCGATTCATGATCAGATTGCATAAGGATACAGATGCTTCTGGATACAACTGGTCTGACACCAATCATCCATTTAATAAAGAGTAAATCCCTTAAGTTATATGGCCTCATCAAAATACATTAAAGGTATGCTTGCTGAAAAAGAAGGGGAGCTGAGCAAAGAAGGTAACATGAACTTGTATAATATAATCTTAATAGGAGTAGATAGTTTTATCTATTTCCCAGTTCATGCTCACATCTGGAGAACAGAAGAGGTTTATCCCTTGTTTCCTGTTTAGGATTTGGTTTCTGGTTCCTTTTAAAGTCTACTTCGACTCTATACTTCTAACATCTCTGTCAGAACTCTAAAAATTTATTCACTAATTATCTTATTTTTCTCCTCAATTGGAGTAAATAGGTTCACTTATCACATAGTACACACTCTGCTTTGGCATTTTGAACAGGAGTAGAGGTTTACCCTTGTTTACTATTTATGATTGGATTTCTGGTTCCTTCAAAAGTCTTTTCATTCTCTTTCACTCTTAGTGGACCCTTGCATCTTTGTGGCATTATCACCTTGGTTGTGATGAATTAATTAAAAAAAAAAATCTTCCTTTTCTCATTTCCTTACAGCTAACTCAGTGTAAAGAGTTTCACTTAGAATATATTCAGCTTTATGCATTTCAATATCACCACTGATACTAGAATTTTATTTTTCAAATGTTTCCAGTATTCTGTATTGCATAAACTTACCAAAATTAAGAGCAACATTTATAGCATCTACATGATATGACATTCCTGGAATTTAAGTAATAATGACAATGGTAAAAATAGCACAAGTGAAAAAATAGGTAAAAATAAGTTTATTGAAATATACACTATTGGTAAAAAAAAGTTGGTTTTGAATTAAATCTAATTTTTTTTTTTTAAATGAATATGTGTGTGTGTGTGTGTGTGTATATATATATATATATATATATATATATATATATATATATATATATATATATATATATATGTCATTCACAGACTGTACTGTTTCGCTGTATCACAGCTCCTCAGTGCGACTAGACTTCCGAATGCCTCAAGCCAGGATTGAAACACAACTAATTTTGTGTCAACCAGAGCTATCTTCACTCGATAGAGTTACACAACTAAATCTAGCGTATTGTTTTATCAAATGTAAACAAATGCCAATCAGCCAAAGTGCTCAATTCATTTTACTGAAGAGCTTTGATATAGCATAATGAGAAGCCACGTATACTTTATTAATATGTATATAATATAGAAAAAACAACTGAAAAGTTGCAAATTAAAAAAAATTGAATGTTTTTTTTGTGAAAGTATTTATTTATATTTTATATATATATATATATATATATATATATAAAATATAAATAAATACTTTCACAAAAATAAAAACATTCAATTTTTTTTAATTTGCAACTTTTCAACTGTTTTTTCTATATTATATATATATATATATATATATATATATATATATATATGTGTGTAGCCTTTTATTTATTTGTTTTTTAATATTAGTAAAAAAATGTTTTACCTCCATTTGTTAATATAAATTTATACATTTAAAATTTATGAAAAACAATTATAATAAAATCAAATATGCTTAGACATGAGCACACCATTTTATATCAACCCTTAAAAATTTGGAATAAAAGTTCCTTGAATTTTCAATGTTAAATTTGTTTCTTTTTATATGAGAAACTTGGATTTATATATGAAACTTGGATTTTGTCCACTATTAGGATAAGAGGCTGGGTTTTTGGCATTCCTGACTATCTTGATTCCTACTCATGTTCCTTCAATTAAAAATTTATAATAATTGACTGTTTCATCTAATAAAAATTAAAAACTATTTCTACCATTTATGGTTGTAGTAGACTGATGCTCCAAATAGTTATGAACAAAAACTAAAAAGAAAGAAATAAACTAAAAATAAATGACAAAATCTGATATTTTTTGGTCCTATTAAACCTGTTTTATTACATGTTTTTAAATTAAAACAGAAAATATCATTTTATTTAGGGTTATAAAGAATTATCTTTATTTTGATTCATTTTTTGCATTTTTATAAATTATATTTTATAAATTATTCCTTTAATAATTAAATATTTCTTTTTATTTTATATTTATTGTTCTCCAAAGAAAAATAATGAATTTACTAGCAGTAAAGATTTTACTTCTTTTCTATACAAGTCCAATATCATATTATTTTTAATTACATAAGACAATTATTCTAGCACTATCATAAAAAAATTAAGTGTATGCAATAGTTTTCAACACTTTTATTTAAAAAATACATTTTGTACTGTATTCAGCCTCTATTTTTTTTAGAAAAAGATCACTGAATTTCTTACCTACATCTAATAAATAATCTATAAATTACATTCTTTGATTCTTATTTATTAAAAAAATAAAGCATAAATGACTGTAAAATATCTTTTCTTTTTGATAAGGTATACTATGTGACTATGGCCTGATTTATGAACAGTTAAAATGTGTTATAGAAAAATAGGTCATTGTGACACAATTTTGTTTTATTATATATTGTAACAAATAATCAAGATTTATAAATAAACTAAAAAGAATAGATTTTTAAAAATTCAAACATTTTAAATATCATTTTATTCTCTCTGATTTTTATATTCAGCATTATCTCTATTTTGTAATTTTTATGATCATTTTTATGTAATTATTTATTATTATTATTTTAGTAATCTTTAATTCTTTTTCTTTTCTTTTTTTTTGTCCTAAGTTTAAAAAATGCTAGCATGGTAATTTTTTTTATTTTAAAATATGCAAAAATTTGAAATAAAATATTTTTAGGGAAAAAAAATTGCCTTTGAAGATATTTTTGAATTCTATACAGGGAAAATTATTTTAGCATTATTTTCATAGTTTGCAATTTTTATCACTGAAAAGAAAATAATTCTTTAAAAATGCACTTTGCTTTTAAGGTATATTGCAAAAACATTCAGCATTTATGAATAAATTTGGAAAACTATTTGACAAAAATTTTAAATGATACAATTAAAAAGTTTAACACTTTATTAACAAAAAGAAGCTTAACAAAATTTGATATAACATTATTAGTTATATTACATTTTGTTATTATGATAATTTTACCTGTTTAAAAATGATTCAGTTTAATAAATAAATAATTTAGTTTATATTATATTATATTATATTATATTATTAAATAACAAGTTTATACTATTAAATATAAAATCAAACAAATTTAATAAGTAAAAGATTTAGTGTTGTGTACAGACCTGTAAACCTAAAAAAGTTAAAACTTAGAGGTTTAGATTTCCTATTTCAGAAAAACATGGAGATTTTATTAAAAACAGAAGAATCTTTAAAAACTGTCCAAAAATGTTAACTCTAAAACATCATTCCTTGAATTCACAACAGTTCTTTATATTATGGATCAATATTAACTCATTTAAGGCCGATGTTTCACTTACAATGAACACCCAATTTGGCAAACATGTTATTGAAAAATGTTATCTCAACATTAATAAAATCATGGTCTGAAGTTGTGAAATAGGTTTTTGAAGCACATGCAGATTGAATAGGAAGTATTTTCAATTGACAGCTCTTTTAGTGGAGAAAGCTCATCAATTTATTTACAGGTAGAATCTTGTAAATACTGGCAAACTTGGCAGAAGACCAACTCTTAAAAATTAACTAGGAGAACACTAGTTATGAAATATGAGACCAAGATAAAGAGCTCAAAAACAGAAGTCTCCTGGGAGAGTCAACAGTTCGGTGTATAGATCTCTTAATAAGTGTAAAATTTAAAACAACATACATTTTACTTAATCAAAGTATTTCAAAACAAAAAGTATCATTTAAAGATTTCAAAACTGTAACTGCATAAAAAAAAGCTTTTTTATCAAAGATGCCATGAAAAATAAAATAAGTTTACTACTGTTATATTAGCTACTCGGGAAACATGTTTTACAACAAAATATTAACAGATGTATAAGAATTTAATTGAAAATTGTTTTAACTTTTCATCTCAGATGAAAAAATAAGGTTATTCTTTTCCCATTGTACTTAGGGTCAAGGTTAATACCTGATTTTTTATGCATCCTAAAGGGGAATTTCTAAGGGAGACTAAGCAATTTTTACTATTAATACACCGTATACATAGATAACTGGACAAAAACCCAGCAAATAAAATCTCAGCCTATCATCCCAAAAGTGGACAAAATCCCATTTTGATAAATAAAAAAATCTCATATATAAAAAGAAACAAAATTAACATAAAAAACTCAGAGTAATCAATTCAATTTTTTTCTTATTTGTAAGACCATGATTTTGTCCACTTCTGAGATAAGAGGCTGGAATTTTGTCCACTGGGTTTTTGCCTTGGATTTCATAGATAAATATGCTTTTCATCAATGCATATGATAAAATGAAAGTCAATTTTCTTTTCAAATTTGTTACATTTTTCTGCTTGACACTATTTCGCACTCACAAAATAAAATACCAAAAAGTAATTTTTAATCATGAAATTTCATACATAAAAATGTTGCTTAATGGATCCTAGCAACTTTCTTTTCTGTAAAAAGCTGTTATGGTGGGCCTTGTTTGGCTAGTAAAACATACAAGTATACATCATAACACAGTGAAACATTTATACATATATAGAAGGATTTGGTTGTTTGGCAGATATATGAAAGCTCTTGTAATGTGGTTATTAAATGTTTCTGGTGTTTATGTTTGTCTTGGTAAATGAATGAATTATTTAGCAAGTGATAAGTCTATTGTTAAAAGGTCATATTCAATATGAGAAAGAAATATTTGAGTAGAACTTCAGTCTTCATTCCAGAAGCCAACCAAGTCCAACTGCTCTCATGTATTGAAACAAGGAAGATTCTAAATTTCACGCCAGTTGGGTAGTTTCCTTTTTACAAGGAAATCATGAGAAATTAGTTTTTTTTTTATTTCTTGTGATCATGCAGTCACTACACATTTTTTTTATTTCTTGTGATCATGCAGTCACTACACATTTTTTTTATTTCTTGTGATCATGCAGTCACTACACATTTTTTTTATTTCTTGTGATCACATGATCGCTACAAAGGGAAGGCCGAGAAGGGTATCTCTAATGATTTATAGTGAGTAGTTTAGTTTTGTAGTCATTAAAGTTAACAATCCAGTTAAAACTGATTAATGGTCATTTTGGATATCAACTGACATTTTGACCTTATCAAATTGATCAGAGTTACTATAGAGACAGGAGTAAACGGTTGTGTCATCAGCGAAGATACCAAGTCAAGAGCTGATGTTACAACAAAAGTAATTAATGAAAATTAAAAATAGAGTAGGAACAAAGATAGAGCCCTGGGGGACACATGTATTAGTATGAAAGGAACTGGAAGAGTGCCTGTTCAGGATTACTTTCATCTTACAATTTGATAGAAAACATTGTTTATCTAATTATTATAATTAAATAACTTTTTTTAAATATTCCTTATTTAATTTGAGAAGATATTAATATACCCAACATTTTCCAGGCAATTGAATAGTTTCTTTAAAACTATACATAATGATTGATGCCTGTTTCATTTATTATGAGATGAAAAAAAATATATAGCAGAAGAATTTCTTTGATATTTTTGACTTGATTGATTCCTATATCAGAGCTTATATAAGATTTGACTTAATTCACAAGTTATCATTTCTAATGTAATTCAATTTTTTATTTATAAATTTGAAAAGACATTAATATATCCAACATTTTGCAGATAATTGAACAGCTTCTTTAAAATAATATATAATGATTGATCTCTGATTCCTTTCTCATAAGGTAAAAAAATAGCAGAAGAATTTCTTTGATATTTTTGTGTTGATTAATGCCTATATCAGAGCTTATATAAAATTTGACTAATTCATGAGATGGCATTTCTAATGTAATTCAATTTTTTATTTGTAGGAGACAAAGCAACTGTACCACCCAATCAGCCAACAGTGCCTGGACTGCGACCATGGCAGTAGAGAGGTTTTTATGAATCCATGCAACAAACAGCTAAAAACACAACATTGGTACTTTCAGCATGTCAATGTTACAGCCTTACAGATTGAATGGACAGCAACTTGATTCTACACTTGGACTTTGGGAGACTTTTCAAGGCTTTCTTTCTTTCATACTTTTTTCTTTTCTTTTCTCAATTTCCACTTATTTTTCTATTTCATGGTTCTGTTTAGTTTAATTTCTTCGTCCTTCACATATTTCTTTTCTCTTTCTATTCTCTCTTATTTTTTTATCTCTTTCCCTTTATCTTGCTCCTCTTACATGGTTTTTCATAACTCCTCGTCTTTTATCTTCAAGAATTCCTTCAATAATTTTTATTTTTTATTTTTTTAACTATCATTCAATTAAGACAAAAATTTCATTTAAAAATTGAAATTCTATAAAACAAACATTTCTTTTTTTTTACTTTTTAAGTTTTGTCTCTGTATTCCTCCAGAACAATTTTTAACTCTCTCATTACAAATTTATTAAGTTTTAAAAGATTAACGCTTTTCTTGTCTTCCCTTATGGATTCCTTAGAAATTTAAGTCTCCAAATTAATTGCTATTTGTTGTTTTGTTCATTATCTTTTCAATTTTATTCAAATTGAATTCATATTATTTTCTTGTTTTGAAGAATAACTCTTTGAGAAAATAAATTTTTTGAAAATTTTGACCAAATTTTTATTTCTTTGTTTTAATTTAACTTTTATTTTCAAATTTATAAAGATTTCAAATTCTGAATTTTTTTAAATGAAAATTCACCATTTTCATGTAAAACATGAATTTTAACTTTAAAAAATACTTTATCTTTTTTTATTATTTTTAAAACAATTTTATTTGGACATAAAAATTTTAAATATAGCACAATATAATGATATTTAAAATTTGAATTTAAAAAAATGCTTTCACTTATTTCTTTTAGAAATTTTATTTCCAATAAAATTTTGTAACTTAATTAAATGTATATAAAATTTTGTGATTTACACATTTATCAATGTTTTTAATAAAAGATTATTAATAACATTTTGTTGAGAATTTCATTGAATTTTTCCTTCCACTGTTCAAAATTCATTAGGAGCATTTTATGTATGACTTTTGCTAATTTGCAGGTGGATACAGAAATATCATGATATCACTAGTGTATTCTTCCATCTTTTGCAAGGCAAATGAAGAATTTTATGACCTGTAGTGCATATTTCACAAAGGCTAGTTAAGATAATTCTAGCCTTTGTGAAATGTGCAATACAGGTCATAAAAGTTGAGATAACTCAAGATCTATAAGATTTCTCTCCTATCTTCTAATCCAGTGGTCCCCCAAATTTTTCTCTCTGGGCCACATTTTCAGAATGAAAATTTGCTCACACCTCACCAAACTTTATGTGATAAAAAGTATATTTAAAAATAAAAAGCAGTGAGAAGGTTAAAGGGAGATAACCACAGATTCGAAGTCTGAACATTATTATTGATAACTCTCTCCTCCAATTAGCAGAGCCTAGTTGCTATATTCTTAATACTTTATACAATGCAAAAGTACCACAATGATAAAATCAATTAAATATTATTTATAGCTATTTATACTCATGCATGCAATTATAAGTAATCCATAATAATATTTTAAATTTTGAAATATTTATTTTTGGCTTATGACTTTTTTGAAATTGTTTCTAAATTAGTGATTGTCTTTCAGTCATTCATATTTAGTCAATTTTCCTCTTTGGTATGCTGACCATGCTGGAGAAATTTCTTAACTGACAAAAATTTATAAAAGAATCTGGTACAAGACAAAAATAGTGGGCCACTCAGTAAGAATTGAACTCACTTTACTAGCACCCTTTTTTTTTCTGGTATCGGCTAATTTTGGTTGAGCCTAGTCATTCTTAGCAAATTTTTATGCTTAAAATTTGAAGAGGGAGCCAGGTTGGTTTGAACTCAAATTTGTAGATTCACTTTGCTAATCAAGAGAAATAATATTAGACCTTCCCATAGTTTCTAATTAAAGATATTTCAGTAGATTTTATTAATGTCTGTACTTGTCAGCACATATGCAATTGGGTTAATAAGTGTTTTGGGAGATAAAAATCTAGCAGAATTGTGTCTACCTTCCCCCACTATAGAATTATTGTTTTAAGAAAAATGGTAATTTCTGGAAAAAACAAGCAAAGAAAGTACCAGAAAATTATTAAACCCAGTTGACCCTCTTTTTCTATCATTGAGGAATGACAGAATTGACCCCTGCTGACAAATCCAAAAGTGATATTGGGATAATAGAAATTTATTCCTTGGTCAGGAGATACTTCTATTTTAAAGCTTCAAACTTTACAAAATGGTAAATAATAAGGATTTCCTTACAGTTGGTTCACATATCTTAATAATTTAGCAAAATGTTTATAAATTTATGAATAAAAAATTGTTTTCCTATTTATTTCCTTATAAATTGGTAAAGAATAAATCTTACATTGAATTAGTTTAAATTCTAGCATGTTTTAAATATAAAATTATTCTTGTAAATAAACAATTTAACTTAATAGTGTTTAATATTTTTGTTGTAAATTCTCAAAAACAAAATAAATTTATAAATTCACTTATTTTTAGGTTTTATTACAATTCTAATCATTGCTTTTTAAAACAATAAACATTTCCAAGGATGTTAAAATAATATCAGTGCCAATGGAAAAACCGTCTTTTTGACACTCCATTTTTTTGCAAGCATGAATGCCCAAGTATACCAAAACACATGGTAATTGCAAGGGAACACTTGGTTAGTGGTAATGATGTTTAAACCTGAAAATCATGCCTTTGCTGAAAACACTAACATTTTTGTTGCACTAGTTATATGGAAAATATATATTGAGAGAGAACAGGAATTATGGAGACAGAAGATGATGATTGACACTGCATTTAATTTTTTAAAATCAAAATTGACTGGAAAGCAAGAAACTGAAAAAGAGTTCCACAAGCAAGAAGTGTGAGAGAAGAAACTATTAGCATAAAACTTACAGTTACATCTAGTAATTTCAATTGTAAAATAATGATACCTCTCTGCCAATCTAGTACTGCACTTAAATTCTTAAAATTGAGGTATCAAAGAGTAAAGCTTATCAGAACAATTACCATGAAAATATTTATAGAAAAGGCACAGGAAAGCTACATTATGGCAATAGAAAATTGACTGAAGCCAAGATGCCAGATTCTTCTTTGGAGTCTGTTAAGAATCTCTATGTACATAACAGAGGCACCAGAACAGATGTGGCAGCAATATTCAATGAATAGATGAATTTTAGAAGTCATTCATTGATTGTTTTGTCAGCTATAGTATTTCTTCATATGAATGACTACATGGTATTCAGAATAACATTCCAAAATTTTTCTTTGCTGGTAAATGGCAATGTACCAACAATGAAGATTTTTGGAATGGTATGTAAACCTTCCTTTTCACATGATTAGGTAAAAAAAGCTAGCCACTTCATGAAACAAATATCTTTGAAATCCATTGAACATCATGGTATATCATCATATGTAAAAATAATTCTGAGACTATTTGCCTACTTCATCCATGACTCCACATATGCTTTAAAAAAAAACCAATGTTTATCATCTAATTGTAGGTGGTATATTAGCCTGTAAACAGATATTCCATGATTGAAGACAATAACAAACAAAACGAAGACTTGAGTAAAAATAAATATTGCCAAGTTTATTTTTGTTAAAGAAACAAAAATAATTGTACAGTGCACTAGGCAAAACATAAATCTGCAAGCTCATGTAGAAGGTGAGAATAGCTTTGTCCCGAGGAGGACAATTTTGGTAGTTGCTGGAGAGCATTGTCCTGAAAAGGACAGTTTATTGCATATTTTATAGAAAAATACCTAAACAAAAATAATTGTACAGTGCCCTAGGCAAAAAATAAATCTGCAAGCTCATGTAGAAGGTGAGAATAGCTTTGTCCCGAGGAGGACAATTTTGGTAGTTGCTGGAGAGCATTGTCCTGAAAAGGACAGTTTATTGCATATTTTATAGAAAAATACCTAAACAAAAATAATTGTACAGTGCACTAGGCAAAAAATAAATCTGCAAGCTCATGTAGAAGGTGAGAATAGCTTTGTCCCGAGGAGGACAATTTTGGTAGTTGCTGGAGAGCATTGTCCTGAAAAGGACAGTTTATTGCATATTTTATAGAAAAATACCTAAACAAAAATAATTGTACAGTGCACTAGGCAAAAAATAAATCTGCAAGCTCATGTAGAAGGTGAGAATAGCTTTGTCCCGAGGAGGACAATTTTGGTAGTTGCTGGAGAGCATTGTCCTGAAAAGGACAGTTTATTGCATATTTTATAGAAAAATACCTAAACAAAAATAATTGTACAGTGCCCTAGGCAAAAAATAAATCTGCAAGCTCATGTAGAAGGTGAGAATAGCTTTGTCCCGAGGAGGACAATTTTGGTAGTTGCTGGAGAGCATTGTCCTGAAAAGGACAGTTTATTGCATATTTTATAGAAAAATACCTAAACAAAAATAATTGTACAGTGCACTAGGCAAAAAATAAATCTGCAAGCTCATGTAGAAGGTGAGAATAGCTTTGTCCCGAGGAGGACAATTTTGGTAGTTGCTGGAGAGCATTGTCCTGAAAAGGACAGTTTATTGCATATTTTATAGAAAAATACCTAAACAAAAATAATTGTACAGTGCACTAGGCAAAACATAAATCTGCAAACTCATGTAGAAGGTGAGAATAGCTTTGTCCCGAGGAGGACAATTTTGGTAGTTGCTGGAGAGCATTGTCCTGAAAAGGACAGTTTATTGCATATTTTATAGAAAAATACCTAAACAAAAATAATTGTACAGTGCACTAGGCAAAAAATAAATCTGCAAGCTCATGTAGAAGGTGAGAATAGCTTTGTCCCGAGGAGGACAATTTTGGTAGTTGCTGGAGAGCATTGTCCTGAAAAGGACAGTTTATTGCATATTTTATAGAAAAATACCTAAACAAAAATAATTGTACAGTGCCCTAGGCAAAAAATAAATCTGCAAGCTCATGTAGAAGGTGAGAATAGCTTTGTCCCGAGGAGGACAATTTTGGTAGTTGCTGGAGAGCATTGTCCTGAAAAGGACAGTTTATTGCATATTTTATAGAAAAATACCTAAACAAAAATAATTGTACAGTGCACTAGGCAAAAAATAAATCTGCAAGCTCATGTAGAAGGTGAGAATAGCTTTGTCCCGAGGAGGACAATTTTGGTAGTTGCTGGAGAGCATTGTCCTGAAAAGGACAGTTTATTGCATATTTTATAGAAAAATACCTAAACAAAAATAATTGTACAGTGCACTAGGCAAAACATAAATCTGCAAACTCATGTAGAAGGTGAGAATAGCTTTGTCCCGAGGAGGACAATTTTGGTAGTTGCTGGAGAGCATTGTCCTGAAAAGGACAGTTTATTGCATATTTTATAGAAAAATACCTAAACAAAAATAATTGTACAGTGCACTAGGCAAAAAATAAATCTGCAAGCTCATGTAGAAGGTGAGAATAGCTTTGTCCCGAGGAGGACAATTTTGGTAGTTGCTGGAGAGCATTGTCCTGAAAAGGACAGTTTATTGCATATTTTATAGAAAAATACCTAAACAAAAATAATTGTACAGTGCCCTAGGCAAAAAATAAATCTGCAAGCTCATGTAGAAGGTGAGAATAGCTTTGTCCCGAGGAGGACAATTTTGGTAGTTGCTGGAGAGCATTGTCCTGAAAAGGACAGTTTATTGCATATTTTATAGAAAAATACCTAAACAAAAATAATTGTACAGTGCACTAGGCAAAAAATAAATCTGCAAGCTCATGTAGAAGGTGAGAATAGCTTTGTCCCGAGGAGGACAATTTTGGTAGTTGCTGGAGAGCATTGTCCTGAAAAGGACAGTTTATTGCATATTTTATAGAAAAATACCTAAACAAAAATAATTGTACAGTGCACTAGGCAAAACATAAATCTGCAAACTCATGTAGAAGGTGAGAATAGCTTTGTCCCGAGGAGGACAATTTTGGTAGTTGCTGGAGAGCATTGTCCTGAAAAGGACAGTTTATTGCATATTTTATAGAAAAATACCTAAACAAAAATAATTGTACAGTGCCCTAGGCAAAAAATAAATCTGCAAGCTCATGTAGAAGGTGAGAATAGCTTTGTCCCGAGGAGGACAATTTTGGTAGTTGCTGGAGAGCATTGTCCTGAAAAGGACAGTTTATTGCATATTTTATAGAAAAATACCTAAACAAAAATAATTGTACAGTGCACTAGGCAAAAAATAAATCTGCAAGCTCATGTAGAAGGTGAGAATAGCTTTGTCCCGAGGAGGACAATTTTGGTAGTTGCTGGAGAGCATTGTCCTGAAAAGGACAGTTTATTGCATATTTTATAGAAAAATACCTAAACAAAAATAATTGTACAGTGCACTAGGCAAAACATAAATCTGCAAACTCATGTAGAAGGTGAGAATAGCTTTGTCCCGAGGAGGACAATTTTGGTAGTTGCTGGAGAGCATTGTCCTGAAAAGGACAGTTTATTGCATATTTTATAGAAAAATACCTAAACAAAAATAATTGTACAGTGCACTAGGCAAAAAATAAATCTGCAAGCTCATGTAGAAGGTGAGAATAGCTTTGTCCCGAGGAGGACAATTTTGGTAGTTGCTGGAGAGCATTGTCCTGAAAAGGACAGTTTATTGCATATTTTATAGAAAAATACCTAAACAAAAATAATTGTACAGTGCACTAGGCAAAACATAAATCTGCAAACTCATGTAGAAGGTGAGAATAGCTTTGTCCCGAGGAGGACAATTTTGGTAGTTGCTGGAGAGCATTGTCCTGAAAAGGACAGTTTATTGCATATTTTATAGAAAAATACCTAAACAAAAATAATTGTACAGTGCACTAGGCAAAACATAAATCTGCAAGCTCATGTAGAAGGTGAGAATAGCATTGTCTTGAGATGGACAGTTTATTGCATATTGTTGGTAAGAATGGCTGGAGCGGCAAGAGCTGGAGGTCTACTGGAGCCATGGGCTGGTGGTCAGCTGCTGCTGGAACAGATACTTCACTTTGATTTTAATATTTATTTGTATTGAAATACAAAAGATGCCACAAGGGCTAAAAGGTGGAGAGGATTGACCTCAAAACTAGCCAGTCACAATCGCTGACCCATTCATATTTATAATTTTCCTTTCACCATAAAAACACATTTACTCTTAGCTGTCACGAAAATGCCTCATTCACTCACTGAAAGTCTTCTTACTCTAGGCCATAGAATACTTATTTCTTGTTGCTTTTGAGGCCTCTTTATAACAGTCTTACAAACAACACTGGTTAAGCTTTTTCTTCTAGTTGTTTTTTAAAAACTGGCTGTGCTGACAATCCTAACATTATCTTATATCTCACTATGTACCAACTGCTTTTAATCTGGCAACCAAAAGATAGCATAATCTCCATTTTATTGACATCAAAAAACACAAAGATAGTTTTTTAAGTCAATCATCACACAGGCTTTGCTCTGACTGGCCCTTTAAGGGTAGAATGACATTCATCAGGGAAAAGAACTGTTGAACAACCATCTTCAGGTATTCTGTTGTCTATTTCAGTGGATTTTCCTGAGGGATGTCATTTAAATGAATCCTAATGATATGTCTTATGCTTGGCCATTTTATAATTTGAACCCAACATGTATGTTTCAATATTTCCAAGCTGCTACAAAGGGTAAAAATAAATATAATAGCTTGACAAAAATGAACTTTACAGCTTCTCTCTTGATATAGGGTATGGAGGAACAGCCCTCTATTTGTCCTTAATAGATTCATTCTAGGAAAATTATTTACAGTTCATCAATATTATCAATTATTTTTTAGTATTTATGGTATAGTTTTAACTTTTAAAAGCTCTTATCTTATTTAACATTTCTCTTTATCTGCCAAATCAGTCTTATGAAACATTTTAAAGCTTTGAACTTGCAATGTGGCTATTAATCTGAGTCTTAGAAATTCAGGGTATTTTGTGAAAATGAGTACTGTTATTTTATATCTGAGCAGAATGAACCAACTTGTATCCTCACTGGGCAGATGTTGCCATCATTCAAAAATAAACCTTTAGACTCCAATAAGTATTTATTTCATATATCAAGATTATGCAGTAGCTAATATGCTACATATATGTGTGTGTGTGTGTGTGTATATATATATATATATATAGCATATTATTAGCTACTGAATAATCTTGATATATGTACCACAAGGAAACTTTTTCCACTTTGTCATATATTCTCTTATATTGAGTTCTACCTGGATTCTATCCTCTTGGAAATTTATTTATATATTTTCATATATATATATATATATATATATATATATATATATATATATATATATATATTCATATATTTTTTAAATATATATATGTATATTGACCACTAATATTATCTCTATCTATCTATCTATATATATATATATATATATATATATATATATATATATATATATGTAAAAGTTTCCTTGTGTCATGCTTCACCCAATGAAATCCTAAAGGACAAAATGCATCACAAGAAAACTTTTTTGACTTTGTCATACATTTTTTTCCCCAATATTGTTGAGATATAAAAAATATATATCGTTATTTCATATTCCACCAACAAGGTCTGTCTATTTAATTTCCAAATTAAGTATTTGTAAAAATAACTATTGATGTTAACTTCATCAAATAACTTTATTTACAGAATTACAATTAGCATTAGCTTGAATGCTATCCCATATGCACACTAAGTTATAACTAATTGATGCACATCCAGCCCTCTTTCTCTTGAAGAACAGTTTTTTGCTACTGAGTTTCCTCTACACTCTCCGAAGTGCCCCTTGCTATCTCGAACAGGATTTCTTAAATAAGATAGATATCACAGTTAAGAGATGTGCGGAGCTAATTTGCAACGTCAATTTCGACGACACAGGCTGGAGGCACGCAAAGCTCCCTTTGAGTTTCGGAGGCCTGGACCTTCGATCAGCAGTAGATTTGGCCCTTCCAGCATATCTTTCTTCACTTTCATCCAGTCGCGAATTAATTGATGAGATACTCAGTGGATCATCCCAGTGTTTCTCGGATAGTTCTTTCAAACAAGCTTGCAGCGTCTGGACCCAAGAATTACTTTCTATCCCACTAGACACATCAAAACAAAAAAGCTGGGATAAAATAAAATGCGAGGCCAATTTTACTAATTTGAGGCTCTCTCTGGATCAGCATCGCCTCGCCTGTCTACTATCTGCTTCACAACCGAGTAGTGGCGCCTGGCTCAACGCAGTGCCCTCTTCATCTACCGGTACCCTTTTAGATGATGAGTGCACTCGGGTCGGAGTCGCGATCCGTCTTGGACTCAATTTATGTGAGCATCACAGATGCAGATGTGGAGCCTCCATCGATGAGTTTGGTTTGCATCCTCTCTCCTATCGTCGTAGTGCCGGCCGCTTTCCAGGCATGCAGCAATTAACGACATCATCAAAAGAGGTTTGGATGCAGCTGGGTTCCCTTCCCAAATCGAACCCATAGACCTCGACCGTGGTGATGGAAAGCGGCCGGATGACATTACCATCTTCCCTTTTAAAATGGGTAAGTCGTTGATTTGGGATGCGACCTCTGAGGATACATTTTCGGTCGGTAATTTGATCAGGTCTGCGGTTGAGCTGGGGTTCGTCGCCCGAGACGCAGAGATAAAAAAAAATAGCTAAATATTCTTCTCTTGCTGATAGATCTTTTTTTACTCCTGTGGCAGTGGAGACTTCAGGGGTTGTTGGCCCTCGTTTGATGGCGTTTCTTCGGAGGATTGGCACGATTGCGTCGTGATTAAGGAACGAGCCTCGCGAAATGGAGTGGCTCTTGCATTGTGTCTCACTGGTGACGGTTCGAGGTAATGCTTTCTCCATCGTAGCGGCTGGCAGAGGATAGAAAAAATTGTTTATAGTTACGTTGTTCTGGAATTGTCATCATTGGTCGACTGAACTTGCTTTGTTTCAATGACTTTTGTTTTGTTATTATTAGTTACTTTGTTCAATAAATACGATAACAATTTGTTGGGGCGCACCCACCTTCACAACCACAATAGACGGATCCTATTATTATAAATAGAACAGTAGTTCTAGAGACTGTGGGTAGTGTAGCAGTGTAGTGTAGTGCAGAGTGAGACTTCTGTAGTGATCAGTTACACTTCCGTTTCTCGACCGGAAGATACCGTTGGACTTTATTACTATTACTTATTGTTACTACTAACCTACATTTGTTCTACTACTAATCTCTCTGATGTAAATACCTCTCTGAATATACCAGTATTTTTCCCTACGACTGTGTTTGTTCGTTATTACCATATACTCACGTGGAAACACTCAACATCTCAACACAATTAAAAAGAAAAAGTTATAACATTCTTGCTCACTTCCATCGTTTATAGTAGTGCTTGTAAGCAAAGTTCATGCCCATCTAACAACCCTACAAAGGTTACATCATTGACTATGGGTTGTTTTTCCTCAAGGACATCATTCTCCATGTTTGACAACCACCATATTCCCCAGATCTTGCCTCTTGCAACATTTTCTTCATCAAAAATCAAATCCTACTTGAAAGGAACAAGATTTCAAGACATTGATGTAATCCAAGAGAATGCTACAAAGCAGCTGCTCACTATCCCAAAAACGGAGTTCCAAGAATGCTTCCATAAATGGAAATGATGCTAGATAGAGTGTGTGGCATCAGAAGGAGACTTCTTTGAAGAAGATTAAATGCTAAATTGACATATATTGTAGTGTTCTTTTTATAGCACCAGTCCTGATAGTTTTTGATCAGATCTTGTACAGGAGCAGGAATTTGAGAAATTATGAGATGTGTGGAGAAAATTAAACAAAACCAATAAATAAAAAATAATAATAATGAATAGAAAAAATAAATAAATTCATTTTCCCAATAATGCAAGTTATAAAGAAACTAGAAAGGGTTTCTAGTCACATGTGGGATTTTTTAACCCCATTTCTGGAAAGGACAAAATCTTTCTCGTTCTCCTCTTGGCTTCAAGTTGTGAACCAGGCGGTAATAGCATTCCCACTGGGGAATGTTAGTTTTCCTGGTCCACTGACGACTGAACTCTTTCTACTTACCACAATATTATCGGAATGTGCTTTAGCAACCCTACTCATAAAGTAGAGTTTTGGTCTTCCCAACTCAGTGTGAGGCTGACTTGAACTCAACCATCTTTACCTGTTTATATCCTTACTTCCTATAAACCAAAACAAAAATAGAAATACTCAAGAGACCTTTTAATTTTATGTCAATACAGTCAACATAAAAAAATAAATGCCCATAAAAGAGACACAAGTTTTTTAGATGATTCTTTATTTTTATATTTAATTTCCAAATGAGGTGTTTCTAAAAACAACTAAAAACAACTTCATCAAATAACTTTATTTACATAATTACAATTAGCATGTATGTGTCACCCACGTTGCCTTTTTTCCTTTTATTCTCCTCTTGTCTTTTCTCAAGTCTTGTCTTATCTTGTTCTCATATTATCTTGTATAGCAGAGACACAAGTTTTTTGTATGCTTCTTCTATCTTCTCACTTTATATCTTGAACATGCACCTTCACCTAAAAGAACATACAAAACCCACAACCTTGTTAACATCCACAGATGTAGCAAGGAGACTTCTTTGAAGAAGATTAAATGCTAAATGGGGTTGGGTTTATTGGTTTTAATATTTCCATATAAATAGTGAGGATGATACTCACCCAAAATTTCAAGTTTTATGGATTTGACTTCCATTTTTATGTTGTAATTATTCTGTATATTTGTCCCTTGAGAGAGTTGATGCCATTTTTATATAATTTTATAAATTTGGCTGCTTTGTTAAGGATAGAATCAAGTTTTTTATTATAGTCATGATAGCATAATATGTAGAAATAGTCATAAATGAGGAAGCCAACTTTCAAACAAATAAATAAGGCATATAATAAAAAAAAATTAAAGAAAACAAAAAGAGGAAGAGTAACAAATCTAATATTTTTATCATTTTGAATCATTTATAATAATTTGACTATAATAAAAAAGAAAATCGTGATCTATCTTCAGCCAAATTTGGAAAATATGAAAAGATTTCTTACCTTAACAGCTTTGATCTTTATTCATTAAGGAGACAAAATGTGATTTATGTTAAGCAGCTAAATTTTCAATCTTTATCCACTAGATCTACATTAAGGAGACAAAACTTGATTCATGTTAAGCAGTTGAATATTTGATCTTATTTTTTAGCTGTGTCATTATAGAATTAAAACTTTTAGCTGCATCATTATAGAAATAAAATTTTAACTAATTTCAACTCATATTTTTATGCATGGTTTAAGCTGCCCACATTTTTTGAGTAATAATTTAGTAAGAACAAGGTAATGTTTCAGCCATTGTGCTTTTATCTGGTATATATTAATCTGTGTAACCTACTGGGAATTCTGAACTGAACCATTTATTTAACCAAGTGGTTCCCAAACAGTGCAGCATGCATCATAGGTGCAGCAGAAGAAGATAGCAGGTGAGACAGAATGATTGAAAGACAATCAATGATTTAGAAAAAGTTTTAAAAATTCATATGTCAAAAATAAATATGATTTCAAAATTTAAAATATTATTATGGATTAATTGTAATTGCATGTATGAGTCCCAATATAAATAGTTATAAATAATTATTGACCGATTTTATCATCGTGATATTTTTGCATTATATCAAGTATTAAGAATATAGTAACTAAGATATGCAATGTAATTGGCCCTGATCTGTCATCTCATCTGCAGTCGCTCTCTCACAGACGCGACGTTGCCTCGCTCTGTCTTTTTTACAAATACTTTCCAAGGAGCTGCTTTCGCTGGTCCCTAGGCATCATGAATTTAAACGTCCTACGAGGCTGGCATCCCGTTCCCACCCCTTCACCATTGAAACTGTTAGATGTAGACGTATCTTCTACTCCAATAGCTTCATGTCTCACACATCTCGCCTGTGGAACTCTCTTCCCTATTCCTGTTTCCCTGACAAATACAATGTCCAACTATTTAAGTGTAACGTCAATCGACATCTCCACTTGCCTTGATCTATCCACTTCCCTTCTCCACATCCTTTCACCTTTCATTCCTATCTGCTCTCGCTCCAAATCTTCTGTAACCCCCTTACCTTGATCGATCCACTATCTTTCTCCACATCCTCTCCTTTACCACTCCTATCTGCTCTTCCTTCAAACCTTCTGTAACCCCTTGCGTGCTGGTGGCTTCCAGCCTTGCTTGGGGTGATAAGCTTTAAAAAAAAGAAAAAAAAGATCTGCAAATTGAAGAAGAGCATTATCAAAGATAATGTTCTGATTTCGAATCCACAGTTATCTCCCTTTATTACCCCAACTTTGATTTTTTATTTTTAAATGTACTTTTTCATGCATAAAATGAAGCCAGAGAAAAAAAATTGGGGAACCACTGATTTAATCTATGGGGTTAGACTGTTCTCATTCTTCGCCTGTATATTAGATAAAGCATTCAATTGAGAATTCACTGTAAGTTACACAGATCAATATATACCTTATGAAGGCCGGAGGGCACACTAGCCAAAACATTGTGATAAAAACAACAAAGGTTTAGATAATAATTCAAATGTAAATAGTGTAAATAATAATTCCTCATCTCAGAAATTCAGATAGAAACAAAAGATAAATTGAAATTAGTATACCAATTGACTTATAGATCATGGCACTTTCTATTCATCTTCATTTGAATAAATTATATTTATTGAGTTTAAATTAGTTAAAATCTAATTTATATACTTTAGTCAGGAACTATTCTAGAAGAATGACAACTCTGAATTCAAACTGGTTGCTTGTACTCAAACTGCATCCCCACCATCTTGCATTGTGTTGTTATAACCTTAATCTTGCACAAAGAGTTTGAAGGGTTAGAACTTATCTCACAGACCAATTTGATGGTATAGTGAATCTGACTCTTTCAAGACATCTAATTGTAAACTTGTGTCAGGCTATAATGATTATCACTTCCACTAAAATAATTATGCATTTGGCATTGGTGATCATGGTCAATGTCTGAATACAAATAAAAAGCTAGAATGTCAAATATTTTTTAGAGTAAGCAACAAAATAAGAATAATTCTAAATACAATGATGGTTTTTTATTGTTTCATTTGATTTTATTATGATTTATCAACCCTTTGTGAGTTATTTGAAGCTGAAGCATATTTTTGGATTATAAGAAAATTATTCTTTTTTTTTTCAGCAAGTGAATCTACTAAGTAAATACAGTGATGGTTTTTTATTAGTTTATTTGTTTTTTATGCTTTATCAACCATTTTTGGGTTGTTTGAAACTGAAACATTTTTGGGTTATAAGAATAATTCTTTGTTATGAATATTCTTATGAATATTGCATTAATTATTTTTGTGGATAATAATTTTTCCAGGTACAAGTCATGCTATTTCACCTATAACTGTAGGGAGGAGAGATGGATTCATACCTTTCACAAGGTTGTAAGTGAATGTAATGAACTCAACTGGAATTCAAACTTGGCTCTCCAATTTCTCATTCTGCATCACTATTCATTACACCACCCACACATCCACACTGTGATGGGTGACAGTAAGTACCGTTAGTACAATGGAAGTATTTTGGAACAAAAATTTGTAGCATTTTTTCAATGGGTGATATTTCAATGCATCATTTGATATGATTTTTGTGTGTATTGTGAATTTTAAATATTTTTATGTTAAAAGTCTAAATGGAAGAAAAAGAGATGGATTTTTATCATTAGATGCTCATTTATTTCAGGTAAGGAAAAAGGATGTACAAACAGTAAAGAAAGATATGTGCCATTTATGGAGATGGTACAATAGCTGTTCATAAGTGCTTCCCTAGGTTCAAAAGTTAAAATTTTGATCTGGAAGACCAAAAACATTCTGGTATATCTACAATCACTGATGATAATCCCGTTAAAATGAAGATTACAAATAATCCAGGTCACATGACACAAGACATAGCAGAGATACTCTACGTACAGAAAACTATCCAAGATTTTCTGAAGAGAGAGAACAAAACAAAATGTTAGAACAGGTGGAACATGATTTCTTTTAACGTCAATCAAAGAACTGTTGGAACTGGTAGGTAACCTTTGACATATTTGAGAAGTATTTTGGGAAGTATATTAGAATAATCAAGAACCTATACTGGCAGCAAACCAACTGCATACAGATGGAAAATGAATTTAGTAAATATACAAAAATAGAAAGGGATGTCAGACAAGGATGTGTCTTCTCCCTAGACTAGAAGTCCTACAAGGATTCATTATTGGCAGCCACAATCTTAGCAACATAAGATATGCAGATGACATTGTTGACAGCAGACATAGGAAGGAAACTACAAGAGCTTCTACAAAAGGCAAAAATGGAAAGCAAGAAGAAAGGACTAACTATCACTAGTAAGAAGATAGAATACATGGTTGTTAACAAAGGGAAGAGCCTAACATACAAATTACAAATTGGAGATACCAAAATCAAACAAGCACAACAATTTATATAACTGTGAAATGTTTTAACAGAGGATGGAATGTACAATACTAAAATCTGAAAGTGTATTGGGATAGTAAAAGATGCCTTCCAAAAGTTAAGCAAAGTATTGAGAAACAGAAAATTTTTTTGTTAGAAATAAAGAAAAGAGTACTGTACTGTTACATAATATCAGTCTTCCTATATGTCAGTTAATACTCACAGGGGTTAAAGGCAATAGAGACAGAAAAGAACAAGGCATAACCTAGCTAGCTAGCTTGAGTAAATGGATGCCAAAACAAGGTTTAGGGGAGATAACAAAAAGACAAAATTTATTAAGAGCTTCAAAGGAAAGGAAATTGTGGAGAACCATGACCACCTATGTCCTGAAGAGACATAGTACATAAAAGAAGAATGAGTTTGAATAAATGGATGATGGAACAAGGTTTAGGAAAGATAACAAAAATATAAAATTTATCAAAAGCTACAAATGATAGGAAATTGTGGAGGACCATGGCCACCTACATCCTGAAGGGACATGGCACATAAAAGAAGAAGAATGATTTTCAGTAAATGAATGATGGAACAAGGTTATATTCAGACATTTCAGCATGGGGTAATGGTAAATGAGCTAGTTAAAATGACTATTACTATTCAGTATTGAGTTCAATCCTTGTTGGGTACCTCATTTTCCTGGTTTTACTATAATAAGCTTAGTATAATAAAATTTTATACATATATATATATATATATATATATATATATATATATATAATTCTCAAATTCATTGTGTGTGTGTGTGTGTGTGTGTGTGTGTGTGTGATCCGATGTTGTTTATGCATTTCCAGTTTTCATCCGATTTCAATGAAATACTTTTTGTTTGATAGATAATTCTTCAGTGCCCAAATTGGCTGGAAAAAGTTGCAACCTTGAAAGTGAAAAATTGAAAAAGCTATGTGTGCATTTACCATGTTTTGTTTGTTCATGTTCTCTCAGTTTCATTCGACTAATACATTTCCTAATATTACTTTTTCATGCATAACCTTCCAGTCTTAGCTCATGCTGTGTGGGCGTGATTCACACCTCCACACATTGCTCATCATTTACTGCTGACCTTGATAATTAGCACGTGCAGCAACATGTGTACATGTGTCCCTGCAGCACGCTATGTGTCACGTACTGATGCATGCACATACACAAAACCTGCAGGACACAACACCAGTTCGAACTGCCCATTGGCTGCACAAAGCCCCTTCATACATCCAATCAAATACTGATTGTCTATGCAGTGCTAAGCTCATTGCTACCACTTAATTCTGCAATTCTGCTTCTACTTCTATACGTCCATTCCCCCTTCTCTTGGCCAAGTATTCAATCTCTCTCAAGTGAGGTTACCTTTTCCGTTGCCTAAAACCTACTTCTACAGTTTTAAGGTGTTGCTTTCATTGTCGTTTATAGCCGTTCCCAATTTAAAGTTTTTTATTGTCCTGAAGTTTTTGCATTGCATTCACCGTAGTAATAAGTAAGCTTGCTTTTTTATTATTCAACATTTATTTTTCCAAACTTTCCTAAGGTTATTCGAGCTTCAGTGATCCCTGTAGCTTTACAGTGTTCTCTTCTGGTAAGACATCCTACCAAAGAAAAGAACTTGACTAGGTCATAAAACTGCTGCTGCCAGGTCCACTAAGCAAATAAGGGATAATGAATCATTTTTAGAATGTTCAGTTCATCTGTCTCAAAATGCCTCTCAGAATGCTTCACTCAGAGCCATTGAGCCCGAAGATCAACATAGCCATCAGCTTTCCCGAAGAGCATACGTGAATGCTTCTGTGTGCGAGGCTGAAAATGCTGATCCAAGGACTCAATGGCTGAGGAGAATGGCTTCCTCAAATGCTGCTATGCATGATGCTGAGAATTCTAATCAAAGGACTCAGTGGCTGAGAAGAAATGCCTCTTCACCTGTTGCTGCATATGCTACTGAAATCGAGGAGCAGTGTGGAAATCATTTGCAATTGAATGCTACTTCTACTGCTATTGTGCAGTCAGCAGAGTCATCTGTTACCCATCAAAATAGACTGAATGTCAATAGTGCACGGAGAGATGCTCAGCATGGCATACCAATGATAAGCAGTGGCCATTGGTTAAAACAGGCCTTCCATTACAACTCCGACATTCAATACATCCTTTTTCCTGATGTCCAAATAGGTTCTATGTCTGTTACCTGCACTTCATGTGGAGTCAAAAAGAGGCCTGTAGAGCCTCCTGGACTATGCTTTTCAAATGGAAAGGTTTAGCTGGCTCTATTCCAGGATCCAGCAGAACCATCAAAAACATTGATGACTGCTGGCACATCTGAGCTGGAGCATTTTCTCAGTTACTCATGAAGTTACAACTCATCCGTTATGATGACTTTATTCGGATGTATTTATGGACATTTCATGTCCTCTAAGAAGGGTTCAATTCCCCCCTGCATGTGTGCTTCGCAATGTCCATTAACAAATCACAAAGACAAAAGACAGACACTATCCACTGCAGGCCTTCATCTGGGAGATCCATGTTTTTCCCACAGTCAACTCTACATTGGCTGCTTTAGAGTTGGCAGCAGCACAAACCTGATAATACAAACACACAACATGCAACATTGTCTACAGCAAGGTACTACAGGATTCATGAACTCTACATGGGTTGCTGCATAGAATGAGTTTCCATACTTTCATTTAAACATTCATCTTCCTGATGCTAATCAATGACTCTATCTCTCTTTCCACAAACCATGTTCAACCGCATCATATCCACCTTGAAATGTCATAATTTTCAGCACATTGAATAACAATAGAAAATACATCTACATTCTGATGAATATATTCCTCCCCCCCCCCACAATTATCTCCTTCTGCCGTAACAGTCCATGGAAGAGGTTCCTTCCTTGCATGATTGAGAACACAAAAACAGCCCTTTTCCCATTCAAATTGTTAACCCCCCCTCCATTTGGGTATGTGCCTCAGTTGCATCCAGTTGTTGTTACTAATATTGATTTTTGGGTGGGCTGATTTTAAAATTAAGCTGTGCCAATTGAACAGCAAAAATGTTGGCCAACTGTTGAACCAAAGGAATTAAATTATTTTCAAATGTCAACATAAAATTCAAATTACCCTAAATAATTGACTTTACAGGAAATGCACTTGTGATTTTGGTTCGTATTGTATATTAGTACAAGCATATATGTGTACATGTGTTCGTATGTCTGTGTGTAATAACACACACGCGCGCACACACAAACACACACACACACACATACATATATATATATATATATATATATAATTATTTATTTAAAAATTATAGCATAAACATGTTATAAAATCACTACAAAAATAGCCATTTTGTTTCAACACCTCCGGTGTCTTATCAAGTGATGATGTTGAATGTAGAATAGATGGTTTTAAAAGTTTCAAATTAATTAATGATCCTTCGCAAGGGGAAAATGCTGTTACATAAGCTAGAATGACCAATCAAAATACAAGTATACGAGAATTCAAAAAACTTGACAATGAAGTAAGGTTATAATAGCTATTAAAAGCTTTAAAGTTGGGGTTATACTGAAATAGAATTTATTCTAACCAATAAGTATTAAATTATATGATAAAATTTGAAATTAAAATTAAAAGTAAAAACTTACCAATTTTAAAATCTAAATTTAATCTCTATTAAGTTTAAAATTATAAAATTACTGAGAAGAAAAGAAAAAATACATATGTTATTCATTTATTTTTTCAATGTAATTATGTTAGAATAGACGCTAAAATCGACTGGTCTTCCTGACAAAATGGATACATTTTAATTCCAAGTGTGTGAGTGGGGTGCTAACCTCTCGCGTAAGACAATACAAACACACTCAGATTATAATACATAAGCACCCAGACATATTTAGATATATACACACAGAAAAAGGTGACGAGACAGGAAACATCTCCACAGCCCTTTATAAAAAAGAAAAAACTGAACACACACATACATACACAATTAAATGTGTATGCATTTTCTATACACATAGACACCGATAAATACATGTACACAAATCCACATACATTGACCTAGACAGTCTGATACAACAACCAAGAAATATTCAAGACTGAAAGTGTTATTAAACAAATTCTAACCACTTATTAAAATATAACTTATACGGGCAAATATACATAGATAAAATAGTCAAATAGAACAGAGAAACAAAGAATAGGGAAAGAAAGGACATTAAAACAGATATATATGTTTAAAGATAACATTATCTAATATATAAAAAACGAAAATTCCATACACAATCAACCAATTAAATGTCAGATCTATGCTAAATAGAAAATGAAGCTTGGAGGATGGAGGTGGGGGAGTTATTTTTTCATGACATGGTAAACCAGAACTTAGACAGGTCATCATTGACAATTGCAGAAAACATGTAAGCAACAAATGTATTGTGATTGTTGACAAATATGACATGTTCAATTTTTCAAAGAACACTGAAGGGAAGGGTAGGAGGAAAATCAAACGTAAAGTTAATTTCAACAGAAAAATTTTTAAAAACAAATTTCAGATTCAGGAAGCTTCATAAAGGAACCTGTAGATAAAACTAAAAATATGGAACATCTATATAAGATATTAATAATAGTAAATGGACAGCAATACATAGCAATACTAAATATGAATAAACAAAATAAGATAATTATTCATAGAGGGTGGACTGTTATTTACTTATAAATTATGGCCATAAGAAATGGTACTACATAATTTTAAAAATTTAACTATGTTGTAAGATAAACTGTGTTGGCAAATTATAGTTAATTTACTTCTTTGGTATTTGTTAGAATTTCTACAATTACACTTGTTGGTATTATCAGCATTTGCTGTTTTGGAATGGCTATTATTACTCAGTCTATGGCTATAAGTAAATAAGTATTAATATTATCTTGAATTTTTATGAGATGAAGCATTGTCAAACATTGTAAAATTTTGATGAATATTTCTTTCATTTTAATTTCAATTACTTTTCATTATAACTAATTTGATCATCAGATTACAGATTTTGTAATATTATGGCCTGTTATCTCAATCACTAAATATAGTATAACATATGATAATCTCAGGCTCAAGAATCTGTTGTTTTGGTATCACATACATTATGGCTATTCAGCTAGTTATCCTGGTCATTTGCCCAATGTGTATCACTGAACATGTAATTCCTCCACCTTAATTGTAGATAAGATTTTAAAATATTTCAAACATAGTTTTGAACAATCATCAATATTGAAGCTTAGCAATGTTTCACACAAAACACAAGTTGAGGAATCTCTAAGATTGAAATTTTAGAATTACAAAGAAAACCTTAATTAGACTTTAACAAGATGCAATTTATTTTACCTGTTGGTTTCACAGGTAAACTTCTCTCATAAATTCTAATGCTTGATAGCAATACACAAATGTTTGAGCTGTGTGAATTGTTTTTTTACAACAATGATTTTGATAGAATAACAGTTATTTGTATCTATTTATTGCATTTTTCTCTTTTTATGCATTTTTCTCTTTTCAAATATTGGGATGGTAATCTGATTGGCTGTTCATTTGCAGATGTTCCTATCATCCTAACTTCCTGTGTCTCTGAAGAACTGTTCGACTCATATCTCATACCTTTCTGTCAGCATCTGAATGTCTCACCTCAGATAATTTCTGCAGAATTTATCAAATTACATCACACATATATATGGGATTCAGCCTGCTTGCTGTTAACAAGAAATTAAGAAAATTTCAACATTAATTTATGCTCTCTAAAGATCTTCCTTGAGTAAAGATATGTTCAGTTCATCACTTGACCAAACTGAATTTGCAAAAACTATTCTTTGTATTAAACCACCAGTAAATATTTTTAGGATAAACAAAATTAGTGATATTATCTTATAAGTGTAAGTTCTATGGTAATAGTTTCTTTTTTTGCACTTCTCACTTGTGGAACTCTCTTCTGGCTTCTTGCTTCCCAGTCAACTTTAATAGTGTTTTCTTGTTCTCATATTCTCTAAGATTCAGTAACTCTTTGCGTCTTAGTAGATTTATTGCCTTACTCGGGATGAAATGATTAAATGCAAAGTCAATTGTTACTTTTTGTCTTCTTAATCCCTGTTCTTTTATTGTTCTCTCTCCTTAATAGTGTTTTCTTGTTCTCATATTCTCTAAGATTCAGTAAGTCTTTGCGTCTTAGTAGATTTATTGCCTTACTCGGGATGAAATGATTAAATGCAAAGTCAATTGTTACCTTTTGTCTTCTTAATCCCTGTTCTTTTATTGTTCTCTCTCCTTAATAGTGTTTTCTTGTTCTCATATTCTCGAAGATTCAGCAAGTCTTTGCGTCTTAGTAGATTTATTGCCTTACTCGGGATGAAATGATTAAATGCAAAGTCAATTGTTACCTTTTGTCTTCTTAATCCCTGTTCTTTTATTGTTCTCTGTCCTTAATAGTGTTTTCTTGTTCTCATATCCTCTAAGATTCAGTAAGTCTTTGCGTCTTAGTAGATTTATTGCCTTACTTGGGATGAAATGATTAAATGCAAAGTCAATTGTTACCTTTTGTCTTCTTAATCCCTGTTCTTTTATTGTTCTCTCTCCTTAATAGTGTTTTCTTGTTCTCATATTCTCGAAGATTCAGCAAGTCTTTGCGTCTTAGTAGATTTATTGCCTTACTCGGGATGAAATGATTAAATGCAAAGTCAATTGTTACCTTCTGTCTTCTTAATCCCTGTTCTTTTATTGTTCTCTCTCCTTAATAGTGTTTTCTTGTTCTCATATTCTCTAAGATTCAGTAAGTCTTTGCGTCTTAGTAGATTTATTGCCTTACTCGGGATGAAATGATTAAATGCAAAGTCAATTGTTACCTTTTGTCTTCTTAATCCCTGTTCTTTTATTGTTCTCTCTCCTTAATAGTGTTTTCTTGTTCTCATATTCTCGAAGATTCAGCAAGTCTTTGCGTCTTAGTAGATTTATTGCCTTACTCGGGATGAAATGATTAAATGCAAAGTCAATTGTTACCTTTTGTCTTCTTAATCCCTGTTCTTTTATTGTTCTCTCTCCTTAATAGTGTTTTCTTGTTCTCATATTCTCTAAGATTCAGTAAGTCTTTGCGTCTTAGTAGATTTATTGCCTTACTTGGGATGAAATGATTAAATGCAAAGTCAATTGTTACCTTTTGTCTTCTTAATCCCTGTTCTTTTATTGTTCTCCCTCCTTAATAGTGTTTTCTTGTTCTCATATTCTCGAAGATTCAGTAAGTCTTTGCGTCTTAGTAGATTTATTGCCTTACTCGGGATGAAATGATTAAATGCAAAGTCAATTGTTACCTTTTGTCTTCTTAATCCCAGTTCTTTTATTGTTCTCTCTCCTTAATAGTGTTTTCTTGTTCTCATATTCTCTAAGATTCAGTAAGTCTTTGCGTCTTAGTAGATTTATTGCCTTACTTGGGATGAAATGATTAAATGCAAAGTCAATTGTTACCTTTTGTCTTCTTAATCCCTGTTCTTTTATTGTTCTCTCTCCTTAATAGTGTTTTCTTGTTCTCATATTCTCTAAGATTCAGTAAGTCTTTGCGTCTTAGTAGATTTATTGCCTTACTCGGGATGAAATGATTAAATGCAAAGTCAATTGTTACTTTTTGTCTTCTTAATCCCTGTTCTTTTATTGTTCTCTCTCCTTAATAGTGTTTTCTTGTTCTCATATTCTCTAAGATTCAGTAAGTCTTTGCGTCTTAGTAGATTTATTGCCTTACTTGGGATGAAATGATTAAATGCAAAGTCAATTGTTACCTTTTGTCTTCTTAATCCCTGTTCTTTTATTGTTCTCTCTCCTTAATAGTGTTTTCTTGTTCTCATATTCTCGAAGATTCAGTAAGTCTTTGCGTCTTAGTAGATTTATTGCCTTACTTGGGATGAAATGATTAAATGCAAAGTCAATTGTTACCTTTTGTCTTCTTAATCCCTGTTCTTTTATTGTTCTCTCTCCTTAATAGTGTTTTCTTGTTCTCATATTCTCGAAGATTCAGTAACTCTTTGCGTCTTAGTAGATTTATTGCCTTACTCGGGATGAAATGATTAAATGCAAAGTCAATTGTTACCTTTTGTCTTCTTAATCCCTGTTCTTTTATTGTTCTCTCTCCTTAATAGTGTTTTCTTGTTCTCATATTCTCGAAGATTCAGTAAGTCTTTGCGTCTTAGTAGATTTATTGCCTTACTCGGGATGAAATGATTAAATGCAAAGTCAATTGTTACCTTTTGTCTTCTTAATCCCAGTTCTTTTATTGTTCTCTCTCCTTAATAGTGTTTTCTTGTTCTCATATTCTCTAAGATTCAGTAACTCTTTGCGTCTTAGTAGATTTATTGCCTTACTCGGGATGAAATGATTAAATGCAAAGTCAATTGTTACCTTTTGTCTTCTTAATCCCTGTTCTTTTATTGTTCTCTCTCCTTAATAGTGTTTTCTTGTTCTCATATTCTCTAAGATTCTTGTAACTCTTTGCGTCTTAGTAGATTTATTGCCTTACTCGGGATGAAATGATTAAATGCAAAGTCAATTGTTACCTTCTGTCTTCTTAATCCCTGTTCTTTTATTGTTCTCTCTCCTTAATAGTGTTTTCTTGTTCTCATATTCTCTAAGATTCAGTAACTCTTTGCGTCTTAGTAGATTTATTGCCTTCCTCGGGATGAAATGATTAAATGCAAAGTCAATTGTTACTTTTTGTCTTCTTAATCCCTGTTCTTTTATTGTTCTCTCTCCTTAATAGTGTTTTCTTGTTCTCCTATTCTCTAAGATTCAGTAACTCTTTGCGTCTTAGTAGATTTATTGCCTTTCTCGGGATGAAATGATTAAATGCAAAGTCAATTGTTACCTTTTGTCTTCTTAATCCCTGTTCTTTTATTGTTCTCTCTCCTTAATAGTGTTTTCTTGTTCTCATATTCTCTAAGATTCTTGTAACTCTTTGCGTCTTAGTAGATTTATTGCCTTCCTCGGGATGAAATGATTAAATGCAAAGTCAATTGTTACCTTTTGTCTTCTTAATCCCTGTTCTTTTATTGTTCTCTCTCCTTAATAGTGTTTTCTTGTTCTCATATTCTCTAAGATTCAGCAAGTCTTTGCGTCTTAGTAGATTTATTGCCTTCCTCGGGATGAAATGATTAAATGCAAAGTCAATTGTTACCTTTTGTCTTCTTAATCCCTGTTCTTTTATTGTTCTCTCTCCTTAATAGTGTTTTCTTGTTCTCATATTCTCGAAGATTCAGTAACTCTTTGCGTCTTAGTAGATTTATTGCCTTCCTCGGGATGAAATGATTAAATGCAAAGTCAATTGTTACCTTTTGTCTTCTTAATCCCTGTTCTTTTATTGTTCTCTCTCCTTAATAGTGTTTTCTTGTTCTCATATTCTCTAAGATTCAGTAAGTCTTTGCGTCTTAGTAGATTTATTGCCTTACTCGGGATGAAATGATTAAATGCAAAGCCAATTGTTACCTTTTGTCTTCTTAATCCCAGTTCTTTTATTGTTCTCTCTCCTTAATAGTGTTTTCTTGTTCTCATATTCTCGAAGATTCAGTAACTCTTTGCGTCTTAGTAGATTTATTGCCTTCCTCGGGATGAAATGATTAAATGCAAAGTCAATTGTTACCTTTTGTCTTCTTAATCCCTGTTCTTTTATTGTTCTCTCTCCTTAATAGTGTTTTCTTGTTCTCATATTCTCTAAGATTCAGGAACTCTTTGGTCTTAGTAGATTTATTGCCTTCCTCGGGATGAAATGATTAAATGCAAAGTCAATTGTTACCTTTTGTCTTCTTAATCCCTGTTCTTTTATTGTTCTCTCTCCTTAATAGTGTTTTCTTGTTCTCATATTCTCGAAGATTCAGCAAGTCTTTGCGTCTTAGTAGATTTATTGCCTTTCTCGGGATGAAATGATTAAATGCAAAGTCAATTGTTACCTTTTGTCTTCTTAATCCCTGTTCTTTTATTGTTCTCTCTCCTTAATAGTGTTTTCTTGTTCTCATATTCTCTAAGATTCTTGTAACTCTTTGCGTCTTAGTAGATTTATTGCCTTCCTCGGGATGAAATGATTAAATGCAAAGTCAATTGTTACCTTTTGTCTTCTTAATCCCTGTTCTTTTATTGTTCTCTCTCCTTAATAGTGTTTTCTTGTTCTCATATTCTCTAAGATTCAGCAAGTCTTTGCGTCTTAGTAGATTTATTGCCTTCCTCGGGATGAAATGATTAAATGCAAAGTCAATTGTTACCTTTTGTCTTCTTAATCCCTGTTCTTTTATTGTTCTCTCTCCTTAATAGTGTTTTCTTGTTCTCATATTCTCGAAGATTCAGTAACTCTTTGCGTCTTAGTAGATTTATTGCCTTCCTCGGGATGAAATGATTAAATGCAAAGTCAATTGTTACCTTTTGTCTTCTTAATCCCTGTTCTTTTATTGTTCTCTCTCCTTAATAGTGTTTTCTTGTTCTCATATTCTCTAAGATTCAGCAAGTCTTTGCGTCTTAGTAGATTTATTGCCTTACTCGGGATGAAATGATTAAATGCAAAGCCAATTGTTACCTTTTGTCTTCTTAATCCCTGTTCTTTTATTGTTCTCTCTCCTTAATAGTGTTTTCTTGTTCTCATATTCTCGAAGATTCAGTAACTCTTTGCGTCTTAGATTTATTGCCTTCCTCGGGATGAAATGATTAAATGCAAAGTCAATTGTTACCTTTTGTCTTCTTAATCCCTGTTCTTTTATTGTTCTCTCTCCTTAATAGTGTTTTCTTGTTCTCATATTCTCGAAGATTCAGTAACTCTTTGCGTCTTAGTAGATTTATTGCCTTCCTCGGGATGAAATGATTAAATGCAAAGTCAATTGTTACCTTTTGTCTTCTTAATCCCTGTTCTTTTATTGTTCTCTCTCCTTAATAGTGTTTTCTTGTTCTCATATTCTCGAAGATTCAGTAACTCTTTGCGTCTTAGTAGATTTATTGCCTTACTCGGGATGAAATGATTAAATGCAAAGCCAATTGTTACCTTTTGTCTTCTTAATCCCAGTTCTTTTATTGTTCTCTCTCCTTAATAGTGTTTTCTTGTTCTCATATTCTCGAAGATTCAGTAACTCTTTGCGTCTTAGTAGATTTATTGCCTTCCTCGGGATGAAATGATTAAATGCAAAGTCAATTGTTACCTTTTGTCTTCTTAATCCCTGTTCTTTTATTGTTCTCTCTCCTTAATAGTGTTTTCTTGTTCTCATATTCTCTAAGATTCAGGAACTCTTTGCGTCTTAGTAGATTTATTGCCTTCCTCGGGATGAAATGATTAAATGCAAAGTCAATTGTTACCTTTTGTCTTCTTAATCCCTGTTCTTTTATTGTTCTCTCTCCTTAATAGTGTTTTCTTGTTCTTCTATTCTCTAAGATTCAGTAACTCTTTGCGTCTTAGTAGATTTATTGCCTTACTCGGGATGAAATGATTAAATGCAAAGTCAATTGTTACCTTTTGTCTTCTTAATCCCTGTTCTTTTATTGTTCTCTGTCCTTAATAGTGTTTTCTTGTTCTCATATTCTCTAAGATTCAGTTACTCCTTGTGTCATAATGGCTCTATTGCTTTGCTTAAGGTGAAATGATTAAAAAGAAAATTAGAGGAAGCTTGTATTTGCTTAGTGAGAAAAGAAGATAAAGCAGTGAATTAATTGCTTTCTTATTCTCTTCATTTTGAACAGAGAGCATGAAAGAAAGAACAAAACTGAGGGAAACAGGAATGGGAAGTCAAAGAGAGAAAGCCAGAAAAAAGCAGAATTTTTGTTGCTTGCCTTTCAGTTGTATTATTGCTCTCAACATATTTTCTCATGAAGTGATAATATTTTTCTTTCTCCAGTTAAAATCAAAGACTTGCCTATTCAAAGTTTTCCTTATCGAGTTGGATAGATTTAGATGAGAAATGGGGATTTAGTCAATTTCCAAGTTGCTTTTATTGTTAATTCTGATTTATTTTGTATAATTATTTGGTATTGAAGAGTATATATAGAACATCCGGTGATCCTAATGTCACATCAAAAATTACTCTTTTACTGCCTTTTAAAAAGATTTAACCCATAGAAAGTATTTGGGATCTCTACTTAAGACCTGAATTCAGTCATGTAATCACTAAAATAGAATTTTCTTCTTCACAAATTCACACTTTGAGCAAAATGGAGCAACAAGAAATGCTTATTTTTTATGATTACAAAGGTAAAGTTTTCATCCATTTATTCATTCTAATGATTTCATTTAATTTTAAATATTTACATTATTTTTTTTAAAGTTATATAACAAAATAAACTAGTACATAAAAATTTTGTTAGAATAAAGCTTTATTTCATTTGAAAAGATTATAATCCAGGAACATTCTTCATGTTTTCATTCATACATGGGATGTCAAAAAAAGGGAATTAGCTCATTTTTTTCTCTACTTTCCTGACTTTTTTTGCAGAGCTTGAATTGAAAATCAAAACCAAACTTGACATCAAGTAATGTCATCCTTATTTTGATTCCAAGTATTATGGAATCAAAATAATGATGACAATTTATACTTTCTTATATTTTTTTTGATAAAAAGATTATATAAAAGGTAAATAATAAATATTGCATTGTTTTTGGTTTTTATATTTTTCAATCTTGGAAATAAACATTGCTGAGTGAGTAAAAAAAATACACTAATACCAGAGTCAAAAAATAACTCCTTTTTACACACTGTTTTTTGCAAGCACAAATATTGCCAAATTTTTATTAGGGATTTTTGAAACCATATTGAGTAGGTCAGAGATTCTGTTTTTGGTTCTTATAATAGTTTACTTGATATTTTGAAGTATATTTGTGTGTGAAGTTGAGACATTCAAAAAGCAATTGGTTGATATCAAGAACAAGTTTGAGGAATTTTACTGTTGGGTTCTGGATGGTGTCACTGAGCCACCAGAAAAGCATGGACAACATCAACTTTAACAGCATTTTGGATGAAGTTATTGTTCATATTGAGCTAAGATTTAAAACAATGTGAGAGTTCAGATTTGCTGATTTATTGAATCTGAATCTTTTTCATGCTTACATAAAAATTTCTGATGGAAGTGTTTTCATATTTGGATTTAGATGCAAGCTGAAATTTGTTTATGCTGCCAATTTTGCAAAGTAAGCATCAAGCATCCAGGAAGTTACAGACATTCTACAGGAACTTGAAGTAAACCAAGCTCTGGTAGAAGTAACAAAATTACTACATCTGATTCTGATCATACCTGCCATATCTGCTTCTTGTGAGAGATTGTTTTCTTCACGAAAGCAAGTAAATAATTATATGCAATGTTCTCAAAGCGAAGAGAGACTGAATAAATTGATTTTCATTTCCATGAATAAAGACCTTTTGAAAAAGATGAAGCTAGAGTCTGGTGTTGATATATTTTACAACAAAGTAATTGATGAATTTGACAAAAAGAAACAAAAAATTGAACTGATTTATAAATAAATTTTAAATATCTCATTATTTGTAGGTTTTATTTATTATTATGTTCTTTGTTTAATTAAGCTGACAATTATAAAATCAAAGTTATGGTCAGAAACAAAACTTTGATTTTATAAAAGAAATTTAAAAAACATAATTCTTTACACAGGAAAAGTGAGTTCTGATAAGTATTTTACAACATATAAACTCATGTCAAGCACACTATATTGCATCACCAACTTTTATAAAATCCATACTTAAAGAATCTAATTCACTCATTGTCACTTCTTAGTGTCACCTTTTCTACTGACTGCAGTGGAGTCACTTGCTAGGTCTGCTGCTAAGAAGATTGGTTCACTGTATTGTGCCAGACAATCTTTCTCATCAGAATAAATCTTACACCTTTATAAATCTACCATTTATCCACGCATTGAATATTACTGCCATATCTGAACTGGTGCTCCAGCTATATATTTTGAGATTCCCAACAAAATTCAAAGATAGTTCTGAAATGCTATCAAATCTAACCTGACAATTTCAGTCACTTCCCTCTATCTTCTATAAATAGTTTTATGACAGTTATTTTAAAGCACTCTCCTCCTTTATCCTCATTGGGGATAGTTTTTAGAATTGTTGTTTTATTCTCCTCCTACAACAGACAATGAATTGTACATATGGGGACTAGTTAATATTTTCGTAGAGACAATGAGGTATTATGGTGGATGTAGTAAGAAAGGTACAGTAAGTAAGAATGTGTTGTTTTGGTGTAAAGAATATTGTTTGTATGATTGGGTCAATGTTTGTGGCTAGCTAAGTTATTGTTAAGACAGAAGAAGACTGTCCTTTCCCCAATCCCCACTTCGGCCTTGTGCCACATTTATGTGTACATATCAAAATAAATATTGCTCTCCTCCTAAGTACCTCAATCATGTTAATTTAAGTTCAATACAAGATTGATTACTGGATCTCATATTTGTACTGTTGATTTAGCTATATTGTAACTGTAAGTTCAATTCTAATAGTTTCTTTTCTCACACTTCTTGCCTCTTTCAGTTTCTTGCTTTCCTGCCATCTTCAAAAAATTTAAATGTAACATAATCACAATCTTCTGTCTTCTGAACAATTTCCTTTTATTGTCCTTTCTCCTTACTAAAGTTTTTTTTTTAATTTTCTCTCACTTCCAGGAACACCTAGTGTCTTAGTGGCATTAAAACCTTGTTTGGGGTGAAATTATTAAAAAAATCCCTAATTTGTGATTTTCTTTTCTTCCTGAAACCTTAAAATTTCTTACTGGTGATGAATAATGTTGTACTGTAAATTGTGATCTCCTTTAGATTAGTTGTATTCCAGCAGATACTCTACTGTATCCTAAGGACACCTTAGTTACCTTGGCTAACCGCTAAGAAACTCCCATATTCATTCAAATGTAATGTGTTTATTTGTTTGCTATTAAAATTGTGAAGATGTAGTAGAAAGAGATAACAAGACTTAATAACCATTTGTATAGGTTTTAATAGCAAACAAATAGTCAGAATGAACAGATTACTGTGCCCAGAAAGATTCAATATCAAGCCTACAACTCCTAACTCAGAAAAGCTATGTCAACACTGGAAACTTATGTTTACCAATTATCTACACATTTTTAACAGTAACAATGAAGTTGGTAATAACCAGAAAAACTTCTTTGCTTTAATTAATAGTATATCAGAGGCAGTATTTGAAATAATAAGTGATGCCAATGACTTTAACCCTGCCATGAAGGCCCTGGATGTTGCATATGTGAAACCCATAAATATTGACCAGCTCATTATGCTTAAACAGCAACCAGCCCAAACAATAGACAATTTTATGCAATACTTGGAAATCCTGGTGAAAACATGTAACTTCTAAGCTGTAATGGCCAAGAAAAACAAAAAGAATTTGTGCAAGATGCGTTTATGAGTGGCATCACCTCCCAATCAATTTGACAATGCTTACCTGAAAAATCCTCACTAACTCTTCAAGAAGTGTATAACATGGTCAGATCACTCAAACAGGCAGAGAAACAACCTGCATGTTACAAGCAAGGTAATATAATTAACACTCCCCTAATTTCTTCAGAGAAATATCAATCTAGCTACGTTACGAAAAGACACTAGACCTAAAGAGATTTGTTTCTGCTGTAGAAACTCATGTCATCTACATAGCTTATGTTTGGCCCATAATATTGACTGCAAAAAATGTTTTTAAAAAAGACATTGGGCTAAGGTATGTAGATCCTCTGTAAATGCAGCATTATATGATCCTGACCCTCCCAATCTTGCCTGTCTAGGAACAAAAACAGAAGACATTACGTTGACCAAGTGCAAAATAAATGCATACATTGTTGATGCAATGATAGATTCTAGTATTGTGGGAACTTTTATTAGCAAATACCACAAAAAATTGAATCTCTTCATCATACCAAAGTGAAAACAATAGCCTTGGCAGACACTAACCAACATGCAAAAATTGTTGGTGAAGCGATAGTTAAAGTCACCCTGAATAATAGGACATGCTCTGTCATGATAGTGGAAGTGATTAAAGATCTGTTCATTGATATCATCATAGGAAAGGACATCCTAAAACGTATGACAGAGTGACTTTGAAATTTGATGGACCCGGAGATGAACTTATCTTATATTAGCTATCTCTAACAATAACCATTTTTCATCCATAGATGTTCCACCTACTCTGCTCTTTTCTCATCTTTCTGTTAATACAACTCCAATTACCACTAAGTCACGCTGTCATACTATTTCTGATAGTAAATTTATAAGGGAAGAAACTGCAAGGATGTTGAAGGAGTGTATAATAGAGCCCTCAGTGTCTCTGTGGCAAGCTCAAGTCCTCGTAACATCAAACAATCCCCCCCAAAAAGAATGGTAATGCTTAACCTATGCCCAACATTTCTAAAATGGTTGATATTACCTAGAACAATATCTTCATTACACTTGATCTTAAATCAGCTTACCATCAGATCCCTATCAGTGATCGTAAGTATACTGCCTTTGAGGTAAGTGGTAAACTATACCAATTTACTCAACTCCCTATTGGTGTTAAAAATGGAGTAAGTGCATTCCAGAGAAGCATTGACAAAATCATTGATAATGAAAAATTCACAGACATGTGTCTTTGTGGATAATGTTACTATATCTGGAAAAACCCAATAAGAACATGATTATAATCTTCAAAAATTCTATGATATGGTTAAGAAGTACAATATCACACTAAATAATAGTAAAAATATAATTTCAGCTACTTCAATTACATTACTTGGGTACACTATTCAAAACAATCAAATATCACCTAAGTACAACCAACTTAAACCTAAATATAAAATTTCAAAAATGAATGGTTGGGATTTTTCTCATATTATGGTAAATTTATTCAGAACTTTTCAGACAAAATACTACTATTGAATCATAACAAACAATTTCCACTGCCACCATTAGTATTACACTCCTTTCAAATGATGTTGAAAAAGAGGCTGCTGCCATAGTCAAAGCTCTAAGGAAGTGGTGTCATTTTCTACTTGGCAGACATTTCAGAGTTATAACAGATCAAAAAAGTATTAGCTTCATGCTCAATAACACTAGAAAATCCAACATAAATGTGATGATATGCTGTTGGCATACTGAGCTGCCCTTGTTTAAATTCATTATTAGTTACCATCCAGGAACTGAGGATACTGTTATCAATACCTTTTTTTAGCATCTCTTCCCTCACCCACACATTGCGATATGTTCATGATTTGCATCTTCAATTATGTCACCCTGGCATGATATGCCTTTTCCACATTACCAGAGAAAGAAACCACCCATTCTCTTTAGACCAAAATTTATAACAAATGTCAGGGGGACATTCATAAAAGCAATACTATCATTCCAACAATTACATATTGATTTTAAAGAACGCTTACCATCATCTGTAAACGGTAACAAATACCTACTTACTGTAATTGACAAATTCTCCTGTTTACATTAGCTTTTCCCTGCAAAGACATGACAAGCAGAACTATCACACATTGTCTGAACCAACTATTTACAATTTTTGGTATGCCTGATATGATACACACCAATAGGGCCTTTGACTTCCTCTCAGATGAAACCAAAAACTTCTTGCATGAAAAAGGCATTTCTACATTGAAAACAAGTAGATAGCATCCAGAAAGCAATGGACAAATTGAAAAACTTAATGGTACCCTATAGAAGGCTATTCAAGTAACTTTACATTCTCATAACATGAAACCATCCTATTGGGAAAACACCCTACCTGACGCACTCCATTCAATTAGATCCTTACACTGCATAACAACTATTGCAACCCTCATGACATATATTTAAATACTGCTGCAAATTCACATCTGGAACCTTGATTCCTTCTTGGGCAAAACCAGGACCAATATATGTCAGGAACCACATCAAGTCAAGCAAACATGAGCCTACCATTACCCCTGCTACACTTCTGGAAATCAATTCTCACTATACAGACATATATCTAGTTTCAGGCATTGAAACTACAGTCAATGTGTGAGACAAAGCTCCAAAATCTATTAATAGAGAATACATTTGGACTAATGACAACTCTGCAAACCCCATAGATACCAGCGAAAACAAGGAGACTCTACTTTCTGAAACTGTGGAATTAATACTAGAAGATCCCATTGAACCTGTGCAAAAGTCTTTCAGAATTCCCAACAAATACAGAGATTTTGTAACTGGATGGAGGACTAATGATTTCCCCACTTTGTAATATTTCTTGAAGGGGAAAATGTTGTAGTGTAAATCATGACTTCCCCTAAATTAGTTGTATCCTGGCAGATACTTCATTGTATCCTAAAGACACAAAGTTATTTCCTCTTCCCATTAAGAAACTGTCATATTCATTTGAATGTCATGTGTGTATTTGTTTGCTATTAAAACATATACAGATGGTTATTAAGTCTTGTTATCTCCTTCTACTACATCTTCCTTTGGAAGCAATTCGCTTTGATTGAAGACAACTGCTTTAAGTGGTACCGAACTTCACAGTTTTCACATTTTAGTTTAACTTCATGATTAGTCATAATAAACAAGAAATCACGAAGGAAACAAACTCTGTATTTGCAGTCAATCCTCTTAATAGATATAAAGTAACATTTTGGCTTTCATTATTTGCTAGTAAAGGTTTCAGAAAGAGGCTTCAGTCAAAACTATTGAATAATAATGAAGAATAGAAAATAGAAAATGATCCATAAAACTTAATGCAAGAACTCACAGTTAACTTTGGTGAATCAGTTGGAATCATTTTAAATCAATTTAAGCTTGAGTTTAATAAAACAATGTTTAACAAATATGTTCCATATTGAAGAAGAAACAAAGAAATCAGATTTATGGAAGCCTGTATCAATCATATTCACAATATAAAATTGAACTACTTTCTCATTACATCATCATCGTCTTCTATGTGCTATGTCCTTTCAGGACATGAGCGAATATGGCTCTTAACAATTACTTATCCTTTGTAGCTCTTAGTAACATTCTACAATCTATTTACACAAGCTTATCAAGTAGGCCAACCCTGTCCATCTTGTCTTTGATATGTCCCATGAGTGCTGTCAAAACTATTGAATAATAATGCGGAATATAAAATAGAAAATGATCCATAAAACTTAAAATTTTCCCTCCCCGTTATATGTCCAAGAAATTTCAGCTGTCTCAGATTTCAATTATAATCATCCTTTTCGTTTCCATTTTCCTTAAGACTTCCTTTTTGCTTATGCACTCTGTCCATGGTATTCTCAGTATCCTTCTGTAGAAACACATTTCTGTTGCTTCATCATTCCTTCATCCAGGAGGAAATTGTCTATCTTTCACTGCCATATAGCAGTTCAGCACTCTTTTCTTTGTTTCTAATGAAATTTTCCTGTTTCTTAATACCTTGCAAATACAAAGATTTAAATATCTAGGAAGTGTTTTAATAAACACTTCCTAGATATTTAAATCTTTTTATGAGTATGAAAGATACAACACTGAAACCCAAAAGCTCATTGGGATAGTAAAAGATACCTTCCAAAACCTGAGCAAAGTATTAAGAAACAGGAAAATTTCATAAGATACAATGAAAGAGTACTGAACTGTTATGCAATATGTTCTCTATGGCAGTGAATGCCAGACAATCTCCTCACAGATGAAGAAGAGACTTGAAGAAACAGAAACAAAGAGAAGAGTATTAAACTGTTATGTAATATCAATCCTCCTGTATATCAGTGAATACTGGACAATCTCCTCACAGATGTGCAACGAAAACATTTAAGAGAAAATGGAAACAAAAAGGACCTACAAGGTGCATAATGAGGAAAGAGAACTTAGAAAAGAGAACTCAGAATTGATAATTGGGTAATCACTCACTTAAACAGTGTAAAATAAACTGTCATTTTATATCTTTAAATTCAGCCAGGAAGCCATATTGTATCAGATGGCTGGGCTGTTTATGCTGGAATCAAGAAAAATCAATTGTGGGATATACTTTCATGAAGCCATTATTCATCAGCAGGATTTTGTGGATCTTGTGGTACAAGAACAATCTTGTGTTTTCAGTATTTATTTGCTGTGTAGTCTACCATTACTCATTGTAATGATGTTTAATTGTAATAAACCTATATACCTTGGTCTTATTTATTTTACACTGTTCCATGAATAGTAGGTTATTTTACACCACTTAAGTGAAAGATTACTAATATTTGATGGAATATTTAAATATAAGTGACCAGTCAAGACCACTATTAATACTAATGCCAACATAGTGATTGTTTTTCTTCTGTTTTGATTGTCTCATGTTTTTTCTCAAATAGTGCTGAATATTAATCTTAGCAGTGAAAGAACTCTGTTATAGAATTATTTTGTTATGTACACTATTTACATTATTCAGACTCTTGTCCTGATCTTTACTGTTATATTCACAATATTTTGCCTCTTCTACATTCCAGCCTTCTTCAGGTGATATATGTTGGAATTTTAAACCAAACCCTTTATTTTGTCCACTGGAGTAGATTGTTCTAATTCCACGTGCCATGCCTTTTCTGAATATCTCAGTTTCAGTTATTTCCCTTTAATAACTCAACTCTTTCTTTTTTTTTTCACCTTTGCTGTGGCCAGGTATTGAACTCACAACTCTTTGGGTTAAGTCACTGGATTACTTCAACCAATGCTTTTATCCACTGGTTGTAAATATGAAATAAAGATAAGGACAACAGTGTAAACAATGTAAATAGTATAAATAGTTACAATACATCATCCCAGAAATATAGACAGAATTCTTTTGTTGTTAAGATTAATATATATTATATTAATATATATTAATATATTATATTAATATATATTAATATATTATATTGATATATATATTATTAGGTTGTCACACATGAAATGACACACTATAGGAAATGAATAAAACAATTCTGAAATGTTAAATAACTAATCTATCACTCTGTCCCTTCAGTCCCTCAACCTCCGGCATCTTCCTCTTTGGGTTGAGGCGTCCACTCGGTCTGGACCGAACTCAGGGGTAGCTGGCTGCACACTCCCTGAGTACCTGTAGATTGTTCGACCGGTCACTGGCCAAGTTCCGCCTGCTGCCACGTTGTGTTAAATTTTAGATCCAGTAGACGGGGGGTATTGGCCATACGCTCACCATCGATTGGGGATGTAGGCATGGCTGTGAGGGTGGGCGGCAGGAAAATTAGAATGTGGCGTAAAAAAGGAAATAATATCTGCAGAAGCCGAACAACAATGGGTAAAATATTGATGTCTTTTATATAAGGAAACAACAACAGTAGAAAAGTTTACAGAAAGAATAGAAAAGCAATTAACATAAGAAAAGAGGACTACTCCTCTACCAATTTTCCAACAGAGAGAGGTGTGTGTGTGTGTGATTAACTCATTCCAATCGACTTGGGAGGATGTGTGGCTCGTAATTCCAACCCTACGTGGAAGTGTAGCTTTTCAGTTTGTTGTCATAAATGACAAACGTTAGTTTCAGCGGCTTTTCAATGTGACTGCTACAACGACAATGATATTTCTTGAAGTCCTTATCTCTGACTCGTCACTGGACCGACTCACTGCGACGACAGTCTCTCTACCCCGACTCTGCTTCACCGACGTAGCTCCCAAAGTAACTCCCAACGTAACTCGCGTTTATATAGCAACCGAAGGTTATAAGCCAGGTTGTTCACGCGCTTAACATGAGTGTCGCCATAATCACGTGTATTTGCAAAGTTTCTGTTGCTTACTCAGATCTATTTCAAATCTCTTAGTGAATAAAATTAATTCGTTCATTCCAATTGTCTTTTCGATGACCAAATTCAGCGGATACAACTTATGTTTAGATTAGATTTCGCTAGCAGTAAACATACACTGATCTTATCTCCCCGGTCCAATTTACTTCAATATGTTTTTATCAAAAATATTATTTTCGTCTATTTTTTTTTTATGACCCAAATTAAACATCGCCTCCTGCCCTTTGCATTTGTTTATCGCCAACCCGATTTGAAATTCACTCTTTATCCATCAGCCGTCTTAGGTTTCATATATCATTGTTCTAGATTATTTCCTATTAATAGCGCTGACACAGTTTGTAACTTCACGGAAGATCGTGTTTTCCATTTTCAATCAATAAACGTTATATTTGCGTGTGTGCATTCATGTGGGTGTGTGCGTCAACCTCTCTCTGTTACACCCCTCTCCTACCCATCTGTCATTTACTAGTAAATGACACATGAGTTTCATATCGTCGGGTGTGAGAAACCCTACCCCAGCATGCTCTTACGACGAGCCACCTGGGACATGCTCCAAGTCGCACATCCCAACCCGACCTCCAAACAACAACAAAAAATTTTAAAAAAATAAGAATTATTTCCAGCATGCAAAGGTACAGTTTTCAGTTCTCCATGGGGTTCATCAGGCCCCTTTTAAGTAAAAGTTCACGGGTCTGGCAACCTCATGTCATGGAACCTTTTCCTCTAGTTCATTCGTTTTTTGTTTTTTTTTGTTCAGTTCAAAGATAGTCACAAAGATAATCACAATCGTCCTTTTTTCTTTTTTTTTTAAATATTGATGTTTATTTTGTGGTCTGTCCACCCGGTCTCGTCTCGCCTTCACAACAGGCTTTGCCGGCCGGATCTCTTGACGGCTCAGGTTCTTCCACGACAATTGCGGATTCTTTTCCAATATCTGTTAGGAGTTCTGATGCACTCTGGTCGGACCTACCTTGGTAAAGTGCACTAACTGGAACCCCTTGCTCACCTCTGCACTGCCCTGCCAGTTTTTTCTGCCCGGTCAACGATATCGTACGTCTCTTCATCCACCGCCAAACTAGCAAGGCTACGGCCATTAGTAATATAATTGCTCCAACGGTCGGCCATGTTATTATATCAACCAAGTTCTCTCTCCAGATAGGACTCGGTATATCTATCTTATCTAACTGTGACTTCAATCGTCCAAGATCAATCTTATCGATTGGCTTTAACAACGCTGGCATCTTTTCTAGGGACATCTTAGGAATCCCCCCAATAATGGGCTCTCATAATTCCGCCCATTCACTGGCATTGGTTCCTACTAGACTTAATAAGGCCTCCTTCTCTTCAAATGTCTCTTCTGCCCGGTAGTAGGGGGGTAAGGAGATAGATGGACCATGAACTCCACAGCCGAGGGGTAGCTCTACAAAAAACAAGGAGGGGTAACCCTTATTGTAGTAGTGGGCTCCCCCGCACACACCTTAGATAATTCAATCTCTTCTTGTGTGGCCACCGCCCGAACCCCGCCGGAGACACTGATGGCCTTCGGCAACATCACCCAGGCTAATACCTCTACCTGACAATGATCCCTGATTCCCTTCTTATTTTTCTTAAACAAATCTAGTACGCACAGTTCGTGGCTACCTATCACATAGATTGGACTTACAGACCCACAGGTATTTAAGGCGTCATTCTTGCATCTTTCTGCTTCTCCCTTTGTTAAGAGCATAAACTTCGTCCTGGCCAGATTAAGGGCGACAAATTGTACCTAGCTACTGCTCTTATCTTCGGCTCTAGCTTTGGATAGGGAAGGGGGAGATTCATCACCTGGTAAATTTCAAAGGTACGACCTCTGTCCAGCAATGGTACTGACACAAGTACTAGTAATTTATCATCCTCCAGCAAGGTAGTACATCCCAAGGCGCTATAATATTTCCATAGCTGCCGGGTGGGGTCTACCGGTAATCGAAGGTGATGGGGTAGCTTGGCTTGCAGTACTTCCCTCAGTCTGGCGTACCTTACTCATTATAGCCAATAATTGAAAATATCTTTGCAAGAACCCTTCTCCTCCAAGTCTATAAATCGACCATTCGCCCTTGCATGGAGTATTGCTGCCATATATGGTCTGGGGCCCCTGCTGGTTGCCTCAGGGTTCTTGATAAGATCCAGAGACGGATATGCAATGTGATTGGCCTTGATCTGTCATCTCGTCTGCAGTCGCTCTCTCACAGACGCGATGTTGCATCGCTCTGCCTTTTCTACAAGTACTTTCACGGTAATTGCTCCGAGGGGTTGCTTTCGCTTGTCCCTAGGCCTCGTGAATTTAAACGTTCTACGAGGCTGGCATCCTGTTCCCACCCCTACACTGTTGAAACTGTTAGATGTAGACGTCTCTTCTACTCCAATAGCTTCATGTCTCGCACATCTCGCCTATGGAACTCCCTTCCTTATTCCTGTTTCCCTGACAATTACAATCTCCAACTATTTAATTGTAGCGTCAATCGACATCTCCAGTTGCCTTGATCTATCCACTTCCCTTCTCCACATCCTTTCATCTTTCATTCCTATCTGCTCTCACTCCAAATTTTCTGTAACCCCCTTGCTTTGATCGACCCTCCGTCTTTCTCTTTCTCCACATCCTCTCCTATCTGCTCTTCCTCCATCCCTTCTGTAACCCCATGCGTGATAGTGGCCTCCAGCCTTGCTTAAAAAAAACAAAAAAAAACTTCTGTAACCCTGTGACGTAGTTACATTTAACGCTTCTACTCTAAGCGCTTGTAGGTGCGAAATTAACCAATTAATACTTCCTCTATTTTTAATTAATTCCAGCCTAGTGACGTTTAGTATGGATACACTTTCTTTAACCAACTGAGCCATGGCTTGTTGCTCCTGCTCTACCACTTTTAATTTCCTCTTAATTACCTTCACTTCGCCTTCGGAGACTGTACTAAACAACACGCTCAATGCTTTTCCCATTATAGGTAGTACTGCCCTCTTCTGCCTGGTCCGTAACAACTTTATTCCTTTCAAATAGTAATTCATGTCCTTCCATTGTCTCTCAAGTATTAATGACTCTTGAGCTACGGGCTATAATATACGATGGTATACCGGCGTCTGCAAGTATTCTCTCGCAACTTGTGTCCTGGCTGTATCTAGTTTGTCCACCTCGACCCTCAACTGTCCCAGCAACTACTCATACGGTCGTAGGTCTATTACCAACATTATCAACCACTTTGATCTAGTTATAACCACTTCGCTCGTCTTCTTAAATATAGTATTCTCATTGTGTACCCAGGTATAAACTATCAGAACCAGCATCATCAGTACCGTGAACCTCCTCTCGTCCGTGTCTGCAAAGAGATGGAGAGAAGAATTCGTCTTACTCAATCATCCTGTTTTTGGTTTCGATTGGGTGGTTATATCTTAGAGCAACTCATCAAGTGCCGACCCGCACCACCACCAGTGCTGCGCATGCATGGGGGCCCTTCCACACAATCCACAACACCGAGGACAATACCAGGTCAACCCCAGACTGTCGCTCATTCGGCACAACCATTGTACTTATTTCACTTAACCTTGGAGCTAGGGCTGCACCGCCCCCCTTAATCGCAATTTCAGTGGCAATTCCCCATTAACACTAGGCGCTTCTCCAGCCCGCAATTTACTCTGCAATTGTGCTAACGGAATTTCATCCTCTTCTTCCCATTCACTCAGTTCCTCTTCTTCCCTAAGGTCAGGGTCCCGCTGGGGTCCGCTGGGGTCCGCTTTGTCTCCCACAGCCTTCGAAGGGTAGTTGGGCTAATTTCAATCTCCTCACTCCCTTCACTTTCACTCTCAGTCTCTAACCCTTCATGTTCTACTAACGTAGTTCTCCCCAGGATTTTCTGTTTAGTTCTTGTTTCGGCTCCTTCCCATTCCCCTATTTCCGCTAGTTTGATATCATTCGCATGCACTCTCTTTACTTTCCCGGTGACTTGGTCTCATATCACAAAGGAAACCGGACCCGTCTGCTCTACTATTCTATGATATGGGCTCCATCTCTGGCCCAATTTACCTTCTCTCACATGCATTCTATAATATACTGGATCCCCGATCTGGAAGGGGACTTCTTCTCTGCCCTTGTTTATCCTATCGTTTCGTCTTTTCTGGGCTCTCCGAATCCTTCTCCTCACCTGCGTAAACATTTTGTGCTGTTGTTCTAGAACTATTCGATGATGATCCTCCCCTAAATACTTCCTCCTAGGTCGCAATAGATTGTCTATAGGTAAGACTACATCCCGACCATATACTAAATAATAGGGGAAAAATTTTGTCGTCTCGTTTATGAAGAACCTCAGGGCCGCCAATGCTTGAGTTACGAATAAGTCCCAATTCTCCCTATTATCCTCAGCTAGTTTAGCTAACACATCAGCGAGGGTTTTATGAAATCTTTCCACTTTCGCATTACTTTGGGGATGATATGGGGAGGTGGTTATGTGATGTATGTTCAATTCCCTCGACGTCCCCCTCATAATTTGATTTACGTTCTCCGGTCCATTATCAGTAACCAATTGTTCAGGGGCCCCATATCTGGGGAATATTTCGTTCAGCACTATATCTGACACCGTCTATGCCATCTTATCCGGTATGGCAAATGCCTCGGGCCAATTCGTTAGCCAGTCCACAAAACTCACTATTACCTCTAGGAGTTTCTCCATGGGGCCCGGAAATGTCCATGCTTACTTTCTGAAATGGGTAATTCGGGACATCCGTTTCTACTACGGGGGCCTCCCTATTCCTTCGACTCTGTACTTGGCATGTTACGCATTTTTCTACATGGTTCACAACATCTTTAAACAACCTAGGCCAATAATAATTCCTCATTATTAATCCATATGTCTTATCAATTCCCATGTGTCCCAACTTCCTATGACACTGGTCCAGAACTTCGGCTCTCAACTTCTCAGGTATCACTATTTTTGGACTTACTTCCTCATCTCTACCTGCAAGGTAATGCAACACTCCATCGTGCACTACCTTGGATCTGATAGATACTATCTCTCTATCCTCTTGGCTTTGCTTAATAATGTCTCTCCAGTGGGGGTCGGAAATAATCTCCGTCTCCCTCGTTTCCTGATCCTCCCAACCAAGTCCTTCCCTCGGTGCCCGTGAGTTGATCACATTAATTTGGAATGCCTTATCATCCACACCCGGCTCTAACTTGACAGATTCCGTCTCTAGTTTCTTCGGAATCCTCGATAACAGGTCAGCACAGGTATTATCCTTCCCTGCCAAGTATTCTATCTTGCAGTTATATCCACTTAGTTTCAACGCCCATTGCTGTAACTTCTTATTCGTCCACTCCGCCTCTAATAAATATTTGAAGGGTCTGTTTTAATGGTAAACACTGCCCCACTCAAATAATAGTTCAACTTTTGCACAGCATACAGGATAGCAAACGCCTCTTCCTCTATTACTGGCCATCTTTGCTGAGTATCGGAGAGTCGATGAGACAAAAAAATATATCGGCACTTCCTCAGGCACACCTGGTACTGGGCCATCCTTGTCGGGACATGGTTGTGTAAGAACCGCCCCGATGTTACTTATCACTAGCATCCGTGTATATCACCATAGGTTTACTCAGGTCTGGGTAGGCCAACAGGGGTATAGCTGTCAGCTGGTCCTTTAGAGCCTCGAACGCACGCCGACAATCCTCGGTCCACTTAAACCTAGCATGTTTCTTAGTTAACGCTATTAGAGGGCCAGCCAGTCGACTAAAGGCTGGTATGAACCTCCGATAATATTCGATGGCTCCAATAAATCCCCTGATCTCCCTTACGGTTTTAGGTGCAGGCATGGCCCTTATAACCTCTACTTTGTCTAGGTCCGTCTTTATCCCTTCTTTATTTATGACGAACCCGGAGTATTTCGTCTCTTCTTTCATAAACTGGGACTTTGATAATTTCAGCTTTAGTTCATGTTCTTTTAACCTGTTGAACACCTCCTGCAGATGTTCAAAATGTTCCTCCGGGGATTTTGAAAACACCATAATGTCATCCAGATATGCCATGGCAAAGGCCTCCGTGCCATTTAGCACGATGGACATCAACTGACTAAATACGCCCGGGGCGTTCGCGAACCCAAACGGCATAACTCTGAAATTGAAGAGACCCATGTGACAGGTAAAGGCAGTCTTTTCCTGATCCTTTTGGCCAAGGGCCACCTGCCAATACCCCGACCTCAAATCTAAGGTGGAAAAACATTTCGACTTCCCCAAAAGAGCTAGAATATCATCAATCAAGGGAAGGGGCATTGCCAGCGGTCTCGTAATGGCGTTTAATTGACGAAAGTCCACGCAAAACCTATGCCCTCCATCTTTCTTTTCCACAATGACTATGGGAAAACTCCAGGGAGATTTGGACCTCTCGATTATCCCTGATTCCATCATTTCATTTACTGTGTCCTCTACTAATTTTCTTTTGTGGATTGGGGTTCTATACAGCTTCAATTTAATAGGTGGGTAGTCACCCGTGTCTATCTTCATTTCTACTGTCTCTGCCTGTCCCAATTCTTTGTCAGTAATTGCTATTACTTCTCGATTACTGTTCAGCAACCCGCTCAATTTTCTCCTATTATGTTCGGGGTCTATTATATCCTCCTCCTTTATTTCCTCGATACCTATCTTCTCTCCAGGCCTATTCTTATTCCATACTCTCACCTGTTCGACTTCTCGCACTGGGCACGCCTGTGCCAGCTCCTCTCTCTGCTTTATTTTAATAGTTTTATTGGCAGTATTGGTTAACAGTAAGGGAACGGTCCTTGACCCATTCACTAACGAATCGCATACGGTTATCTCTCCTTCGCTACCAGTAGGGACCACTTGATACAGGTCGTTGTTCAGAACTCTCTCTATTACAATTTGGCCTTTCCCAGATACAGTGGTCCTAGTGGGGAGCTTTATATCTGTTTGGGCCACCACTGACAATTGTTCATAATTATCCTCTTCCAACGGCATCTCTACTCCATCTACTGTTAGGGTGGTCAAAACTGATCTGTGCCTTATTCTGCTTAAGCCAGTCATCCGCTCTATTCTCATCCTGCTACTATCAGCCTGACTTATTAGTAGATCGACAGGACTAAGCTTTGTCTTCAGTCCCAACTGCCTAAAAACCCTGGAGCTAACCAGCGACACTGAAGCTCCCGTATCGACAAGGGCCTTCACCTTCTTGTTTCCAAACAACACACCACAGGTGAAGTCTGGCCCTTCCTTCAGCAAACGGTATACCTGTACCTTTCTCCTTCCCGTATGTTCTCCACTTTTTCCTTGTCTTCTCGTCAACCGAGTTCGCTTTTTCGGGGGGTGGGGGTCTGTCTAGGGGCCCTCCTGGGTGGGGTAGAGATCAGATGACTCTCTTTTCTCGAATTAGCAGCCTGTTTCTCCCCTCCATTCGAGGTAGGGTTATTCAGTTCTGCGTAGTCCATCTTCTTCCTGCGAGTTCAGGTACGTCTCAGGTGACCCGCTCCTCCACAGTACCAACACTGCCGCTCCTTACAATTGGCCGAAAAGTGTCCGACCATGCCACATGTCCAGCATCTCAGAGGTCTTACTCGCACTGGGGTCACCCTGCCTCTTACACAGGCGACCCATTGGCGTTTCCCGGACCCCTTTCCTTTTTGGGAGGAGGCACCAGCGTATTAACTCGCTTTATCCCTAGTTTGCGGTCCCCTTCCATCGTACACCATTGAGCCTTATGCCCGAACTCGCCACAAGTCGTACAGTTCGGCCCCAGAGATCTCGGGTCGCCTCTATAGTTTGTCGGACTGTCGCGGGCCCGATGCCCACTGTATTTGCAAGTCCAACACACCAGCCCATATCGGCCCGGTGTGGGCTTGAAAAACTCATAACGCAAATCTGTGAGGCGGAGGCTGACCCCAATAGGAAGGCCTGGGATTTGGGATAAACATCTCTGTGGAGTTATAGCCTCACCTCACTAGGTGTTGCATCTGTGATTTCTGTAACAATTATTTTTTTATGGGGTGGAGTAGCTAGCCCTATGACCACAGATGCAACACCTAGTGAGGTGAGGCTATAACTCCACAGAGATGTTTATAGGACTTACATATGTACATACCAATCAACTATTTTTGAGTCAGTCTGCCAATAGGCTTCATGCTATCTATTCATTTTTAATCATTATGTGACACTTTGTAATGTTATATTCAAATGGCTCGGAAATCATTACTGGCAAATATGTGGAAAATGCCTGAATGAGATATAATGTGAAGCCTGGAAAATCTGCTATCAAGATTCTCGAAATACTTTTAGCAAACATTCTTTAAGTTGTACACAAGAATTTGAGTGATGCATATTTCAAAGTTAGTCAAATGTTGGATCATATGGCAAGGTTAAAATTAAAATTAAAATTAAGGCCAAATTAGCAGTTGATCTCAATATGTTGTTAACTGGGGCAAGAAATGGCTTGTTAATTTTGTTATATGACTTTAATAAATATTTCTTTCTAAGTAACAAATACATTTCACCCTACATGTTGGTTGGATGTGAGCGCTAAGAAAGCAAAACCCAAAATAAAAAGTTTTCTTCTGCACAAACATCACATCCGGTCCACAAAACAAATACCAGCAAAAATCTAAAATACAACATAAAAGAAACCAATCATGAATGTTGCCACCAAAAAAAAAAATGGATGAGCCTGTGAGCCAACACCTGTTAAATCACAGATATAAAAAAGGGCACACCTCAGTGACAATAGGCAGTTTGGCTCAACACCTTGACTTTGTCAAAAGACCACTGGTCCCTCCACACACCTCAGTAGTGTTAATTTCAACCCTGAAGATAGAAGGATCAAGTCATCAATGCAGCTTCATTAATCCACTCTCTTGCCATCGCCATTGTGACCTTGGTCAACTGACCTAACAAATTCATCAACTCTTAGCCTTACCAAAAACACCCTTACACCTAATCACTTTCCTTACCAATGGCAACTAAAGAAACACATATCAATGATTTTGTTATTTTTTCATACAATTACATATACAGGCATTGAGCATATATTCAGAAAATTGACAAATATATGTTGTTGAACTTGAATCTTTGTTTGTTCTTTCCTTTGCAACAATATGATGGTTGTTACAATTTTAATGTCTCCAAAACAAAACTACTCTCTTTTAATTGCCTGAGCCAATCTTTGTGGCTGTCCATCAGCATTGTTCCAAGAGAGTAACTCATTGCACATTTTTGGGCTAATATTTTCTACTGATATAAAGTGGAAAGATTATATTGAATCAGTTGCTAGATATGCTGCTAGGAAAGTTGATCCACTGTACTGTCACACATGGTCTGGTACTTCTACGTATTTAGAGATTCTAGATAAAATACAAAGAGTCTGCAATGTTATCGGTCCTGATATGGAATGTCTTTATTACTGCTGTAAAATAACGTCTCTGTGTCTTATCTATAAATATTTTCATAGTAATTATTCTGATGAACTTTCCTCTTTGGTAACTTGACTTTATGAATTTAAGTGTCATACTAGCTTGGTTTTGTGGTGTCCTCCATCTAATGAGGATATTGTGGACTCTTCCACTTACTATAACGTTAGTAGGAAAGTAAGCCTTGGAGCAATAGTAATATAGACTGTATGCTGGTCAACCGACACACACTCCTAAGTCATGTAACACACTTCTATTGTATTTACTGTTCAATACACAATTTATCTGCAACCTCTTGTTTTGTTTTTTTATTAACCATTTACTTGGTTACAACATCTTGGCGACGAAAGATTCGAAGAAACGAACTTCACGTTAAAACGTAAATAAAATTGTTGCCAACATCTTGGCATCGAAGGATTCAAAGAAACGGTGTTCACGTTAAAACATTATTTTTTTTTTGCCAGTATCTACAACACTGGTGATGAAAGGAATTCTACACAAAACTCTACGACAAAAGGATATCCAGTGTTAATTACAACACTGTCAGTAAAAAGAAGAAACTCTGCAGAACAATAGGATTTCTACAAGTTCAATTCAGTGGTTGGGGAGAAGGTTGGTGAACCTTGTTATTTTTTTCTATTCCAACAAGATAGTAAATGAACTGTATAAAACAGACTTATTGTTTTCACTAATAGGGTAAAGTAAAAATTTACCCCCCCCTTTCTCTTTTTTTTCTGAAAAAGAATTGTTCAAGTCAAATAGACTTATTGTTGGGTGAAGTGAAAAAAAATTTCCCCCTTCATTTCTTAATTTTTCGTACCACCTTAGTAAAATGAACGAATTTAAAAGTGCAATGCTAGAGTTATTAAAACACCAACAGGAACAACATTTGCTGTTGGAGCAAAAATATCAAAAAAGACAAGAGAAATTCCAATGAGAACAAGCAGAATTGCGTTTGCAAAATGAAAAAGAAAATAAAAAATGCACCTAGAAATTCTGGTTAGTTAATAGAAGCTTGAGGTATTGCTCCTTCAAACACAGGATGAGCAAAGGCACTTATCCAACAAAAACAAAAACGAGGACAGCGAAAAGGCGTTCTCTCAAAATGCTATATGGAGTGTTATTGAAAACTTCACGTACGCACCTGAAAAAGAAATTATGTTCGCTTTGTACTTTAAACGTTACGAGATCTTATACAATATGAATTGTGCAAATTGGGCTGACCATAAAAGGTTCGCCTACTCCTCAGGAAATTAGGCACAGCAGAATATAATTAGTTTGTTAACTATATTTTACCTAAGAAAACCAGTGACTTGAAATTTAAAGAGGCGGTTCAATCATTAACTCTTCAGTCCAAAAACGTCACTGTTCCACGAGCGTTGGCAATGCATGAATCTCACCCGCAAAGAAGACGAAGATTATACTACTTTCGCGAGTGTAGTCAATAAACACTGCGATGACTTCAAATTGGCTTAGTCAAGCGCCAATAATTTTAAATACCCGGTTTTCGTCCAGGGTTTGATTTCAGCGAAAAACGCCGAAATACGTTGTGGGGTTTTCAACAAGTTTGAAAACAAGCCGACTTTACTTTACAGTAAGTTGCCGAACGTCGCCAACGTTTCGTGGGCGTCAGAGAGAATTCAAAAACATTGAACAGTGTGATTAAAAAAAATACGCCAAAGAAACATTAAAAAGGGCCAACCAAAAATATTAAAGTTACTTTGCCGTCAAGACCATGTTTCGGGTGGGGTCAATTACATTGGTATAGAGATTGTCCTTTTGAAGATAAAAAATGTTTTAATTGCGATAAAGTGGGACACAAAAGTTCCAACTGCAGGATTAAGGGCAAGACAAAAAATATTTTTGTAAAAATTACTAAGTCTGATGAACCAGAATGTAGTAACATCAGTAAATATATTGAAGTATAAATATCTAACAAAAATATACAACTACAGCTTGATTCGGGTTCAGACTTATCCATAATTCAAACATGGGAAAATTGGGTAAGCCGACTTTGTTAAGAACGAACTGAATAGCTAAAGGAGTAACTGGCGACCCTATTAAGTTTATGGGCTAACTTATAACGAACGTGTCATTCAAAGGTAAAACGTTAAAACTTAAGGTGTGTATTATGAAGAATATGGGTAATTTGTTCGGGACTGATTGGTTAGAACAGTTTCAACTTTGGGATATGCCTATTAACTCATTATGTCAAAAAGTCATAAATTTGGCTGACGAAGCAGAAAAGTTGAAAGGTGAACTTAAAAAAAACTTCCCGACGTTTTCAGTGGAGGACTAGGAAAATGCACAAAAATGTCTGCTAAGTTTGAGTTAAAGCCAGACATAAACCCAGTTTTTAAGAAAAAACGTAACGTTCCATTTGCCTCATTAAATCAAATTGATGAAGAATTGAATCGACTTGAGGAAATGGGAGGTCTGGCAAAGGTTGAATATAGCAAATGGCCATCTCCTACAGTTTATATTAAAAAAGAAGAGTGAAAAAATTTGTGTATGTGCTGACTTCTCTACGGGACTGAACAGTGCCCTAAAGGATTACCATTACCCGCTTCCAAGTTCAGAGGAGATATTCGTTAAGCTCAGTGGAGGAAATTTTTTCTCCAAGAATGACTTAAGCGATGCTTATCTACAAATAACCGTTCGGAGTTAAGGTCGCCCTTTCCATTTTTCAACAGATCATGGACATGGTGTTAAATGGTCTGGGTTTTGCGGTGGTCTATCTCGATGACGTCCTAATGAAAAGTGGAAGCATCAAGGAACACAAATCACACGTTTGGCAGGTGTTCAGAAGATCCAGGATTACGAATTCAAACTACAGGGTGCGAAGTGTGAGTTTTTCTTAGAGAGAATCAAGTACTTGGGGCAAATAACTGACAAAGACGGAAGCCTCCCGGCCCAGATAGGGCAACGGCAATAAAATATATGCCAGTACCAGAAAATGTGTTGACTCTTCAAAGTTTTTAGATCTTGCCAATTATTACAACCTTTTTGTTCTAAGAATGCACAGTTTGAGAGGTCCACTTAATGAATTATTGAGAAAAGATAAAGAGTGGGAATGGACAACCAAATGCCAGGAAGCATTTGAGAAAATAAAGGAGATCCTTACATCAGATCTGTTCCTGACTCATTACGTTCCAACCTTGACATCATTGTAGTCAGCGATGCAAGCTCTTACGGTATCAGGGCGTGCATTTTACATAAGCTAAATGATGGATTGGTAAAGCCAATCGCCCATGCATCTAGGACACTATTATCAACTGAAAGGGGTTACTCGCAAATAGAAAAGGAAGCCTTAGGAATCATTTTTGCGGTGACTAAATTTCATATATTTATTCATGGAAGGCACTTTGTGTTACAGACAGACCATTGTCCACTCCTTACTATCTTTGGATCAAAAAAGCGTCTGCCAACACATGCGGCTAATAGACTGTAAAGATGGGGAACCATTCTCCTCAATTATAAATACAAAACCGATTTTCTCCTATCCACTAAAATCTGTCATGCAGATGGGTTATCGAGATTGATACCTAACTATACTGAACTTCTGGAAGACACATTCATTACTGCTATAAGAACAGAGGTCGACATAAAAAGTACCTTGTGCAATACTGTCAGGGAGGTTCCAATAACAATCAACAAAATAATAGACAAAGTGTTAGTTTGAAATGGAGCATAATTTAATTTTACTTTTGTTGTTTAACCAATACCATGTCTCTAATGTTTCTTTTTTTTGCCATAATACTTCATGTTCCATTTTGTATTAGCATCTGTTTGCTTTATTTCTTGATCATCATATTTCTGTTGAATTTTGGGAAGCTTTCCTCTAAACTGTCAACCCTGGAACATAAGTGCAGCAGGACTGTGTCCTAGAGATGGTACACCCATCTCTAGGAACAATAATTTTGCAGAAATCTATACAATTCCTGTTTCAAACTTTTACCTTCTATTTTAGCAATCTGTATCAGTTTACACAAAGTTTGACTGAAGTTTTCAGGTTGCGAACTGGCTTGTGGTTAGACAGGTGTAACACGTTGATGAGGGAAACCAAGGACTTTTAAAAAACCCTTAATTGTCTCACCCTTCTAAGGAGGTCCATTATTGGTTTTTAAATTTTTAGGAATACCATAGGCTGAGAATACTTTATTGAGTGTTGGTATAACAACTTTAGCCTTTACTGAATAACAATTTCCACCTCTGGATATCTATTGTAATATCAGAAATTACAAGCAAATATTCCCCACTGGGTACAGGTTCAAAAATATCTGCTGCCACATTTCCCCAAAGGCTATTTGGCAATATGCTAGGTTGCAGTTGTTCTCTAACATTTTGATATGTAGTTGCTTAGCATGAGAGTTAGGCCTTGACTGCATCATTTACTAACTTGTCGAGAAATAATTGCTTAGTTTTTACTAATCTCATGTGACCTTCATGTGCCACATTGCATCAATGTGATAATAATAAAGAATTGAAAAATAAGAAAAATGATGAATGTCCATAACTTTTAGCAGTTCTTGAATTTTTAGAGTGTAATTGGAATACATATTTTAATACAGATATTTTTGCAAAGACACAAAAGTTAATTTAAAACCTTTTTGTAGCCTTTACAATATGAAGATAAACATCACACACACACACACACACAGACGTGTCTGTGTGTATGTAGCCAAATGGGTAGAATGTTTGTTTTGCAGCTATATGAAACCTAGGTTCAAATCTCTGTCAATTTGCCAGGGAGGTGACTTTTTGATGTTATCAGCCTGGGAAAGTAATTTCAGCATGTGGTAGAATTAATAAGTGTCCTTAAACTATACCATAGGTTGACTCAAGCCTAACTGGGCAGACAAAACTGTTTCAAAGCTGTCAATAGTTGTGTTAGCGCAAAGTCACAAGTCAGGGTGACTGAGAGTTTGAGTGTACTGGCCTTGTTCAAACTGTTGATCACACCAGATTATGCACAATCTTTCACAAATTGTAATAAAGGTCTACTCAGCATAGTTTATAAACCACAGATTAGTGTATAAACCACAGATTAGTGTATAAACCACATTATTATTAAACCACAGATTAGCTCTGTGGATGTGGAACAAACGTAAATGTGCTTTAGCAGGTGTCTGCAACAGGGATTGGATAGTTGCCCTATATATATATGTGTGTGTGTTCTATCAACACAGCCTCTGTAGACAAACTGATAAAGGCACATTCTGGCTATCATAACAGTTTCCTTGATGGAAAATAGGATACAAGGTTCAATCCCTTTTGGAGGCACAATCTTTTTTAGTAAGACTTCTCAATCTAAGCCTATTGTCATTAATTTCACTGTTTAATAAAATAAAAAACAAGGATAACAACTCAAATAGGTGTACCCACAAAAAATAAAATTTATAGTAATAAAGATCTATCTATCTATCTATCTATATCTAT
>OZ038520.1:40166889-40191889 GCA_964036315.1 Acanthosepion esculentum
CTCAACTTATGAGAAGTTTCTTCTCATATAAAAAGAGAAATAAAAGACTGAACAACTGCTGAGAAACAAAAGTCTGCTAGTTCAGGGTCTAGTTAGTGTGACTAGAAATTTACCAAAATAAGAGAGGCTCCATACATGTTCTGCTATAAAAAAAAGAAAAAGAAAGGAACATTGAAAAATAAATAAAAGAATTTTGGCCAGTCAAAAAAAGAAAGAGACTTTTGATGTTAGCCAAAGCAAAGCTTCAGACCAAATAGTTTGGAGCCTTTCAAAATTGTACATAAAGGGACAGCTAACAGACAGCAAAGAGGTGACAGCCAGAAACTTGCCCAAGCGTATTGCATGAACTAAGTGAACATCTGTTTAAGACATTTTCCCTCACTTTTTGAGGACTGAGAATACACAGCAAAGTGATGCTGCAACATGTTTCCAAAGTAATCACACTCCCAACAACTGCCAACAAGATGACAACTGCTGTCAAAATCTGACTCATAAACTAACAACAACCACAATGAACTTTCTCCAACCAGATTTACAATGGACCTTTCAAAATTAATTAATTAAAAATATATTATTAATAAAATAAAAATGTTTTATTAATTAAATAAAAATATATTATTTGTTTATATCTTTGATTTGCTCCTTTATTTAAAAAATTTCTGATAAATATTACTAAGACCCTTTGGCACTTCTCCACAAATCAATACCACATGCTGACTATCTGCATATTTTGTTTAATGAAATGTTTGTTGTAATGGACTTTATTTTCACCAATATGGCTGCAATTAATTTCCTGTTTCCATCTGTTTACTTCCTGTTTTTTGCTGTTAAGAGTTCTCAAATTTTTTAAAGTTATTGTACGTTTGTTTTGAAGTGTAAGAATAATATATCAAAGTAAAGCCCTGAACAAGTTTTAGATGAACCTATGCAACATAGTAATTTAAAATTTAGTGAAAAGAATTAAGTAAAAATAGACACAATAATGTTGTTGACTATACCAAAACATACTGACAGCTTTAAATATATTTTAGTCTGACATGAGAGAGACCCAGATCATGGAAAAAATAAAAGTGTAAGAATTTAGTCAGCTCCTTTTAGGGCATGTTTTTTGTGTCACACAAAAATTTAATTTAGAGATGCTGAACATGTTACCATTTGAATAAATGTATTTCTTATAAAATATAATTCCACTTATTTTTTTAAATACCTAATATTTGTAAGTAACGTTTATACTGCAACCAAGACAGGTGGTTCAATTTACTCAAGTCAGTCATATTTTTGTAATTAATGCTCATTTGGAGGGCTAACAGACCCCCATAGTCAGCTACAACAGAAATTCCATGACCTTGGGATCTTACCGCCATTATTTCATCTTCCCAGGCCATTGATATATAAATCCATGAGTTAAAGGATGGAACAGGTAATACACATACTACACTCCATTTTCAAACATCAGTAGCAGACATGAAGGCTGTTATGCATGTCCTGCAACTGATGTTGGAGGGCTTGCAACCATTGTGGAAAACACTCCTAAATCTTCATTTGAAAAGTCAAACCATGATATAAAATTGAGTAATACTCTTTAAAACATTCCAATGTCTGTGCATTATGCAAACTAATAGAAAAATTACTTTCATTGGCATTTAATAAAACATCAATGATGCATTCAGAATTTGCTAACAAATAATTGTTATCATGTTACTTGTAAAATGGAAGAAGTTGTGAAATAATTTTATTTACATATTTACTGATATTAACTGATAGAAAAGAATCAATAATTGATTAAAATGAATCAATAATTGATTGAAAAAATCAATAATAACTTGAACACCAATTTTCAGTTGCAATACTGTATTCTAATTTGTTGATTACAGAAAATTTGTAAAGAACTTAGAAAACATTTCACACAAATATTGCAAGTATGTACTGTATTGTGTATTTGCAGGACATGCACTGAATTTTAACTGCCTCTTATTGGTTGGAATTGCATATACACAGGGGCCAATATAGATATTATATAAAATATTCAGAAAGAAGACTCTTGCAATGGCACATTATTATTATTATTATTATTATTATTATTATTATTATTATTATTTTCAGTGACAGTATTAAATAATTATTCAGTAATAGCAGTAGTAATACTAATAATATCAATGATAATATATTATCAGTGGCACTATTAGTAATATTACTAATATTATTAGTAGTAGTAGTAATACTACTATTACTATTAAGAGTTGTTAGTAGAAGTAGCTAAAACTAATAGTACTACTATTACTACTACTAGTACAACAACTACTACTACTACTACTGAATAACTATTATAAGATTATAAGTAGTTGTACTAACTACCAACCATTTTGTTACTTATGATTATTTTTCTAACCATAAAATAAGACAAATTGAAGGAAAATGTTTTGGTAAAATGGGCCATTTTGTTGAATGAATTTTTCATTAAGCGAAAATGAGTATGTAAATAAAAAATATTTTTTGAAATTTTGTTAATAGTTACTGAATTAAATCAATGATTGAGGAGCAGATTCAGATTTTTAGCTGTGAGTTCCACTTTATGGCAAATCAATTTTGCGGCACTGAATATTAATAGAATAATTTAATGATCCAGGAATCTGTCTGAGGAAAGACATTACCATGCCACAATAAAAAAATGTAAAGAAATTAATACATAGCAAGTTTAAGAATAGAAAAAGTAAAATTCTTTGTTATTCCAGGCTTTATCTTCACAGCTGAACATCTCCTTTGTGTGGTTGATGCTGTTACCACAATATTTAAGCTGAGCTGATCTACAGCCTTCTTCAGGTCATAATTTGTAAAGAGAGATGATTGAAAAATGGTTGTCATCTTGTTGGTAACATAATTATTAATACAAAGAAACATTTCAGCTGTCAGAACAAAGTTTCAAATGAAAATGATTCTTATCAAAGTTATAGAAAATAAAATTCTTTCCATTTTGATTTTTTTTTGTTTATAAAAAAATGGACAATATTTTGCAACAACTAATAAAAAGTAAATTTTTTAATTTCCCATATTTTAGGCACTAAACCATGCAATTTTCAAGAGATTAGGGAGTGGTTGGGAAGTAATGGGTGGATATATAAACTCAAGACATACATATTTCTCTTGAGAGTAATGTCTCCAGGACGTTTTATGATAAAACAACTTATGTCCCAAGAAAAACCTGAATCTGCCTCTGTGAAAATAAACATTATCAATAACATATGAGATGAGGCATTACAAATAACACTAATAATAATAACAGTGGCAATAATAATAATAATAATAATAATAATAATAATAATAATAATCATCATCTCATAAAAATAATGAGAATTTTATATCCAAAGATGATAATGAAAATATAATCAATACTAATATTGATCATATTCAGATTTATAATAATAATAATAATAATAATAATAATGATACAATAAAACAAACAAACAAGGACATATTGGCTTCTAACAAAAATTGTGTAACAAACTTTATTTAAAAGTCATTTTTATGATTAGAATAAAACTGAAAATCAAATTAAAATAAGGAGTTAATGATGATTGGAAATGTAATAATTCAATAAAGACATTTGAAACCAAGTGATTGTTTAATTTTCATTTGTATATAACCAAATACTGGCTATTACTATTATTACCATTAGTTTGTCTTTCTTTTTAAGATAAGGATATTTCTTTAATACTAGGACAACATTTTGTTAAGTGAAGCAAATAAAAATTTCAAACAAGTAATCAGCTTTTTATAAAATGATCAACTTTTACCAAAGGGATATTGTCTACTTATTAAATTATAAAAAAAATTGTTTTAAAAATTGATATTTAAAAATGATTGTTTTTACTTTTGATAGGTTTAGTAAAAAATAAAATGAATTAAAAATAAAGAATATTTGTTGCTAACAATTTTTATTAAATAATTTTATTTTTTAGTTTGCCAAAAGGAAAAAAAATTATAATTTCAATAAAAATTAAATTGAGACATGTAAATAAGTATCCCAATTCATATGCAATATAATAGATTAAATATTCATATCATTCTTCATGAATGTATGTATATATATATATATATATATATATATATATATATATATATATATATATATATATATATAATATCAATGTATACTCATATATGTGTATATATATATATAATGTATATATATATTATATATATATACACATATATATAAATACATACTTATATATGCATGTGTGTATGTATCTATATATATATATATATATATATATATATATATATATATATATAATATGTCAATGTATACTGATATATATATATATATATAATATATATATTATATATATATATATATACATATATATAAATACATACTTATATATGCGTGTGCATATGTATATATATATATATATATGTATATATATATATATATATATATATATATATATAATATGTCAATGTATACTGATATATATATATATATATATATATATATATATATATATATATAATATGTCAATGTATACTGATATATATATATATATATATATATATATATATTATGAAAATCAATGACAAAGTGTGAAAAATTTTTCATGTAACATATTTCAACATTTCAACATTTAGGATGAAACACATCACATGAAAAAAATTTCTGCTTGTCATTAATTTTCCTAAAATTGTTCTGGTATATCAAAATTTATATATCTTTTTCCCACATATATGTATATATATATATATATATTATATATATATATATATATATATATATATATATATCTATATATATATATATATATATATATATATATATATATATCTATATATATATATATATAAGTAAATATACACATATATATATATATATATATATATATATATATATATAGATGTGTGTGTGTGAGCATGTGTGTGTGTGTGTGTGCATGTGTGTTTGTGTGTGTGTGTGAAAAGAAAATATTTAATTTCATATTTTCTTTTATATGTAAAGCAAAGGAATAAGTTCTAATCAAGAATTTAGGAAAATTGCTATACTTACAAATACATATATATTTCCATATATATGTTTTAATATTTTGTTGTTTGTAAGTATGTACACATTTCTGAGTATTCATTAGTCTGCATATCAATTTATCAATGCTCTTTCTCTTTGTAGATATAAACATTTGTTTATATATATGGCTTTCTGTATGTCTGTACATAAGTGTGTGGTTTTGACTATGTAGAGGTAAGTAGATATTAAACTATATTTAAGTATTTAAGCATAGCTTCATGTATGTATGCTTCATCTATATTTATCTGTATGTCTATTGATATGATGGTATACATATGTAATGTGTTGTAAATGAAGTATATTTATATGTAAATTTTTATATATCACTGTGTTAATATGACTTGTATGTTGAATGAGTGAATTCTATAAAACTTACCTCTCATTTCTATTTCAATATGACTTTTATTTCATATAACAAAATCCTGACCTTTAAATCAATTTTTTTGTCTCATTTGAATAGTAGGCTTAGTTTGTCAGAGATTCTTTATATTTTTATATTGGTTCATTATTGTTATTATAACGTATTTATTGTTGTTGTATGGTTTGTGCGATGGGGCAGGGGCGAAATTTATTGCCAATCAAAGAAAAAAAAACAAGTAATCAACAACAACAATAACACATTTATGATCATTGAAGTTTTTATTATTATTTTAAATAATAATAATAATAATAATAATAATGATAATAATAATATTGTTGTTGTATTACTTATTTTTAAATTATTTTGATTTACAATTAACCTGGTGTGTCTGAATCTCTCATACTTCAATATTCTACTAGACACAGTTTTCAATAAATGACGAAAACATCAACTTCAATCTTTTCGTTGGATGTACAAACAAATTGAAATTGTCACCAACTGACAACAAAATTAAAGACTTATTTTCACTAAAATCCACTTCACATATTTTATAGGTCAAGGAAGGGATAAATATTATTCATTTTTTTTATTATTTTTTTTTCCCTCTTTCATTTTTAAAGTTAGTCATGGAATGGGAACAGTAATTTTTTTCTTTTTTTTTTAAATTTTTTTTGTTGAATTATTATGGTTCTTTTGGCATAGTAATGATGATAATAGTATAACAATAATCACCATTATTATTTTTTAAATTATTTAAAATTTTTTTCTGCTTAGTTTAATATCAAGAACTACACACTGTAACTTTACATTTCAACTTTTAGTAGAGAATAACTACCTTTTTAGTTATATTTTTAAATATTGTTTGTTTTCTTATTTGATTTCGGGATAATTAGAAATTTTCAAGTTCAAATCGTTTCAAAGAGTTACCTCCCTTGTTATATTTTTCCTCTTACTGTTTTTTTTTAGGCTAACAATTTCTCTTCAGTTTGTTCTTTTTTCTTTCTTTACAGAAGAACCTCCAGTTCATTTTCCTCCTCTTCCTCCTCCTCCTTCTTCTTCTCTTCAGTCTTCTTTTCCTTCTCCACCTTCTCTTCCTCTGATTTTACTACAGGTTCCTGATCAGAGACAACTACACTTCCATCTTGTTCAGTTGTGGCGGTGGCGGTGGCGGTGGCGTTTGTTGCTTCATCAGTAACAGTCTCAAGCTTCTCTATAGTCTCACTAACTTCTTCACTACTCAAAGAGGCTTCCTGATTCTTTTTCTTCTGCTACAAGTTAAAAGACAGAAATAAAAACAAAGAAACATTTAAAAATTTGCAGTGTAAAGAGTAAGGGTTTTCTTTGCTTTAATTGAATCTGGTTTCTTGTTGTTTCAACTGTTTTAATTGCATGCATATTTTAATTGAAAAGGAATTTTAGCAATTTTTCTTTACAAAACTTTTGTTGAGAATACTTTTATAATTATCTTTATAAAAAAATAAACAAAGACATTAAAAAAGCTGTAGAAAAAATTCATAATGGAGTTTATGCCATGTTAAAATAGAAATTCTTTAATCAACAATATTAAAGAGAAAAAATAGAAAATTAGAGACATCTTTGCCAACAACACACACAAAAAATAATTTGTTTTGCATGGGAAACAAAAAAAAAATGGTAGAAAGAAATTTTTAAATTACTTGACAGTATATTTGTATAGATATCCTTTATTTTTTATTTTGATTGAAATTTTATAAAATTAAAGATTTTTCTTTTATTCACTTATTTGGCATATTTAATTTTGTTTATTATTGTTTGAATTCTCTACAATCAAAAGAAAAAAACTGTCTTGATCAAAGATTTTATCGATGCTTTCAAACAAAAATACAAGATGTTTATATTTGTTTAACTTCATTTAAATATGAAAATACTGACTATATATAGTATAACGCAAGTCAACAGATATTTATGATTCCTATACAAAATTCATGAACTTATCTGTAGATCCAAATTTTTTGAGCATTTTCATATACATAGGTATATATCTGGAAGCCTAATAATGAAAAATCTATTTATTTCACATAAGAAATATTTATTTTTCAATATAATTTCATACCTTAATTCAATGATGAATGTTAATCATATGGATTAAACAGTGAAACTTCAGTTATTGTCATGTTACAGACTTATTGATGTACTTGTATATTAGCTTAGAATATATTAGTGACTTTATGTAGGTCCATCAATAAATCTGCAGACTACTACTGAAAAAAGCATTTATTTTACACAAGAAATATCTATTTTTCAATATATTCTTGTTTCTTGTTAATGCCCAATAGTTTTCTATTGGTGACAGCGATAGAATAAAGTTTATAGAATATACTATAAAAATTTCAGATTAAAATTCAGCTAATGATTATGTTAAGTTATGGATTTATTGATACACCCTAAATTGTTTCTGTATACTATGATTATTACCTTTTAATCATTTTAGTATTATTTAATATTATTTTCATAATTACTAAACTGATTCTATATATGGCTTCACAACTTATATAGAATGATAATATAGTAAAAAATATTTCTAATAAAAAGAAAGAAAATTAGCTAACTTATTAAGTTTTAATGCAAAACTTTATTAAAATAAGTTAACAGTTACTTTAGAGAATTAGTTTTACAGAGAAACAAAATGAACTTTATATGAGATTCTTTGTCTGAATTTCTTGGATGAGGAATTATCCTTATTTACATTTGGATATTTCTCATCTTTGTTGTTGTTCACAACATTTTGGAAACATTGTGATAACATGACATAATATAAATATGAGATGTCAGGCTATATGACATGACATGATATAAATATGAGATTTTGTCAGACTATATGACATGGCATGATATAAATGTGAGATATTGTCAAACTATATTACATGGCATGATATAAATGTGAGATATTGTCAGACTATATAACATGACATGATCTAAATATGTGTTGATGTTAGACTATATATGATATAAATGGAAGAGTAGTAGTATTTATTGTGCTATCAGCAATAATATTCATGATGGGAGCAATACAGAAAAAATAAAAACGTGTGTGCAATATAACTTCAACCTATTTATATAGAAAAATACATTTCATAGATGGCACTAACTTCTCCATAAGTGAACACGCAGATTTCTATATTCTATATTCTAACAAAGCATAAGATTCATTTTTGACTTTGTTTTAGTATTGCTTTTAAGGTTGTTATAATATATGATTCTTAAAGCAAGTAAGATGAAGTAGAAATAAAGAAGTAACCTTGAAGCATCACGCGCCATGAAGGGCAATGCACAACAAGCTGTTCCCAGTTGTTTATATCAATCTGCATCCTTTTCAGGTCCGTCTTGATGCACTCTTTATAGTAGAGTTTTTGACTACCTCACCATCACTTCCACATTTCATTATACAGAGTAACTTTTAGCAATTAAGTCACCCAAACAATAAACAAGTCCATTTATAGTCTTGCTGTTGCTAGCAGGGCTTCTACACTTGGCATGTTTACATTACCCATATTGTTTAATTTTGATGTCCCTGATATGTAATTTACATCTTGGACTGTGCTTTTTGTTCACCACAATGCATTCTATCTTATGATTAATAGTCAGTCACTTTTTTCAATTACTTTTCAGTTTCCCCTCTTTCTCTCTCTAATTTATGTATATGAAAGTATCTATAAGATTGTAGATTTGGCTTTATTCAGTTTCTGTATCAAAATTCACAAGTCTGGTGTCCATATATAAGATCTACTCTCAGGACGTTAATATCAGACATGTAAGTTCAAATCTCATTAGAGGTTGCTTCTTTATTTTAATATCCATGTTGTTTGCTTTAACAATTGTAGATGGTAGATGGATATGAGTGTTATGATAAATAACAACAGTAAGAAGAATAGAAAGACTAAGCAAGAATTAATAGAGAAAATATTTCATTTAAGAATTCTAACAACTCCAGGTTTTGCTGATATAGCACTTAAATCTTTCTTTCTGGGATAGAATTCCAATTACCATGATGAATGAAAAAGTAATGCAATTTGTTTTATTATATAAGAATTAAGGACCGCAATTATATATATCAAGATATAGCTATACATCACAGGTTCACATCACCTCTTTCAATCACAAAGTCATCACCTCCTCTTTCAATCACAGTGCTCCATCTATGAATGAAAGCAAGTATCCCAGTTTTGTAAAACTCAGCTGACTGCTGATGTAGCCAATTACTTTTTCATTCATCCTCGTATTCCTGTTATATACATGTTCTTTAGACATTCTAGCTGCCAGAGAGGGGTATAATAAAACATTCTTAATAGATACTAAATAACATTTCTTTCTCATGGGTATATTAGCATTCAATTGATATTGTAACAAAAAAAACTCATGATTAATAAAACCCTAATCTCTGCCTTCCACAATCACCTGACTTGCCAAATTGAGCACAGCCCATGTCACTTTGCTGAATGTAGTATGTGATTCATACCAAAAATACCCTATGGCCTGAACTGAATTTAATGACAATAAGGAACCTTTATTCTAAGTCAGGTGCATAAGAAGTTTGACCAGTTTGACCAGAAAGGTATACTCCTAGCCAATAGGTGCAGATTTGCACTTCACATGATGTCAGTGGCTACCATGTAAACAGATGTTCAACCCAGCAGTGCATGCATTTGACAACTGGTTGACAGGAAGATAGATAAGCACCCCACCCAAGAGGGAAAAGACAGAGAGTCTCTCACATCCTCATTAATAATCATCCTCTTATCCTTATTACTAATCATTATTAAAATATCACTGATATGACACAATGATTAACAAAGATGAGTGCAGACAGTTAAAGGGAAACTACTCTGTAATTAGCAGTTAATAAAACTAGAGTTATCTCCTTTGAACAGGCGATTTTAATCAATTTATGTTTAATTAATTGAAAATTACTAGGAAACTGACTGAAATTGCTTTATTTTTCAAGTTAGAACATTTTAAAGGTATTTTGTTTACTAAAATAATGCTACAGTGTATTATTTTTTATGAGTTATGTATAAAACAGACATCAAATAACTATTACACAAATACAACTTCCAGCAAGACTGAGAGTGAATAAAACCCTGAAAAAATAACATATAAACACATTTGTATATGCAATAATGAATTTTTAAAAAATCATTATTTAATTTCAATACTTTCCCAAAGTTATGAAATATACAACTCAGAATAGAAGTAAATCAAAGTGTATCAATATAAAAAAGATAGGGTGAAATATTTTGCAGGTAGGATAACAGAGATCAAAGGTCAGAAGATAAGCTGCTGATAACCATGCAATTTTCGCATATCTTTGGATGCATTAGGCATGCTGCTGAAGGTAAATATGTTTGGTCAATATTGATAAAAAAATGAAATAAATAAATAATAATAATAATAATAATAAAATTAAAGAATTAATAAAAAGGGAAAATGTCTGAAAGAATATAATCAAGAAAGACAATAATTGAGATTAAAATTTTCTTTAAACAAAACAAAAAGAAAATGAAAAAAATCAGTTTTACAAAAAAAACAACACAACATTTTTATGAATAAATTTTAAAGACAAAACAGAAAAGATATTATTTTAAAAAAAGATAAAAGAAAGTTGAATACACAACTGAATTTTAAAAATTAATATCTTAAGTTTATTAATTCATCTTTCTTGGATCTAGATTTGTTGAAATCAAACCAACAAAAACTTAAGAAATAAAATCATAATGAAATTTAAAAATAGGAAATATGATAACACAGTTTGAAAGAGGAGTATAATTTTTATAATTGATGCTAGATGAAGACAGGTTAAGCTTTTAATATCTTTTACTGATCTTCCTTTAAATATTTCATTAATTTTAGTAAGTTTTTAACAAACTTTTAATCTACTTTTATTAATATTTAACAAGTTTTTATTTTTTATGAATTTTTCTAGAAATTATATATACTGGAATTGTTTTAATGAATTTTTATAAACATTCTAATTATATTTTAATAAATATAAAAATGAATGATTCAAAACAAACTATTTAAGCTCAACATGGTTGATCTACTAGAAATATAAGGATAAAAATTGAATAGTGTTGAGATTTCTGTATTATACATGAAATCATCTTTAATATTTTTGTTACTTTGTAATAATTTATATAGTATAATATTTTTTTAATATATATGGAGCTTTACTAGACAAATATCTAAATTTGCAGAGAAATCATCAATTTTTTTACCTATAAGTATTTTGTAACAATTCAAAAAACTATTTAAAACTGGTTTGATAAAGACATTAAAATTATAAAAAATCTCTGTTTCACAATGATACAAACATATATATACAAAATGGTAATAAATTCTTTATTGCAATAGCATAAGAACTATCTCTATTGGTCAACTGTTTTTTTTTTAATAAATTTTGTCTTATATAGATGATGTTAATCTTCATGCTCTCTACCTATCTATAGGTAGAGGGCATGAAGTAATATAAGTAAATACAGTGCTGTTCGATAAAAGTGACTCACCTTATCCTTTGAATTTAGCTCAACTTTCGTTTCATCGGAGAAGAGAACATTCTACCAGTCTTCTACGGTGAAATGTTTGTAATAGCCCATTCAAGTCTCTTGGCTTTGTTGGCTTTGCTTATTAGTGCCTTAAACCTTTGTGTACAAGATTTGTAGCCATGTTCTAACAGCCACCGATGGACTGTTGAAGAGGCAAGACTAACACCTTGCTCTTCGCTTAGACTGGCTGCAATTTCTTGGCTAGTTATAGTCCTATTCTTCACAACTTCTCTCTTGATTACCCTGCCAGTTCTATCATCAATCTTTTTCTTTCGTCCCATTGTTTCCTTCCTTGGAGCAGGAGTGGCATCATTATGTGCCCTAAGCACTCGAGAGACAGTTGATTGTGAGGTTATAGCAATTTCTGCAATTTCTCTTATAGACTTGCCTGCTTTTGAGAGGGCAATAATAGATGCCTTAAGTGGTTCTGATGCGTGTTTGTATCCTTTCATCTAGTTAGTGACTTGAGTGGCTATTTCAAGCTGTTTCTATACTGTATGAGGCTTTCTGGAATATTCTGGAATACCCTAGATTTATTTTAAGCTGTTCTAGAATTCTCTAGAATATTGTTCTGCGTGTATTGTAAAATAGTTTACAATATTTTGTCAAAAGCTCTTTAAATTTACCAGTTTAATCATTAGAATGCGATATCTGAGTCACTTTTTTTGCACAGAGTTTTTTCCGGAATCTCATTTATATCCAAATTTATAATTATCAATAGAATACCTTATGGTGAATAAACTTTTTTCCTAGGTGGTCGGGAAGGGGTATTTATATTAGTAAGATTAAAAATTATTTTAACCCCCAAAACAATAGACAAAAAATATTTTTAGTAAAAAAATTACGTGTGTCACTTTTAGCGAACAGCACTGTAAGTATATAATATATATAAGTAAATATGTCCTTATAAATAAGGACATATTTACTTATTATGCTGAATAACAGCTCAAAGCTATCATATAAGTAAACTTTTCTTCTTTTTAATTCAATATTTATATGCCGGGTCAGCATGTACAAGCCTGAACCACCTGACCAGTGATGGGGGCTGATTGGGGGCACCGGGCAGTGCTTTGTAACCCTTGCTATCTTATCAACAATTACTTTTTTTATCTACATTTATATATATTACAAATTAAACTAAACACTGTGAAACTAACTGACTATTAAAGGATGAAAACTTATTGCAGGTTTTGGTGTCATTCAATGGGTGTTTTTATTTGTCCAAATCCATGAATTTGTTTCATTCATGCTAAGTCTTTTTATATATAATGTTGAATATATTAAAATTATTCAGCTTTTTAACAAGAAAAATCTCAAGTTGATGATAAAAATTGCCACAAAACATTTCTTATTTATTTAAGATAGAATGATCTATTATGAAATGTCTCTAATTTGTAGATACTTTGTATTTATTTTCAAATTCACCTATATTGTATATGATGCATTATTGCATATAATTAGATTATAATAAAAGTTGTATTTTATATGAATATACTACCTTATGAGCATTGAGATGAGTAGATTGGGGAGCATGAAACACTTGTATTGACTCTTACATCTTGCACTACCAAGTCCAATAATAATACATATATAATACAAGATACTTATTTAAAAGAATAATACATGTGATATTCAACTTTCTCATAAAAAAACAAACATTAAAATGCATGCTAAATCAAATGATAAATTTGTAGATTGAATTAAGTGATTGGTAAATTTAGTTGAATAAGGAACATAATATTATATTTTAGCTAATAGATTAACTGATAAATTATTAGAATGATAGAATGAGAAAATTGATTTAATATAGTAAACTTAATGAAATTAACTATTAAAATATATTTAAAATAATTTAATAGTTGGAGGATTTAATTAAATAATAAATTATAGAATGTGTTTTAAACTTAAGTAATAAATGGATTTAAATGGATAACAAAGAATAACATAATTGTATTTGATCCTTACATTGTGTAATTAAATTTCATGGTCATTTCTGTAATGATGTAATTAACATCATTATGGGAATGACCATGAAATTTAATTATCAAGAAAGAAATCCACTTCTTGCAGTGTAAGGAGAGTATTTTTTCAAACCTGTTAGGTAAATTTGCTATCCACAGTAATAAGATTTTGAGCAGATATATTTGTTTGCACAGCAAAAGGGTCAATAGTATATAAGATTTCCTTGTTCCTTTTTTACTAAAATATCTCCTGGGCCTTGAAATATCTGGTAAACAGCCAATTGAAGTAAACAAATAATGTATATAAATTCACCCAGCTCGATAATAATATAATATTAAATGTATATGGGAGACAGTACTTATAAGCTATGAAATATGGCAATAAAAATAAATATAATGTGAATCTTAAATTAATAATGGCTGGTTACTTATTTCTGAGGATGCCTCTCTACTAGGATGGTTAGGTAGTCCCTCTTGTAGATGCCTGCTCAGACACATTTGTGTTTCTTCAACACCTGTAGAACCAACCTGTGCTTTATACTGCAACTATGCTAACAAAACATTAGTTACAGTTGTGGGGAAAGAGTGCATGATCTGGCATGATTAGTAGTTGAAAATGGCCATACACTCATAACCTCAGTCACTATGACTTGTAACTTTGTGTTAACACAACCACCAATGGCTTCAAAACAGTTTTGTTTAACCAATTTTACTCACAAGGCTTAGATTAACCTTTGGTATGATTTTCAGACACTTCTCAACATTACTAGTTAGTAGGATCATTTCTCAGGCCAATATAAACAAATAGCAACCTCCATGATCAATTGACTATGGTGAGATTTGAACTCAGGTCTCAGGATCAGAATACTAATGTTCGAATCACTAAGCCACAATGTTGAGTTAAAGGAAAAGAATAAATGATTTTAAAAATGTAATTAGAAAAATGATATTTTGACTAATGAATATAATTTGATTGATTTGTATGAAAGAAATTAAGAAAATATTAACTGAATTCTACTACAAAGAAAAAAAAGGTTGAACAAATTCTTGATATATAAAAAATTCAGTTGATAACTTGAAAATAATGAAAAGATAAAAGAATGGATATTTTATTATTTGCAATTTAATGTGTATATATAATGGAAAAATAGAATTTTTTTAAAAAGCCAAAATGAGTAAAGAACAAAATAAGTAGATCACAAAATAAAAACAAGAAAAATAGTCTTTAAATTTCACTTAAATGCAAGCAACAATATATTTACCTGTACTTACCTATATCAAAAGTTATATATCAATATATCAATATACTTACCTATATCAAAGGCTGTGTCTGAAATAATGGCAAATATTCAGTACACAAGTTCATTTGTAAAATAGTATTTTGGTATTGGTATAAGAATGCACATTGTTAGTATTTTTGAAAGTAGCATTTTGCTATGAACAGTTTATAATTGTTATAAATTTTATTAGTTTCATATATTTACTAATTTTTTCTGAAAACTTTTATTTTTAACAGCTTCATTAAAAAAATAATATTATTTGAAAGTAATTATATTTCTAAATTTTAAATGTTTTATTATATTCAGATATGATTTAAAAATAAAGTATATAAAATTTTAACTATTTTTAATCATTTCACCCCAAACAAAATGATAATAACACTAGGACACAAGGGATTACTTGGAGTGGAAGAGAATGAGAAGACTTTAGTGAGGAGAAAGGACAATAAAAGAAGAGGTTTCAGGAAGACAGAAGATGGTGATAATGCCACTAAGAGGCAAGGGGTTACTTGGAGTGGAAGAGAATGAGAAGACTTTAGTGAGGAGAAAGGACAATAAAAGAACAGGTTTCAGGAAGACAGAAGATGGCGATAATGCCACTAAGACGCAAGGGGTTACTGGGAGTGAAAGTGAATGAGAAGACTTTAGTGAGGAGAAAGGACAATAAAAGAAGAGGTTTCAGGAAGACAGAAGATGGCGATAATGCCACTAAGACGCAAGGGGTTACTGGGAGTGAAAGTGAATGAGAAGACTTTAGTGAGGAGAAAGGGCAATAAAAGAAGAGGTTTCAGGAAGACAGAAGATGGCGATAATGCCACTAAGACGCAAGGGGTTACTGGGAGTGAAAGAGAATGAGAAGACTTTAGTGAGGAGAAAGGACAATAAAAGAACAGGTTTCAGGAAGACAGAAGATGGCGATAATGCCACTAAGAGGCAAGGGGTTACTGGGAGTGAAAGAGAATGAGAAGACTTTAGTGAGGAGAAAGGACAATAAAAGAACAGGTTTCAGGAAGACAGAAGATGGCGATAATGCCACTAAGAGGCAAGGGGTTACTGGGAGTGAAAGAGAATGAGAAGACTTTAGTGAGGAGAAAGGACAATAAAAGAACAGGTTTCAGGAAGACAGAAGATGGCGATAATGCCACTAAGAGGCAAGGGGTTACTGGGAGTGAAAGAGAATGAGAAGACTTTAGTGAGGAGAAAGGACAATAAAAGAACAGGTTTCAGGAAGACAGAAGATGGCGATAATGCCACTAAGAGGCAAGGGGTTACTGGGAGTGAAAGAGAATGAGAAGACTTTAGTGAGGAGAAAGGACAATAAAAGAACAGGTTTCAGGAAGACAGAAGATGGCGATAATGCCACTAAGAGGCAAGGGGTTACTGGGAGTGAAAGAGAATGAGAAGACTTTAGTGAGGAGAAAGGACAATAAAAAAAGGATCCAGGAAGACAGAACTAATAAATAATAAATAATAACATATGTAAATGTTTAAGAAAATCTTGTATTTTTCTTCTTTTTCTTCTCTATGTAGCACAACTCTTCAGGACCTGGGTGATCATGGCTCTCTACAATTTCCTGTTCTTTGTGGTTCTTAGTACATTTTATCTTTTTACTATCTCTCATAATCCCCATTCTATCAACTTTTTACCCAAGCACATTAGGTAGGTTATGCATACATTCCTCTGTCCCTCTTGACTTCAATATGTCCTGGGAGTGTCAAATTTTCCAAGCTCTCTTTCCTCATTATGTGCCCTAGAAATCTCAACTGTCTCTTCCTGATGTTATGTATGTGTTCTTTTTGTTTCCATTTTCCCTAAAACTTTGTTGTTGGTCACATGTTCATTCCATACTATTCTCATCATCCTTCTGTAGAGCAACATTTTTTATACAAGTCTCTTTATTCGTGAGGAGATTATCCAGCATTCATTATTATATAGGAGTTCCAATATTACATAACAGTTCAGTAATCCTTTTTTTTTTCTAACAAGATTTTCCTGTTTCTTAATACTTTGTTTAGCTTTTGGAAGACATCTTTCATTATTCCAAAGTGCTTTTGGATTTTATTATTGCACTTTCCATTCTGAAAACACTTCCTAGATATTTAAATTTTTGTACTTGCTTCATTTTGGTTTCTCCGTTTTGTAATTAGCACATTGGACTCTTCTTTTTGGTGACAACCATATATTCTTAATGCATTTAAATTGGAATTATTTTATTTATTAGTAAATAAAAGGGAAGTTCAAAGAGAAAGCAGAAAAGTCACTTTCTCACCATCATAATGTAACTTCACTGTGCCTTCACTATCAATATTTTCAGGGCAATTGTTCTGATGAACTCTCCTTTTTGCAGCCTCAACTTCATGAATGTAAGCATAGAACTAGATTGGTAGCTAGGTTTCATCATTTTACTGTTGAAATTGATAGATATAACAATAAGTTCTATTCTAATGATTTCTTCTCTTGCACTTGTGGAACTCTCTTCTGGCTTCTTGCTTTCCTGTCAACTATGATCTTCAAAAACTTAAATGCAACGTCAACCACCATCTTATAACTCCTTGAAACCTATTTTTTTAAATTGCCTTTTCTCCTCAATGTTTTCTTAGTAACTACTTGTGTCTTAGTGGCTTTATTGCCTTGCTTGGAGTGAAATGATTAAAAAATATCCATCATATGCCACATAGTAAAATGAACAAAAAAGCCATTGCCAACTTATGCACCTTAATGTTATTCTTTATAGTTTCAAAAATTTAATCTTATTTGCCAAAATAAAAATGACACTTATATTTAGAATTAGAAAGAGACAACTGGAATTTCTGGGCCACATAATGAGGAAAGAAGGCTTGGAGAATTTAACACTTGCAGGATATACTGAAGGTATGAGAGGCAAAGAGAAACAGCAAATAACCTACTTAATGAATTTATATAAATGGATTGCACAGTGGGGACTGAGAGAGATAGTAAAGAGACAAATATTGCTTGAGTTACAAAGGATAGGAAGCTGTGGAGAACTATAATCATCCACATTCTGAAGGGATCCAGGACATGAAAAAAGTTTTATATTGCAATTTTTAACAGTAACAAAAACATAGATGATATAAAGTATTAGTAATATTCTATACCAATTTCTAATGGTAACTTTACCAAAATTATTGGCATTATGTAACTGCACGACACAAGAATAAATGGGACAGGAAGAATGAGTTATGCCAGTTTTATAAGTTAGTCAGTTATGCCTATATATATAAAAAAAAAGATTAGCTTCCTACATGAGATTGAACACTGGTCATTAAAATAAGCTCCATAATCAATAAATACATAATCAAAAGCAGTGGTAGTGGAATTGAGATTAGTGAAAGTCATAATGTGCATTCAGATTGTTGATGTCCACTGACTCCTGCAATTTGCATCTATTCTAGCAGCTGACCAAAAGTGAACCAAGTGACCTTCTGTATTCAAAGCTATTAAAAAAAATCAATATTTACACTAATTTTTCATCTATAAATAACCAAGTTCTGAATTTATAAAAATAGCTTTTCACATGGATGCACATTGCCTCTTTACCAGGGTATGTGTGAAAAATGAGATATTTTAAATATATCTTATAGGCTATATTGAGATGGTGTTGCACTCATTAACATTTGCTTGCAGTGTAAACAAATATGAAACCTGGATAATCCAGATATCAGATGGTATCTCAGAATTTGAACTTAGTTTGGTTTAGTACTAAACTATATTCATTCAATGTCATTTTACAGTTGAAACGGCTAGATGTAACAGCAAGTTCTATGTTGACAGTTTCTTCTCTTGCACTTCTCAGTTGTGGTACACTCTTCCAGCTTAGTGCTTCCCATTCAACTTTGGTCTTCAAAAATTTAAGTGCAATGTCAATCGTTATCTTTTGTCTTCTTAATTCCTGTTCTTTTATTGTTCTCTCTCTTTAATAGTAGTTTTTCCTCATATTCTCTCACACTCATTAACCCCTTGTATCTTAGTGGCAGTATTGCCTTGCTGGGGGGTGAAATTATTTAAAAAAATATTTTTAATAGTACATTTAATACTTTTAAATACTATTTTTAAACAATATTTTTAGAACTTTTCATTTAATAGTTTTATTTTCATTGATTATTGTAAATGTTAAGAGAATATTTGATTTGATTTGTTTAATGGCACATCAACTCCTCATGGGCCATTGAATGTCGAAATTTAATTTTCTTGGGAGTTTTGAAATAATAAAAATATGATATATGTTATTCTGCTTTCACAATTGAATACATGGCAGATGATACTCAACTTTTGTGCATATAGATGTTTGTGTGGACATAATAACTAGAGGCAGTGATATATGTGTTTTACATATTTGTGAATTTATAATTTGGAATACAATTTGATTTAAAAAATTGTAGGATATTATATGGATCAATGTCATGAAAGAGTTCTTTCACAGTGGTTGATGTACTGTTGATAATTTTACTATAAAAAATTATTTTTATACTCTCATAGGGTTTTATTTTTGTTTGGTGGTGGTAGGAGGAGGGTCACTATTTTCGCATAGCCAGGACCCCATCAGGTGCTATCAGTCCAGCTCAGGGTGGACCTGGGAACAGCATTTAAAAGGTGGTTTCACACTCCTCACAACCTCCAATCTCCAATCACAGGCCTTGCTACCAGATGTAGTTTATCGTCATACCCAGGACTGTTGAGAGAATCATTAACAGATTTGAGCATATAGAATAATTATGTATGAACAGTTTGCCCAAATGCGGTTTCATTTCTATGCCAATCATAATGGTATGCCAGCTATGGGATGTTTTACTATGATATCTGAATATAATAAAAAGTATATTTACATATTTCCTACCAATTTTATTGTCTATGCTGAAAACTTTTAGATCCTGTACCTATTATATGTATGGCAAATAATAAGTTATTTACTAAGTATAGTTTAATTTTGGCAAAAGATCACAAGCATGGAGCACTCAATGAGGATTGGACTCACCACTTAGTAATAATGATATGAATGACTAGCATTTTAACTATTACATTATGGTGCTTGTATGTCTGTTATATATATCATGAAGGAGTGACAATTGTTCGAGTAAACCATGAACATTAATGCTGAGAATGATTTTAGTTTATCAATGAAAATTGATAAATGATGAATATTTATTAATATAACATATTTATTTTTTCCTTTTACCTGGTTTCCTTTTTGCTTTTCTATATCTTTTATTATCTCCTATCATTTCTCTCTCACATTCTCTTTTCTTCTTCTGTCTTGCCTTTGTTTTTCCCAATTCATTCCTGCTTTATATTTGGGGAACTCTGGCATAGGGTAATAGTTAGCAAACTTGTCTTGTGAGATCAATTACAACTGAATAGTGAGTTTGATCCTCACTCGGTGCCCCATACTTTCGGCCTTGTGCCACATCTAAGTTATGTTTAGAAAATAAATTGGGCACCTTGTCTTGCTAGAACAATTACAACTGAGAATTGGGATGGATCCTTTTAGGTTCCCTTCATACCTTCAGCCTTGTGCCACATCTAAGCTACTCTTAGAAAATCATCATTCTTCTTAATATTATTAAGTTATTCTTTAGCTTGAAAGTATAACAAAGGGCTAAGGAACAACATTTTGATCCAAAGTAGAAAAGTGTACTGGTCATATATACAAACAGAATAATAGTTTAGATAATCAAGATTTTACTGAACAAATCATTGACTATATCATAATTTATAAAAACTATATGCATGTATATATGTATTGAGTGTATTTGGGTAACAGTATGTCATTTATATAGTTCATGAAACCAATGAAAGTTCATTTTTAAGGGGCTTTTTTATTGAATATTCTTTTGCAATTTGGATCATTCCTCTGGCTTCTGAAAAGAATTTGAATATAAATTGTCCAATGTTGTCTGAACACTTAATCCAAAAGTTTTGTTTTTATATTGATAGGGTTGTGTTTATATACTTCTTTGGCAGCTTTGAGTATCACATTTTCACATGTCAGTTAGTGGTGTTGTGTCATTTTTTGATTTTTATTATTAGTTATAAAATATAATTAATATGTTTGTTATTAAACTGAATAAAATTTTATCATTGATAAGAATTTGTCAGATTTTTTGTGCTTTATTATTATGTTAGTTGATGACATACACTTTAATCAGATATTATCAGATTAACTATTATCAGATAAATAGCAAGTTAACCGGAGTGATAATGTAGTAGTTGTGTAACCAGAGTATGTGTTGTTTGAATTGTTATTAATGAGATATTCTCTAAGTGAGCAAGTGAATCCATAGACAACATTCATTTGTTGAAGTTTTGATTGTTTTTCCTGTATCATTAGTAGTGATAATCATTTTTTATTTTTTTTTATTTTTGAGTAGGTTTAGTAAGTTTGTGTGTATTTGTATTTAGAGTTTGAAGTTTTTGCTATAGGAATTCAGTTTTTAAAATTTGGGTTGTATTTGGTAGGGATATGCAAATTACCTTACACTGAAGAATTTCTACATCAATAAAATTTACTTCAATTTAGGAACAAACTTACTGAAATATTTCACAGCAAATAATAAAAAGTTGACACAACACCACGAACTGATGCATGAAGATGAAATACTTGAAAAAAAACTATTGTGTTATCCATCAATGTGTCAAGATATGATACTTATCTACTACCAAAAAAAACACAATTTGCACATGAATCTTATCCCTGAATTTGAATTTGAGTTCCATAGTTGTGTTGCCATATCCTGCTATGGCAACAGAAAACATCTTTGAGCGAAATTAACAGTAATATTACTGCAATTGTGAGGCCTTGAAAAGAGAAGTAATATTAATAATGCAGTGTGCTAAAGGTTAAAAACCAGATCCCATTATCTACTTCTATTTTAAAACCAAATCAGGGAGTAGTTTAAGAATTATTAGGCATGCTGTATTTATTTGGGTTTAATATGAAAGTATGAAAAAGTATTTTATAATATAGATATAATATGTATATTAATATTTATGAATTTTATCATTATTTTGAAATAGTTCCATCATATGATCATAAATATTGATCAACTCTAGAGATACCATAGAAGACATGATAATCAGGACCAATCAGAATAAAATCTTTTAATGCCCTTGGGAAAAGCATAAATCCATATCTTCTCTTTCAAGCTATAAGTTGAATATCAGGGTAGACTGTGTTATCTAGCCTTGGTTGGCAACTGACCTAGAAGAAGGATTATCCAATTTAAAATGGGGAGTGGAATCTACTTTTTACTTTTAGCTATAGGTAAAAATAACACAAAGTAATGAGTAGAGTTTATTTAAATAGAAAAAATATATTTAAATTTTGTATTCCTTTTGCAATTTAATTCAGAAAGTTTATAATTTATGTATAATTTAAAGATGTTATTTTTTTTAATAAAATAAAAGCAATTGAGTATTGTTTTAAAAGAAACTTTTTTGTAAACAAAATTGTCACAAATTTAAAAATCTATTTCACTAGACACCAATATAACCATGCATTTTTTAAAATTAATTAATTAATTAATTAATTAATTAATTATGCTCTAAAACACAAAAATAATTCTAAGTAAAAAAAAGATATTTAAACTATTGCTGATTTTACAACAAAGAATATTGACACCTCCTTGCAAAAATAAAACATAAATTTTTTTATCACCAAATTACATGTTTATTAACTGCGAAAACTATTTTGAGCAACTTAAAAAATAAGCAGCATCCATGGGAAATAAAATATCTTTAAAATCATTTTACTAGTCACAACAATTCCAAAAATAAATTTTGGTATTTTATCTTCAATGAGTAAGAAAAATAATCATATAAATTTGTACAGAAACAACAACACAATCATTTACATACTTTTGAAAAATACATAATCAAATAAACATTTATACTTTATAATTATTTAAAAAATAAGAAGCTCAATAAAAGAATATTTGGACATTGACTCTTCATTTGTGCTGTTTCTATTAAAGACAAACAATATCAAATATTATTTATTTGAACACAAATTGCTTTTTGGTTTAATAAAATTTCAGCAGGACACAATAGGAGCTTTCATCATGTATCTAACTCAGGAAGATTCAGGATAAAATGGGTTCTTTTATTTAATTCAATGAATAATGTTGTTTAACCCTTTCCAGGCTGAATAAATTTCTAAGTTTTACTAACTCAAATTTAAATTCAGTTTCTGAGCTATTCTTGACTATAAAGTTAATTTCATATATTTTGGTAGGATTATACTTAGGCTATATCACAGATCAATTTTTACATATTAATATCTACTTTTGGTTGTTTTTATAGAAACTGAATACTATAAAATTGTCAAAAAATGCTAAATATTTTTAAAAAATTAACTGGATCAAGGACGAAATTTCAATAATTTATACTGCTGATGTTGTTATAGTTCAAGTTGTTATAAAACTAAATTCATCATTCTTTTTTAATACTTTCAATTTTCCCAATACAAAGACCAACTCAAATGCTACTCACAGTAGAGTGGTACTGAACAAGATTTGTTGTAAGTGAGGATTAAATAAGTGCACATTATGAGGATGTGTAAGATAGATATCAGTTGACCCTGGACTTGAAGAGATTTTAATTGTCAGGGAAGCATCCTCTCAGGAGTCTCTTCTTCAAAGTGACAGTTCTGGGGAAGAAGCTGTCTGAGTAGAACTTACTCAACAAAGAAACACAAAAGGGATAGTTTGTCACCCTGAATATAGCTTGACAGGTCCTAGATATGACAGTCTTAACCGGTGGAACTAAGGAATGCAACTTGTCTGAACATCAGCCATAGTAATAGGATAGAGTAGTAAGAGATTAGCAACATTTCATCTGTGGGGAAAGGGTTCCAGGGTAGAGAATAATTCACCACCCACAAGGCTATGTAACCATTCTGTTGAGGCTAGAAAGTAAGCAGCACCAGCTCAGATATGACAACAATAACCCATTCTTGCTCTGATCTGACTCTTGTAAAGAAAGAGCATGGCAGCAAGATCCTCAAGAATGGTCTGCAAAGAGCATTCATATGTGGGTCTAGTTATCATGATATCAAAATCTTATCATCAATTGATCATTAATCACAAAATAAATTATTAGTTGTAAAGTATCCTACTGTCATATAGAATCCAACCAGTTGCTCAAGCTGATTCAGTAGCATATACTACTCTATGGTCATTTGGTACTATTATATTCAATTATAAACAATCGCATATGTTTTGCAAGATCTGGCTGGTCTGTCGAGAAAGGGTTACAGTTTGTTCTTTGTAAGATCTGAACTCAGAATTTGTCACTTTGTATAAAATATCTAACTTGAATACCAATAAGCCAAGAAAGAAAAAGCCTATCCACTTTTAGCATAACACTTCATGGATACAAAGGCTTAACAGAATAAATAACAACAATAAACTTTTTATTCTGTAAAAGACACAAGTAGAAATTTAAATTTCACATCTTATAATTCACTTTTCCTTGGGAGTATTGATTCCTATATGTTACAAATTCAAAAGTTAGTTTATGGAGGAGGTTATCTGACTAGAAATTATGAGGATTGTCTTGAATAATTATAAAAAAAATTACATTTCTCAACCAATTGGTATTCATAAACAGCATTGTATTCAGCAAGAATTTATTAAGTAAGGATCAATGTTCTTTATGTATAAACCTGAAGATGTATATATAAAATAGAAATGCTTTTATTTGTATGTGTGTGTGCACATATATATATATATATATATATGAAGAAATA
>OZ038520.1:40194389-40339389 GCA_964036315.1 Acanthosepion esculentum
TAGTTATTTTAAATTATTCTGACCACTATTGAATAGAACTAGTAATGTGCCAGAAAGTGGTTACTATTTCCAAACCATTACTAATTTTATTCAGTAGCCATTAGAATAATTTAAAACAACTGTTCCTACCTATTCTATAGCCATTAAGATAGCACAATAAATTGGAATTAACACCTTACTACCCATAATACCCCAATGACTAATATATATAAATAGTTGTGTTATAATACTACCCACATGGCCTGAAGATTGCATTCAAGTATGCAATAGATTGTTGCCATTCAGTGTTGATCACTGTGTCCACAAGTAATCTAGGTCATGACCATAAATGACACTTAGTATTATTACTAAACAAAAGAAACTGGGAAGGGTCTGTTTAATCTTTCTCCATTTCCCTTAATTTCCTCCTTACATACATACAAAAGTAATGGCACTCAGCTTGAAGATCATATTGAAGCAGGAAAGTGTCACCATCCATTTTTGATTCCTATATCCACAATGTCCATATCTATTTTCTTTCTCTCTATGTATATATGCATACACACATTAATAATAAAATTAAACGTCATTTATATTCAATTATAAATATAATGCTGTGAAATCTTTATAGCAAAAAATATAATTATAATGTCAGATATAAAGTAAAATAATAATGAAAATATATATTCATTTTTTCAAATTATCAGACAACAAAACCTTTCCATATTTAGTTATTTATATAAACATGTTTCATCAGTGTGGATCAATAAATCTATAGACTGAGACTATTATTAGCTGAATTTTGATGTAAAACTCTCATTGTATAATATTCAATCTGTATGATTAATGAAAAATCATGGGGTTATTTCCCTTGTTGAAAAATAGCAATCTAGTCTCACAGCCCATTACTACTGTAGTGAGTTTGATCCTCACTAGATGCCCTATTACTCTGGCTTTGTGCCTTAAACTAATCTTAGTAAATATCAATAAGGGCACTTCATCATAGAGTAATAGTTAGTAATCTAGTCTCACAGGCCATTACTACTGTAGTGAGTTTGATTCTCACTGGGTGCCCTTTTACACTGAGCTTAGTAAATATCAATAAGGGCACCTCATCATAGAGTAATGGTTAGTAATCTAGTCTCACAGACCATTACTACTGTAGCGTGTTTGATTCTCACTGGATGCCCTATTACTCTGGCCTTGTGCCATAATAAACTGAGCTTAGTAAATGTCAATAAAGGCACCTCATCATAGAGCAATGGTTAGCAATTAGTCTCACAGACCATTACTACTGTAGTGAGTTTGATTCTCACTGGATGCCCATTAACTCTGGCCTTGTGCCATAATAAACTGAGCTTAGTAAATGTCAATAAAGGCACCTCATCACAGAGCAATGGTTACCAATCTAGTCTCACAGACCATTACTACTGTAGTGAGTTTGATCCTCACTGGATGCCCTATTACTCTGGCCTTGTGCCATAATAAACTGAGCTTAGTAAATGTCAATAAAGGCACCTCATCATAGAGCAATGGTTAGCAATCTAGTCTCACAGACATTACTATTGTAGTGAGTTTGCTTCTCACTGGATGCCCTATTAATCTGGCCTTGTACTGTAATGGTTAAGTAGTGATTTTATTGCCTTTTTAATGTATTAAAGTTCTTCATTTAAGTCATCGTTTTTACATATTGTAAATACATAATATAAAAACTTATTATTATGTCTGTTTTAGTTCTGATAATGTTCTTATTTAATAAATAATTGGTAATAAAATGAAAATTGAAACATTTAACATGTTTTCATTATTCAATCATACATAATTTTCCATATTACATTTCAATCATATTATCATGTGTGTGTGTGTGTATGTGTGTGTGTGTGTGTATGTGTGTGTGTGCGCGCGTGTACTTATTTATTTTAATGTTGTAAATATGCTTTGTCCTCTGTACTTCAACCCTTAAATATGTACATATATTTGAAAAATACAGAAATTGTTAAATATGTTAGAATTCACAGGTATATAAATTACTATACACTAAAATATTTACATTTAAAAGTATTCCAATAATTCTGTAGCCTAATGAGGAAAAGCTTTTATTTTATGTAGCAAATATTTTATTTTTCAACAGAATTTCTTCACTTAATAGTGAATGTTAATTGCACAGGTAAAAACTTTCGTATCAAATTTCAACTCATAACATGTTTATTGATCCACCATCCTATATGCAAATACTAAAGAAAAATAGATGGAAATCTTTATAATTTTTTACATGAAATTTAAGATATTATTTATGTAAAATTTATGTAATTTACACAAATAAAATTTTAAAATGAAAATCAATAAGTACATACTTAAAATTTTCATTCAAACTAACCCAGAAACAATTTTCAATAACACAAATAACAAACAGTTAAATAAAAAAAAGCTGGAAAATAAAAAAAAAGATTTTTAAAAAACTCACAGCATCATTTCCATCATCATCAATTGATCCAGTTCTATCCAGTGAGCCTGTCTGATCAAATGATCCCGACTGTTCCGAAAATGTTTGGTCTAAAGAATCAGCTTTATCCAAAGAACCAAATTGTTCTTGAGACTGCACTTTGTCAGAAGCCTTTGTTTGGTCAATGGAACCTGTCTTTGCTTCAGAGTTTTGGGAGGTTTCTTTTTTATCTTCTTCAATTTGATCCTGTAGCCCAGTAAATTTATCAGTAGAGCCTTTTGCTTCCTCTGTTGATTGCTTCTCTTCAGTGATAACGGTTGATTCGGGAACTTCAGACCCAGCAGGTACTTGGGAGGCATCCCCTGAACCTACAGCATCTACTGTAGATTGCTGTGAGTCCAGGGCTGGTTGATTAGGATCTGTTGAGGATTCTGCAGTTGAGGCAGAACTAGAAGCTGAAATGGTACATTGAAAAAATAAAAATCTTTATTTTTGTAAAACTATATTGTTGGTGAATTTTAATGTCTCAACCATTCATCTTGAATAAAAAGTATCATTTGTTATTTTTATTTTACAAGTATCTCTGGTGTTTACATTAATTATAGTTATTTTTAAAAATCTAATATTAATTATACAGTTATAAAAATCTGGTATTAATTATGGGTTTATAAAAATCTGGGCAAACATGGACCTTTATGCTCATGAAATAAAAACAAAGTGTCAAAAGGGCAGTTTTTCCTATTATTTCAACTACCTTTACTTCCTTGGCAATGTTTATTGTTTTAAAAAGTGATTATTAGAATTTTAATAAAACTTAAACATATGAAAGTGAATTTATATATTTTCTTTGTTCTTGAGAATTGATAAAAATAATAAAGACTATTTATTTATAATATTGTTTATTGGAATGGTTGCCAATTGATTCAAACTTTGTAAAATAGTAAATAATAAGGATTTACTTATAGTTGGCTCACATATTTTAATAATTTAGTAAATCTTTATGAATAAAAATTTTTCATATTTACCTCTTTATAAATTGGTAATATTGCATTAGTTTTAATTGTATTCATTTTTAAAGTATTGTAAATATAAAATTATTCTTGTAAATAAACAATTTAATAAATAAATAGTTTTTTAATATATTTGCCATAAATTCTCAAGAATAAAAAAATGTATAATTCACTTTCATCATATGATTAGGCTTTATTACAATTCTAATCACTTTTTAAAATGATGACCAATGTCAAGGAGTGAAGGTAGTTAAAATAATAGCTGTGTCAAAGGAAAAACGGTCCTATTTTTCATGTACAAGAAGGTCCATATTTGCCAAAATCTGGTATTAATGATAGGTTTCTACTTATAACACATTAATGCACGCACTCTCAATTTCAGAATGGTGGGATTAGTGATCTGACAATAATAAAAAAAAAGACATAATTTCATACCTTTCCATGTTTTCACCTTATTATTTTTGGCTAAGTTGTTTTTTAGACAGAAATAAATACATGCATATAAGTAAATTTAAAATGGTTTAAGTTTTTATTTCTTTATGAAAAACGAATATCTCTTTATGATGACTAATATATCAATAATTGATGTATAACTAAGCTCAAACTAAAACAGGTTCTGAAATCAAAATTGAATATATAATGAGTTCTCACTCTATAAATATATTCCACTGACCTCAACTTACCATCTTATTATGTTCTTCAAGCTGTTTTATTGTATAGGCAAACCTTTGTATCAAATATTTTATATATAACCATTTCAGAATACAAATGTAACTAAATCAAATATATCTTTCAAAACAGTCCTCCAATGTTCACATTTTTTCTCTCACATTTCTCTCTCTAGCTGTACAAAAGTATATCCTGCCAATGAAGATGATTCTGATTCCTGAATTTGAAATTGTTTGAATTTCATAGTTGTGTTGCCATATCCTGCTATGGCAACAGAAAACAGAATGCAGTGGAAAGGAAAGTCATATTAATAATGCGGTGCTAAAGGTTAATAGATAACACTAAAATACTATATAGGACTCATTACAAAGAAAGACTTACAATTCTAGAAGGCATTATAAAACAAAAGAAACAATCAACATTAAATAAAATATCTTTCTCCATAGGAGATCATACAATGAAATGTATAAAAATAAAAAAACAATGAACATGTACAAATGCTGAATACATGTTTTTCCATTTGATCATTGAAGATGACCTCCCTTTTAACTGACTTAAATTCTAACTACATCAATCTAAAAATGCCAGAATTTAGTCAAATGCTTCTTGCTGAACATACTGATCTCTCACAATTCTTGAAATGACTGTGACAGTCAAAAGTACTCAAATGTAACAAACAAAAAAAAGAAAAGAAAAGAAATTTGGACAATATAAGAATTTTAATCCTGATGTAAAACACCTGTCGAAAATTAGGAAGACAATAAAAAAGGTTGAAGAGACACAACTTGTTAGTTTTATTTAATAAAACTTGTTTGGATGAATCACACAGAAAACACCAGTTTTTGTTCAATTACTGAAGTTAAGCAGTGTCAAGCCTAGTTAGTATTTAGGAGGGGTACTATTTTGGAACACCAGGTACTGTAAGAAATTTCCTACAATCTGAAATATGTTTGATCTTTAAATAACCAACAAAGGAAGGAGCAAAGAGTATGCATTATAAATAAAATAATAAGAACAATAATAATAATAATAATAATAATAATAATAATAATTAAGGAGAAGATAAGAAAGAGTACTACAGGTGTGTGCATCTGGTACTAAATACCAAGCTGAATTCAAAAAACAGAATATCAGCTGCCACCACATACATCACCCCACGGTTGATTGTATGTGCCTAGATCCGAAGGAGGTAGAGGATTAGTTCAACAAAAACTGTTTTACAAAACTACAACAATTGGCCTTCAAAGATACCTAGAAACTACAGAAGACTGACTGATGATCTGTGTCAAAGAACATGAAAGTAGTAAGCAACTGTATTCAATAATAAAGGAAGCCAACAAATTCAAAATGGAGTTTCAAGTGGGTGAAAAAATACAAGTAAAGCATAATATACCAACTGAAGCTGTAAAATACTTAAAAAAGAAAGCAAAGGCAAATACAACTGACCAGATACAGAAACAATGGCAAGATAAACCACTCCACAGTCAATACTCTGCCCATATCAAACAAGCTGATGTAGACAAACCCAGTACCCATCCGTGGCTACATAGTGCAGGGTTACAAGCTGAAACCAAAGGTTTTATTCTTGCTGCACAGATCAATGCTTGTTAACTAGAAATTACAGAGCACACATACTGAAAAATTGTGTCAGTCCAAAATGCAGATTCTGTGATATATATCCAGAAACAATTGGCCATCTTGTATAAGATTGTGCGGTATTGGTACCCAGTGAATATAAAACACTGCATGACAGAGTGGGCCAATATTGGTATTGGAAAATCTGCAACACTTATGGAAAGGAAACTACAAGAAATTGTTATGAACACCACCCAGACCCGGTTACAGAGATAGGACCTGTAACAATTTTATGGGACTTTACAATCCACACAGACAGGACAATCAAAGCTAATTGCCCTGACATCGTAAATAGAGACTGCAAAGACAAAATGTGTTTCCTTATTGACATGGCAGTCTCTGCAAACTGCAATCTATCATTGAAGATCTTCAAAAAACTATCAAAATACAAGGGCTTTGAAATTGAAATCTCAAAAATGTGGTACATGAGGACATTAACAATTCTAGTTGTAGTTGGAGCCCTCAGATTGAGTGGAAAAGATTCCAATAGATTCACTGAAGGAATCCCTGGTAGCCCATGCCTTAAAGAAATGCAAAAATTTGTACTCACAAGTACAGCCCACACATTACAAAGGGATTTATCTATGTAAAATATATGTGATTTTTTTTTCCCAAAACTGCTCAGTGAAAAATGTCATGATGCCATTTCTGACTTTAGATCTTTGGTCACGACCCGGAAAGAAATGAGTATATGCCAGAAATCAAAGGAAAAAAATAAAAATAAAAATAATAATAATAATAATTGTATTAGTAGTAATAGTAGTAGCAGTAGTAATTATTATTATAATAATAATAGTAGTAGTAGTAGTAATAAGAGTAATAGTAATAATAATAAGAGTAGTAGTAGAACAAAGCACACAAGAGCAACTGTAATGTATTATCGCAATAAAAGATCTTAAGGAGTTAAAACTAGACTGATGATGTTATAAAACAAAGCAAGCATTAATAATGATCTTTTAATTATATTACATTGTTAATGTTAAGATAAACAAATATGCAAATAATCATGCAAATAGTATAACAGTAAAAAATATTTGTAAAGTAAAAAACAAGTAAATGGATTATCTTGTCTAATGTACAGTAGTAGGCAAGATCTTACAGTTGATGTCACTAATATTCTAGGTATAATATCTCTAAGATTATATGATAATCAATATATAGATTGTGGAAAATGATTTAAATATTATGAGTTGCTTCTGCTGTTAAAGATCTAACAAGTTGATGCCACTTTCTAATATTATTGGTATATCTTTAAGCTTAAAAGACTTATTTATGCTATTTATATTTGGACTATTCTCCTCATCTTTATTATTGTCATCACAACATTTTGGCCATTGTGTTCCCTAACCTTCCTCAGGCATATATCGATCTGTGTAATCTACAGGGAATTCTAAACTAAGTCCATTATTTAATCTACAGGGTAGACTATCCTTGTTCCACTGCCCATGTCTAGGGATATCTCGTCCAGTTCTTATTTTATTGCTCACCTGTTTCTACTTTCAAGTACACACTACCTGGCCTATGGATTGAACTCACAATCACTATGTCACCAAAGTTTCTAAACAAAACTGTTTTATAACTGTGCATTAAGTATCTAGTTTTCAAGAAAAAAGTGCTGAGAACATTTAAGATGCACCGAATTTTGTCATATATATATATGTATATATATCTATAAATGACAACTCTGGGTCTTAGGCTAGTTGGTCTGAGCCAAAGTAGTTCAGTTGTCAGCAGGTGTATTTGTTTCAAAGCAACAACATTCTCTAAGAACATCCTTGACTACTATTGGATGCAAAGTTGTAAAATTATCCAATAATAATCTCAAACTGTTTTAATTTACTATATTTTTGAATTTTGTTTTAACTTCATACACAAAAATGTTGACTTAAATTTTTCTGAAAGTGTTCATAAGAACATTACACAAAACAAAAAATTAATGTGGCAAGCAATTGGGGAAAGTGATTAAGGACCTTAAAATTCTAGCCTAAAAAGATTAAAAGAAAATACTTCTGATAGCATGACTCAAGCGAACTGATTTTTAGTTGAAATTTCAAACAATTTTAATTTGGTTTTTCAAGGAATACCTCTTTTGTTTCAACTTCATAGCTTTAAATTTTGACTTTGAATTATATTCATTATAATATTAAATAAAGTGAAAAAAACATATAAGTCAGGGTGAAAAAAATTTACCTGAGTGAAAAAAAGTTTTAATGGTCTGCGTGTGTGTGTGAGTTGTCATGATTTGGCCAGAAAAAGGAATAGGGAATAAAAAACTGTGACAAAATGTTTGATGTCACTGCTTATACAAAACAATAAACAGGGATGGTGACAAAGAGAAAGAGAGAGATACTTATGTACTAGCACTTACAAAAACCCATTAAAAAAAGATAAAAATTTAGACTTAGAATTACACTACAGTGCTTTTATGTGGAATAATTAATTGTGTATAGTTTAGTCCAAATTTGAAGATTATCTGACAAATCTGAATTAACAAATAGCAGAAAAAATTGACTATAAAATTAAGATTTATACATATTTCATTATTTTCTTTTTAACACCAGTATCAACTTTTTGTGATGAAAATTGGAGATACCTATATTTAGGATAGATTTTAAATAGATGCCCAAATTCTTCTTATAAGAAAATTTATTATAAATATAGTAAGTTTTGTTATAAATTGTATTGAGCCAGGACAGATTTGTCATGAAGGTTTGAGGTGGATGGGCTGCAAGTCAGGATTATTACACTAAAAGATGTGCATGTAATTTTCACATGGATTGATTTTGCTTTTCTCACCTATCCTGGCAACTGATCAACACCTGAGTAACACTGATGATCGAAAGTTGGCATATACATACATATATACATACATATATATATATATATATATATATATGCACACACACACACACACACATATATATATATATATTTATATATGCATATATACATACATACACATATAAGAAGAAATATAGTTTTAAGGTATGCTATATTTATAGGATAAAGTGCTCAATATCAGAGATAGAGTGTATGTAAATATAAAAGTGAACATGGAAGTCAACACTCAGAGGCAACAGACTGCTTCAAGCTAAATGCAATTGTCAGGCCACCGATTGTATTTAGCATGATATATATATATATATATATATATATATATATGAAGAAATATAGTCTTAAGGTGTGCTATATTTATGGGATAAAATGCTCAGTATCAGAGATAGAGCATGTGTAAATATAAAAGTGAACATTGAAGTCAATACAATTAGAGGCAACAGTCTGTTTCATGCTAGATACAAACGTCAGGCCTGACGATTGTGTCTAGCATGAAACCGACTGTCGCGTCTAAGTGTTGACTTCAATGTTCACATATATATATATATATATATATATATATATATAATACAAATATCAATTTGTTACTTAGCTGATTGATGTCATATCCAGTACCTCAACTCTGGAGTTTCATTGTTCAGTCGACACATCAGGGGTTTCAGCAAACGCACACACACAGAGTCTTGCATAAGTATTCCTTGAACATTTCCACATTTGGTAGTGTTACCAACTCGAATTTAAATTGACAAATGGTTCTTTTACCATTTCATCAACACAAAATGTGCTATGCTTTGAAGCAGAGCTAGTGCATACTACCCCCAAACCACCCTGAATCAGAGGTGGGGAGCCTGATTGGGGGACCCAGTCATTCCTTTGTGAACCTTGCTATCTTATCAACATTTGGATTTTCTACCTACATTTATATATGTTACAGTTTTAATCTGACATGTTTGCTGTAACTCCCAAACTGCAAACTGGAAAATGAGATTCCTTAAGGCATTCTTTTTTGCCACTTTTCCATAAAGACCAGATTGAGAAATCCTGCTAAAGAAAGTTTTTGCTCCCAACAGGAATCTCAGTCTATATCACATGTTATTAATTTCAATGTTTAAGAAAATAAAAAAATGGGTATAACAACTCAAATATGTGTACTCAGAAAAATAACCTTTATAACAATAAGAAATGTATTATTTATTTATATATTCCTTTATATATATATATATATTAGGTCATCCCATAAGTTCTATCCGAATTTTAACTTTTTGTTAAAATGAATGAAATTTAAAGAGTATTTTATAATGTCTAATGGAGCTGAACATTATTTTTATGTTTAGATGCATTTAAACTGATCAAATTTTATTTCAGAGAACAATAAAATTAAATTTTGTTTGATTAAAACCCTGCTAACATGGAAGTACCCAAGAATCATTTGAGGCACATAATGCTTTATGAGTTCAAGAAAGGAAACTCAGCAGCCGAAGTGGCTAGAAACATTCACTCAGTTTATGGAGAGGAATGTGTGAATGAAAGAACTTGCAGAAGATGGTTTGTAAAATTCAGAGGTGGAGATTTCACCCTTGAAAATGAAGATCAAACTGTACGACCAGTTGAGTTTGATGAAAAGCTTCTTGAAGCAGCCCTTGAAGAAAATCCTGCTTTATCAGTTGAGGAATTGGCAGTGGTTTTCAGTTCAAACCATACAACTTTTCATCGTCATCTTCAACAACTTGGAAAAGTTCCTAAACTTGGAAAATGGGAGCCTCATGAATTGTCTGAAAACAACCTCAAATCCCAAGTTGACATCTGCTCTTCTCTCCATTCTCGCCAACTTGTTTCACCTTTTTTGGATAGACTTGTGACTGGCAATGAAAAATGGATCTTTTATTGAAATGTTAAGCATCGTAGACAGTGGCTTGGTAAAGGGGAAGGACCCCAGCCACAGCTGAGAAGGGAACTTCATGGGCAAAAGGTTCTTTTTTCAATCTGGTGGGATTGCCAAGGAATAATCCACTTTGAATTCTTACCACCTAATGCAACAATTAATGCTCAAATATACTGTCAGCAATTAGAGCATTTGAACCAAGCTTTGAGGAAAAAAAGACCTGCTCTAGTGAATCGAAAATGGGTGATGTTTCATCAGGGCAATGCGTGACCACACACAGAAAGAATCACGTCACAAAAGATCAAAGAACTTGGTTCGGAGAAAATTCCTCATCCACCTTATTCTCCCGACCTTGCTCCTTCAGACTACCATTTGTTTCGTAGCTTACAGAATCATTTGGAAGAAACAGCTTTTGTAACACAGGAAGAGGTTAAAACTGACATTTATGAGTTCTTTGAATCAAAGCCAAAAGAATTTTACAGTAATGGAATTAGTAAGCTTGTTAATAGATGGAAGGAAGTCATAGATAATCAGGGAAAATACATTGCTGATTGAATCTGTAATTAAATGTAACATTTGGTCACTTGTTTTCTTTATTCAAAATTTGGACAGAACTTATAGGATGACCTGATATATATATATATATGTATATATATATATATATATATATATATCAAATATATAAGACAATTTGTAAAACTTCTACTTTGGCATATTTTGGCAATGAATTAGTATCATCAGATAAAAAGATTTTATTTCAACAAAATCTGCATTAGTGAAACAAAACACCATCCATGTTAAGTGTCTGAATGAAGTGTCTTATATTTTGTCTAGATAATATAGGCTGAAATAAATGATACTAGTGTAGGTGGTGAAATGGATAGTAATTTGGAATGAAAAAGTGGAGAGCCTTGGAAAAGGTATGGATTAAATACTAGGTCAGTTCTTTAGCCTTGGTTGGCAACCCGTCTAAAGTCTGGATTCAAAACCTGAGGAAGGTTATTTCTCTATATTTGTTTCTTCTTGAAAGTGTGGTTGGTTCTGTACAAGCCTTTATCACTATAATCAACTCATATGTGCAGGCAGTCTGTCTATTTGGTTGAACCCTCATGCATAGAAGACAACAAGAAAGACCATTATATATAAGCAATTTATAAAGATAAATTTTAACAGAGATGAATTTGTGTGAAGATAAAAAGTTGTAACAAAAATTAGATAAAATACTAAACTGAATAAAACAACAGCAACAAATATGATTACAAACAGAAAATTACGCAAAAGAATGATAGTTAATGTACATACATATTTGAAGACAAACACACATAAATATAACATCACTTTTAAGCAAGTTTTGCAGAATGTCCATAAACCATGACAATAATTTGAAAACAAATAAATAACTAAATATTATTTCAAGAACAGTGCCAATGAAAAAGCTGGCAATTTAAAAATGTTTTAAAGTTAATTAAAAAAGAAAAGTGAAAATATATTTTTATGCATAAAGGTGACATGTGGTGTTATAAGTAGGTTCAGTTAATTGATGCCCTTAGAAAAAGGCATAAATTAAATTCTCCCTGTGCACAGTTTCATTGTGAAAGAGTAATAAATTAATCAAATCTTTTTCCCATAACTACCTTATCTGTCCATGCAGCTGAAAGCTGTTACCCCTATTAATACCCAGTATTAAAATGATAAAGACAAAATGAAAAATTAGTTACTTTGAAAGTAAAACAAATTAAATAAAGAAAATTTCTACTTCATTCAATCACAATTATCTTCATTTCTTTTGTGTGTATGTGTGTGCATGGTATGTGCATATCTGTGTACACAAAGTGTGTATGTGCACAACGTGTGTGTGTGCACAATGTGTGTGTGTGCAAAACTGTGGCAGAAAAAAAAATCAACATTAAAATAAAATATTCCAATAAATAATGATCAAGTAAATAAATGAAAAGTAGAATAGTAAAAAATTAAATTCTAGATACATAATAGATTGGTTAGTGGATATTTGTGTGGCTGGTAGAATCAATGAGCAGAGTTCAAATCCTGGCCTAGTCTTCTGAACAAATACCATTGGGAAAGATATAAGTACATTGTTCCAGGTATGTTACATAGAAGCATAAAGTAAGTTTTCAATCCTTGGCTAGCAAATAGTCTAGGAGAATGAAAAATATAAATCTCAAAACTGTGGAAAAAGGCAATGAGAAATGACTCCACTCTTTTCCCAAGAAGTCATGTCAATTCATAGATAATAAAGAAAAGGAATCAGTGAAGAGTCATGATTGCCTACATCCTGAAGGGACAGGGGGTATAGATGATGACCCCAAATTCAAAACTGTGGAATAGGGAATGAGAAACTACACCACTCTTTTCCCAAGAAGTCATGTCAATTCATAGATAATAAAGAAAAGGAATCAGTGAAGAGTCATGATTGCCTCCATCCTGAAGGGATAGGGTATAGATGATGACCCCAAATTCAAAACTGTGGAAAAGGCAATGAGAAACCACTCCACTCTTTTCCCAAGAAGTCATGTCAATTCATAGATAATAAAGAAAAGGAATCAGTGAAGAGTCATGATTGCCTCCATCCTGAAGGGACAGGGTATAGATGATGACCCCAAATTCAAAACTGTGGAAAAGTCAATGAGAAACCACTCCACTCTTTTCCCAAGAAGTCATGTCAATTCATAGATAATAAAGAAAAGGAATCAGTGAAGAGTCATGATTGCCTCCATCCTGAAGGGACAGGGTATAGATGATGACCCCAAATTCAAAACTGTGGAAAAGGCAATGAGAAACCACTCCACTCTTTTCCCAAGAAGTCATGTCAATTCATAGATAATAAAGAAAAGGAATCAGTGAAGAGTCATGATTGCCTCCATCCTGAAGGGACATGGTATAGATGATGACCCCAAATTCAAAACTGTGGAAAAGGCAATGAGAAACCACTCCACTCTTTTCCCAAGAAGTCATGTCAATTCATAGATAATAAAGAAAAGGAATCAGTGAAGAGTCATGATTGCCTACATCCTGAAGGGACAGGGGGTATAGATGATGACCCCAAATTCAAAACTGTGGAAAAGGCAATGAGAAATGACTCCACTCTTCTCCCAAGAAGTCATGCCAATTCATAGATAATAAAGAAAAGGAATCAGTGAAGAGTCATGATTGCCTACATCCTGAAGGGACAGGGGGTATAGATGATGACCCCAAATTCAAAACTGTGGAATAGGGAATGAGAAACTACACCACTCTTTTCCCAAGAAGTCATGCCAATTCATAGATAATAAAGAAAAGGAATCAGTGAAGAGTCATGATTGCCTCCATCCTGAAGGGACAGGGGGTATAGATGATGACCCCAAATTCAAAACTGTGGAATAGGGAATGAGAAACTACACCACTCTTTTCCCAAGAAGTCATGCCAATTCATAGATAATAAAGAAAAGGAATCAGTGAAGAGTCATGATTGCCTCCATCCTGAAGGGACATGGTATAGATGATGACCCCAAATTCAAAACTGTGGAAAAGGCAATGAGAAACCACTCCACTCTTTTCCCAAGAAGTCATGTCAATTCATAGATAATAAAGAAAAGGAATCAGTGAAGAGTCATGATTGCCTCCATCCTGAAGGGACAGGGGGTATAGATGATGACCCCAAATTCAAAACTGTGGAAAAGGCAATGAGAAATGACTCCACTCTTCTCCCAAGAAGTCATGCCAATTCATAGATAATAAAGAAAAGGAATCAGTGAAGAGTCATGATTGCCTCCATCCTGAAGGGACAGGGGGTATAGATGATGACCCCAAATTCAAAACTGTGGAATAGGGAATGAGAAACTACACCACTCTTTTCCCAAGAAGTCATGCCAATTCATAGATAATAAAGAAAAGGAATCAGTGAAGAGTCATGATTGCCTCCATCCTGAAGGGACAGGGGGTATAGATGATGACCCCAAATTCAAAACTGTGGAATAGGGAATGAGAAACTACACCACTCTTCTCCCAAGAAGTCATGCCAATTCATAGATAATAAAGAAAAGGAATCAGTGAAGAGTCATGATTGCCTCCATCCTGAAGGGACAGGGGGTATAGATGATGACCCCAAATTCAAAACTGTGGAATAGGGAATGAGAAACTACACCACTCTTCTCCCAAGAAGTCATGCCAATTCATAGATAATAAAGAAAAGGAATCAGTGAAGAGTCATGATTGCCTCCATCCTGAAGGGACAGGGGGTATAGATGATGACCCCAAATTCAAAACTGTGGAATAGGGAATGAGAAACTACACCACTCTTCTCCCAAGAAGTCATGCCAATTCATAGATAATAAAGAAAAGGAATCAGTGAAGAGTCATGATTGCCTCCATCCTGAAGGGACAGGGGGTATAGATGATGACCCCAAATTCAAAACTGTGGAATAGGGAATGAGAAACTACACCACTCTTTTCCCAAGAAGTCATGCCAATTCATAGATAATAAAGAAAAGGAATCAGTGAAGAGTCATGATTGCCTCCATCCTGAAGGGACAGGGGGTATAGATGATGACCCCAAATTCAAAACTGTGGAATAGGGAATGAGAAACTACACCACTCTTCTCCCAAGAAGTCATGCCAATTCATAGATAATAAAGAAAAGGAATCAGTGAAGAGTCATGATTGCCTCCATCCTGAAGGGACAGGGGGTATAGATGATGACCCCAAATTCAAAACTGTGGAATAGGGAATGAGAAACTACACCACTCTTCTCCCAAGAAGTCATGCCAATTCATAGATAATAAAGAAAAGGAATCAGTGAAGAGTCATGATTGCCTCCATCCTGAAGGGACAGGGGGTATAGATGATGACCCCAAATTCAAAACTGTGGAATAGGGAATGAGAAACTACACCACTCTTCTCCCAAGAAGTCATGCCAATTCATAGATAATAAAGAAAAGGAATCAGTGAAGAGTCATGATTGCCTCCATCCTGAAGGGACAGGGGGTATAGATGATGACACCAAATTCAAAACTGTGGAATAGGGAATGAGAAACTACACCACTCTTCTCCCAAGAAGTCATGTCAATTCATAGATAATAAAGAAAAGGAATCAGTGAAGAGTCATGATTGCCTCCATCCTGAAGGGACAGGGGGTATAGATGATGACCCCAAATTCAAAACTGTGGAATAGGGAATGAGAAACTACACCACTCTTTTCCCAAGAAGTCATGCCAATTCATAGATAATAAAGAAAAGGAATCAGTGAAGAGTCATGATTGCCTCCATCCTGAAGGGACAGGGGGTATAGATGATGACCCCAAATTCAAAACTGTGGAATAGGGAATGAGAAACTACACCACTCTTCTCCCAAGAAGTCATGCCAATTCATAGATAATAAAGAAAAGGAATCAGTGAAGAGTCATGATTGCCTCCATCCTGAAGGGACAGGGGGTATAGATGATGACACCAAATTCAAAACTGTGGAATAGGGAATGAGAAACTACACCACTCTTCTCCCAAGAAGTCATGCCAATTCATAGATAATAAAGAAAAGGAATCAGTGAAGAGTCATGATTGCCTCCATCCTGAAGGGACAGGGGGTATAGATGATGACCCCAAATTCAAAACTGTGGAATAGGGAATGAGAAACTACACCACTCTTCTCCCAAGAAGTCATGCCAATTCATAGATAATAAAGAAAAGGAATCAGTGAAGAGTCATGATTGCCTCCATCCTGAAGGGACAGGGGGTATAGATGATGACACCAAATTCAAAACTGTGGAATAGGGAATGAGAAACTACACCACTCTTCTCCCAAGAAGTCATGCCAATTCATAGATAATAAAGAAAAGGAATCAGTGAAGAGTCATGATTGCCTCCATCCTGAAGGGACAGGGGGTATAGATGATGACACCAAATTCAAAACTGTGGAATAGGGAATGAGAAACTACACCACTCTTCTCCCAAGAAGTCATGTCAATTCATAGATAATAAAGAAAAGGAATCAGTGAAGAGTCATGATTGCCTCCATCCTGAAGGGACAGGGGGTATAGATGATGACCCCAAATTCAAAACTGTGGAATAGGGAATGAGAAACTACACCACTCTTTTCCCAAGAAGTCATGCCAATTCATAGATAATAAAGAAAAGGAATCAGTGAAGAGTCATGATTGCCTCCATCCTGAAGGGACAGGGGGTATAGATGATGACCCCAAATTCAAAACTGTGGAATAGGGAATGAGAAACTACACCACTCTTCTCCCAAGAAGTCATGCCAATTCATAGATAATAAAGAAAAGGAATCAGTGAAGAGTCATGATTGCCTCCATCCTGAAGGGACAGGGGGTATAGATGATGACCCCAAATTCAAAACTGTGGAATAGGGAATGAGAAACTACACCACTCTTCTCCCAAGAAGTCATGCCAATTCATAGATAATAAAGAAAAGGAATCAGTGAAGAGTCATGATTGCCTCCATCCTGAAGGGACAGGGGGTATAGATGATGACCCCAAATTCAAAACTGTGGAATAGGGAATGAGAAACTACACCACTCTTTTCCCAAGAAGTCATGCCAATTCATAGATAATAAAGAAAAGGAATCAGTGAAGAGTCATGATTGCCTCCATCCTGAAGGGACAGGGGGTATAGATGATGACCCCAAATTCAAAACTGTGGAATAGGGAATGAGAAACTACACCACTCTTCTCCCAAGAAGTCATGCCAATTCATAGATAATAAAGAAAAGGAATCAGTGAAGAGTCATGATTGCCTCCATCCTGAAGGGACAGGGGGTATAGATGATGACCCCAAATTCAAAACTGTGGAATAGGGAATGAGAAACTACACCACTCTTTTCCCAAGAAGTCATGCCAATTCATAGATAATAAAGAAAAGGAATCAGTGAAGAGTCATGATTGCCTCCATCCTGAAGGGACAGGGGGTATAGATGATGACCCCAAATTCAAAACTGTGGAATAGGGAATGAGAAACTACACCACTCTTCTCCCAAGAAGTCATGCCAATTCATAGATAATAAAGAAAAGGAATCAGTGAAGAGTCATGATTGCCTCCATCCTGAAGGGACATGGTATAGATGATGACCCCAAATTCAAAACTGTGGAAAAGGCAATGAGAAACCACTCCACTCTTTTCCCAAGAAGTCATGTCAATTCATAGATAATAAAGAAAAGGAATCAGTGAAGAGTCATGATTGCCTACATCCTGAAGGGACAGGGGGTATAGATGATGACCCCAAATTCAAAACTGTGGAATAGGGAATGAGAAACTACACCACTCTTTTCCCAAGAAGTCATGCCAATTCATAGATAATAAAGAAAAGGAATCAGTGAAGAGTCATGATTGCCTCCATCCTGAAGGGACAGGGGGTATAGATGATGACCCCAAATTCAAAACTGTGGAAAAGGCAATGAGAAATGACTCCACTCTTCTCCCAAGAAGTCATGCCAATTCATAGATAATAAAGAAAAGGAATCAGTGAAGAGTCATGATTGCCTCCATCCTGAAGGGACAGGGGGTATAGATGATGACCCCAAATTCAAAACTGTGGAATAGGGAATGAGAAACTACACCACTCTTTTCCCAAGAAGTCATGCCAATTCATAGATAATAAAGAAAAGGAATCAGTGAAGAGTCATGATTGCCTCCATCCTGAAGGGACAGGGGGTATAGATGATGACCCCAAATTCAAAACTGTGGAATAGGGAATGAGAAACTACACCACTCTTTTCCCAAGAAGTCATGCCAATTCATAGATAATAAAGAAAAGGAATCAGTGAAGAGTCATGATTGCCTCCATCCTGAAGGGACAGGGGGTATAGATGATGACCCCAAATTCAAAACTGTGGAATAGGGAATGAGAAACTACACCACTCTTTTCCCAAGAAGTCATGCCAATTCATAGATAATAAAGAAAAGGAATCAGTGAAGAGTCATGATTGCCTCCATCCTGAAGGGACAAGGTATAGATGATGACCCCAAATTCAAAACTGTGGAAAAGGCAATGAGAAATGACTCCACTCTTTTCCCAAGAAGTCATGCCAATTCATAGATAATAAAGAAAAGGAATCAGTGAAGAGTCATGATTGCCTCCATCCTGAAGGGACAGGGGGTATAGATGATGACCCCAAATTCAAAACTGTGGAATAGGGAATGAGAAACTACACCACTCTTCTCCCAAGAAGTCATGCCAATTCATAGATAATAAAGAAAAGGAATCAGTGAAGAGTCATGATTGCCTCCATCCTGAAGGGACAGGGGGTATAGATGATGACCCCAAATTCAAAACTGTGGAATAGGGAATGAGAAACTACACCACTCTTTTCCCAAGAAGTCATGCCAATTCATAGATAATAAAGAAAAGGAATCAGTGAAGAGTCATGATTGCCTCCATCCTGAAGGGACAGGGGGTATAGATGATGACCCCAAATTCAAAACTGTGGAAAAGGCAATGAGAAATGACTCCACTCTTCTCCCAAGAAGTCATGCCAATTCATAGATAATAAAGAAAAGGAATCAGTGAAGAGTCATGATTGCCTCCATCCTGAAGGGACATGGTATAGATGATGACCCCAAATTCAAAACTGTGGAATAGGGAATGAGAAACTACACCACTCTTCTCCCAAGAAGTCATGCCAATTCATAGATAATAAAGAAAAGGAATCAGTGAAGAGTCATGATTGCCTCCATCCTGAAGGGACAGGGGGTATAGATGATGACCCCAAATTCAAAACTGTGGAAAAGGCAATGAGAAATGACTCCACTCTTTTCCCAAGAAGTCATGCCAATTCATAGATAATAAAGAAAAGGAATCAGTGAAGAGTCATGATTGCCTCCATCCTGAAGGGACAGGGGGTATAGATGATGACCCCAAATTCAAAACTGTGGAATAGGGAATGAGAAACCACTCCACTCTTTTCCCAAGAAGTCATGTCAATTCATAGATAATAAAGAAAAGGAATCAGTGAAGAGTCATGATTGCCTACATTCTGAAGGGACATGGTATAGATGATGACCCCAAATTCAAAACTGTGGAAAAGGCAATGAGAAACCACTCCACTCTTTTCCCAAGAAGTCATGTCAATTCATAGATAATAAAGAAAAGGAATCAGTGAAGAGTCATGATTGCCTCCATCCTGAAGGGACATGGTATAGATGATGACCCCAAATTCAAAACTGTGGAAAAGGCAATGAGAAACCACTCCACTCTTTTCCCAAGAAGTCATGTCAATTCATAGATAATAAAGAAAAGGAATCAGTGAAGAGTCATGATTGCCTACATCCTGAAGGGACAGGGGGTATAGATGATGACCCCAAATTCAAAACTGTGGAATAGGGAATGAGAAACTACACCACTCTTTTCCCAAGAAGTCATGTCAATTCATAGATAATAAAGAAAAGGAATCAGTGAAGAGTCATGATTGCCTCCATCCTGAAGGGACAAGGTATAGATGATGACCCCAAATTCAAAACTGTGGAAAAGGCAATGAGAAATGACTCCACTCTTCTCCCAAGAAGTCATGCCAATTCATAGATAATAAAGAAAAGGAATCAGTGAAGAGTCATGATTGCCTACATCCTGAAGGGACAGGGGGTATAGATGATGACCCCAAATTCAAAACTGTGGAATAGGGAATGAGAAACTACACCACTCTTTTCCCAAGAAGTCATGTCAATTCATAGATAATAAAGAAAAGGAATCAGTGAAGAGTCATGATTGCCTCCATCCTGAAGGGACAAGGTATAGATGATGACCCCAAATTCAAAACTGTGGAAAAGGCAATGAGAAATGACTCCACTCTTTTCCCAAGAAGTCATGCCAATTCATAGATAATAAAGAAAAGGAATCAGTGAAGAGTCATGATTGCCTCCATCCTGAAGGGACAGGGGGTATAGATGATGACCCCAAATTCAAAACTGTGGAATAGGGAATGAGAAACTACACCACTCTTCTCCCAAGAAGTCATGCCAATTCATAGATAATAAAGAAAAGGAATCAGTGAAGAGTCATGATTGCCTCCATCCTGAAGGGACAGGGGGTATAGATGATGACCCCAAATTCAAAACTGTGGAATAGGGAATGAGAAACTACACCACTCTTCTCCCAAGAAGTCATGCCAATTCATAGATAATAAAGAAAAGGAATCAGTGAAGAGTCATGATTGCCTCCATCCTGAAGGGACAGGGGGTATAGATGATGACCCCAAATTCAAAACTGTGGAATAGGGAATGAGAAACTACACCACTCTTCTCCCAAGAAGTCATGCCAATTCATAGATAATAAAGAAAAGGAATCAGTGAAGAGTCATGATTGCCTCCATCCTGAAGGGACAGGGGGTATAGATGATGACCCCAAATTCAAAACTGTGGAATAGGGAATGAGAAACTACACCACTCTTCTCCCAAGAAGTCATGCCAATTCATAGATAATAAAGAAAAGGAATCAGTGAAGAGTCATGATTGCCTCCATCCTGAAGGGACAGGGGGTATAGATGATGACCCCAAATTCAAAACTGTGGAAAAGGCAATGAGAAATGACTCCACTCTTTTCCCAAGAAGTCATGCCAATTCATAGATAATAAAGAAAAGGAATCAGTGAAGAGTCATGATTGCCTCCATCCTGAAGGGACAGGGGGTATAGATGATGACCCCAAATTCAAAACTGTGGAATAGGGAATGAGAAACTACACCACTCTTTTCCCAAGAAGTCATGTCAATTCATAGATAATAAAGAAAAGGAATCAGTGAAGAGTCATGATTGCCTCCATCCTGAAGGGACAGGGGGTATAGATGATGACCCCAAATTCAAAACTGTGGAAAAGGCAATGAGAAATGACTCCACTCTTTTCCCAAGAAGTCATGCCAATTCATAGATAATAAAGAAAAGGAATCAGTGAAGAGTCATGATTGCCTCCATCCTGAAGGGACAGGGGGTATAGATGATGACCCCAAATTCAAAACTGTGGAATAGGGAATGAGAAACTACACCACTCTTTTCCCAAGAAGTCATGTCAATTCATAGATAATAAAGAAAAGGAATCAGTGAAGAGTCATGATTGCCTCCATCCTGAAGGGACAGGGGGTATAGATGATGACCCCAAATTCAAAACTGTGGAATAGGGAATGAGAAACTACACCACTCTTCTCCCAAGAAGTCATGCCAATTCATAGATAATAAAGAAAAGGAATCAGTGAAGAGTCATGATTGCCTCCATCCTGAAGGGACAGGGGGTATAGATGATGACCCCAAATTCAAAACTGTGGAATAGGGAATGAGAAACTACACCACTCTTCTCCCAAGAAGTCATGCCAATTCATAGATAATAAAGAAAAGGAATCAGTGAAGAGTCATGATTGCCTCCATCCTGAAGGGACAGGGGGTATAGATGATGACCCCAAATTCAAAACTGTGGAATAGGGAATGAGAAACTACACCACTCTTCTCCCAAGAAGTCATGCCAATTCATAGATAATAAAGAAAAGGAATCAGTGAAGAGTCATGATTGCCTCCATCCTGAAGGGACAGGGGGTATAGATGATGACCCCAAATTCAAAACTGTGGAAAAGGCAATGAGAAATGACTCCACTCTTTTCCCAAGAAGTCATGCCAATTCATAGATAATAAAGAAAAGGAATCAGTGAAGAGTCATGATTGCCTCCATCCTGAAGGGACAGGGGGTATAGATGATGACCCCAAATTCAAAACTGTGGAAAAGGCAATGAGAAATGACTCCACTCTTTTCCCAAGAAGTCATGTCAATTCATAGATAATAAAGAAAAGGAATCAGTGAAGAGTCATGATTGCCTCCATCCTGAAGGGACAAGGTATAGATGATGACCCCAAATTCAAAACTGTGGAAAAGGCAATGAGAAATGACTCCACTCTTCTCCCAAGAAGTCATGCCAATTCATAGATAATAAAGAAAAGGAATCAGTGAAGAGTCATGATTGCCTCCATCCTGAAGGGACAGGGGGTATAGATGATGACCCCAAATTCAAAACTGTGGAATAGGGAATGAGAAACTACACCACTCTTCTCCCAAGAAGTCATGCCAATTCATAGATAATAAAGAAAAGGAATCAGTGAAGAGTCATGATTGCCTCCATCCTGAAGGGACAGGGGGTATAGATGATGACCCCAAATTCAAAACTGTGGAATAGGGAATGAGAAACTACACCACTCTTTTCCCAAGAAGTAATGCCAATTCATAGATAATAAAGAAAAGGAATCAGTGAAGAGTCATGATTGCCTCCATCCTGAAGGGACAGGGGGTATAGATGATGACCCCAAATTCAAAACTGTGGAATAGGGAATGAGAAACTACACCACTCTTCTCCCAAGAAGTCATGCCAATTCATAGATAATAAAGAAAAGGAATCAGTGAAGAGTCATGATTGCCTACATCCTGAAGGGACAGGGGGTATAGATGATGACACCAAATTCAAAACTGTGGAATAGGGAATGAGAAACCACTCCACTCTTTTCCCAAGAAGTCATGTCAATTCATAGATAATAAAGAAAAGGAATCAGTGAAGAGTCATGATTGCCTACATCCTGAAGGGACAGGGGGTATAGATGATGACCCCAAATTCAAAACTGTGGAATAGGGAATGAGAAACTACACCACTCTTCTCCCAAGAAGTCATGCCAATTCATAGATAATAAAGAAAAGGAATCAGTGAAGAGTCATGATTGCCTCCATCCTGAAGGGACAGGGGGTATAGATGATGACCCCAAATTCAAAACTGTGGAATAGGGAATGAGAAACTACACCACTCTTCTCCCAAGAAGTCATGCCAATTCATAGATAATAAAGAAAAGGAATCAGTGAAGAGTCATGATTGCCTCCATCCTGAAGGGACAGGGGGTATAGATGATGACCCCAAATTCAAAACTGTGGAATAGGGAATGAGAAACTACACCACTCTTTTCCCAAGAAGTCATGCCAATTCATAGATAATAAAGAAAAGGAATCAGTGAAGAGTCATGATTGCCTCCATCCTGAAGGGACAGGGGGTATAGATGATGACCCCAAATTCAAAACTGTGGAATAGGGAATGAGAAACTACACCACTCTTCTCCCAAGAAGTCATGCCAATTCATAGATAATAAAGAAAAGGAATCAGTGAAGAGTCATGATTGCCTCCATCCTGAAGGGACAGGGGGTATAGATGATGACCCCAAATTCAAAACTGTGGAATAGGGAATGAGAAACTACACCACTCTTCTCCCAAGAAGTCATGCCAATTCATAGATAATAAAGAAAAGGAATCAGTGAAGAGTCATGATTGCCTCCATCCTGAAGGGACAGGGGGTATAGATGATGACCCCAAATTCAAAACTGTGGAATAGGGAATGAGAAACTACACCACTCTTCTCCCAAGAAGTCATGCCAATTCATAGATAATAAAGAAAAGGAATCAGTGAAGAGTCATGATTGCCTCCATCCTGAAGGGACAGGGGGTATAGATGATGACCCCAAATTCAAAACTGTGGAATAGGGAATGAGAAACTACACCACTCTTTTCCCAAGAAGTAATGCCAATTCATAGATAATAAAGAAAAGGAATCAGTGAAGAGTCATGATTGCCTCCATCCTGAAGGGACAGGGGGTATAGATGATGACCCCAAATTCAAAACTGTGGAATAGGGAATGAGAAACTACACCACTCTTCTCCCAAGAAGTCATGCCAATTCATAGATAATAAAGAAAAGGAATCAGTGAAGAGTCATGATTGCCTCCATCCTGAAGGGACAGGGGGTATAGATGATGACCCCAAATTCAAAACTGTGGAATAGGGAATGAGAAACTACACCACTCTTCTCCCAAGAAGTCATGCCAATTCATAGATAATAAAGAAAAGGAATCAGTGAAGAGTCATGATTGCCTCCATCCTGAAGGGACAGGGGGTATAGATGATGACCCCAAATTCAAAACTGTGGAATAGGGAATGAGAAACTACACCACTCTTCTCCCAAGAAGTCATGCCAATTCATAGATAATAAAGAAAAGGAATCAGTGAAGAGTCATGATTGCCTCCATCCTGAAGGGACAGGGGGTATAGATGATGACCCCAAATTCAAAACTGTGGAATAGGGAATGAGAAACTACACCACTCTTTTCCCAAGAAGTAATGCCAATTCATAGATAATAAAGAAAAGGAATCAGTGAAGAGTCATGATTGCCTCCATCCTGAAGGGACAGGGGGTATAGATGATGACCCCAAATTCAAAACTGTGGAATAGGGAATGAGAAACTACACCACTCTTCTCCCAAGAAGTCATGCCAATTCATAGATAATAAAGAAAAGGAATCAGTGAAGAGTCATGATTGCCTACATCCTGAAGGGACAGGGGGTATAGATGATGACACCAAATTCAAAACTGTGGAATAGGGAATGAGAAACTACACCACTCTTCTCCCAAGAAGTCATGCCAATTCATAGATAATAAAGAAAAGGAATCAGTGAAGAGTCATGATTGCCTACATCCTGAAGGGACAGGGGGTATAGATGATGACACCAAATTCAAAACTGTGGAATAGGGAATGAGAAACTACACCACTCTTCTCCCAAGAAGTCATGCCAATTCATAGATAATAAAGAAAAGGAATCAGTGAAGAGTCATGATTGCCTACATCCTGAAGGGACAGGGTATAGATGATGACACCAAATTCAAAACTGTGGAATAGGGAATGAGAAACTACACCACTCTTCTCCCAAGAAGTCATGCCAATTCATAGATAATAAAGAAAAGGAATCAGTGAAGAGTCATGATTGCCTCCATCCTGAAGGGACAGGGGGTATAGATGATGACCCCAAATTCAAAACTGTGGAATAGGGAATGAGAAACTACACCACTCTTCTCCCAAGAAGTCATGCCAATTCATAGATAATAAAGAAAAGGAATCAGTGAAGAGTCATGATTGCCTCCATCCTGAAGGGACAGGGGGTATAGATGATGACCCCAAATTCAAAACTGTGGAATAGGGAATGAGAAACTACACCACTCTTCTCCCAAGAAGTCATGCCAATTCATAGATAATAAAGAAAAGGAATCAGTGAAGAGTCATGATTGCCTCCATCCTGAAGGGACAGGGGGTATAGATGATGACCCCAAATTCAAAACTGTGGAATAGGGAATGAGAAACTACACCACTCTTCTCCCAAGAAGTCATGCCAATTCATAGATAATAAAGAAAAGGAATCAGTGAAGAGTCATGATTGCCTCCATCCTGAAGGGACAGGGGGTATAGATGATGACCCCAAATTCAAAACTGTGGAATAGGGAATGAGAAACTACACCACTCTTCTCCCAAGAAGTCATGCCAATTCATAGATAATAAAGAAAAGGAATCAGTGAAGAGTCATGATTGCCTCCATCCTGAAGGGACAGGGGGTATAGATGATGACCCCAAATTCAAAACTGTGGAATAGGGAATGAGAAACTACACCACTCTTCTCCCAAGAAGTCATGCCAATTCATAGATAATAAAGAAAAGGAATCAGTGAAGAGTCATGATTGCCTCCATCCTGAAGGGACAGGGGGTATAGATGATGACCCCAAATTCAAAACTGTGGAATAGGGAATGAGAAACTACACCACTCTTCTCCCAAGAAGTCATGCCAATTCATAGATAATAAAGAAAAGGAATCAGTGAAGAGTCATGATTGCCTCCATCCTGAAGGGACAGGGGGTATAGATGATGACCCCAAATTCAAAACTGTGGAATAGGGAATGAGAAACCACTCCACTCTTTTCCCAAGAAGTCATGTCAATTCATAGATAATAAAGAAAAGGAATCAGTGAAGAGTCATGATTGCCTACATCCTGAAGGGACAGGGGGTATAGATGATGACACCAAATTCAAAACTGTGGAATAGGGAATGAGAAACCACTCCACTCTTTTCCCAAGAAGTCATGTCAATTCATAGATAATAAAGAAAAGGAATCAGTGAAGAGTCATGATTGCCTACATCCTGAAGGGACAGGGGGTATAGATGATGACCCCAAATTCAAAACTGTGGAATAGGGAATGAGAAATGACTCCACTCTTTTCCCAAGAAGTCATGCCAATTCATAGATAATAAAGAAAAGGAATCAGTGAAGAGTCATGATTGCCTCCATCCTGAAGGGACAGGGGGTATAGATGATGACCCCAAATTCAAAACTGTGGAATAGGGAATGAGAAACCACTCCACTCTTTTCCCAAGAAGTCATGTCAATTCATAGATAATAAAGAAAAGGAATCAGTGAAGAGTCATGATTGCCTACATCCTGAAGGGACAGGGGGTATAGATGATGACACCAAATTCAAAACTGTGGAATAGGGAATGAGAAACCACTCCACTCTTTTCCCAAGAAGTCATGTCAATTCATAGATAATAAAGAAAAGGAATCAGTGAAGAGTCATGATTGCCTACATCCTGAAGGGACAGGGGGTATAGATGATGACCCCAAATTCAAAACTGTGGAATAGGGAATGAGAAACTACACCACTCTTCTCCCAAGAAGTCATGCCAATTCATAGATAATAAAGAAAAGGAATCAGTGAAGAGTCATGATTGCCTACATCCTGAAGGGACAGGGGGTATAGATGATGACACCAAATTCAAAACTGTGGAATAGGGAATGAGAAACCACTCCACTCTTTTCCCAAGAAGTCATGTCAATTCATAGATAATAAAGAAAAGGAATCAGTGAAGAGTCATGATTGCCTCCATCCTGAAGGGACAGGGGGTATAGATGATGACCCCAAATTCAAAACTGTGGAATAGGGAATGAGAAACTACACCACTCTTCTCCCAAGAAGTCATGTCAATTCATAGATAATAAAGAAAAGGAATCAGTGAAGAGTCATGATTGCCTACATCCTGAAGGGACAGGGGGTATAGATGATGACCCCAAATTCAAAACTGTGGAATAGGGAATGAGAAACTACACCACTCTTCTCCCAAGAAGTCATGCCAATTCATAGATAATAAAGAAAAGGAATCAGTGAAGAGTCATGATTGCCTCCATCCTGAAGGGACAGGGGGTATAGATGATGACCCCAAATTCAAAACTGTGGAATAGGGAATGAGAAACTACACCACTCTTCTCCCAAGAAGTCATGCCAATTCATAGATAATAAAGAAAAGGAATCAGTGAAGAGTCATGATTGCCTACATCCTGAAGGGACAGGGGGTATAGATGATGACACCAAATTCAAAACTGTGGAATAGGGAATGAGAAACCACTCCACTCTTTTCCCAAGAAGTCATGTCAATTCATAGATAATAAAGAAAAGGAATCAGTGAAGAGTCATGATTGCCTACATCCTGAAGGGACAGGGGGTATAGATGATGACCCCAAATTCAAAACTGTGGAATAGGGAATGAGAAACTACACCACTCTTCTCCCAAGAAGTCATGCCAATTCATAGATAATAAAGAAAAGGAATCAGTGAAGAGTCATGATTGCCTCCATCCTGAAGGGACAGGGTATAGATGATGACACCAAATTCAAAACTGTGGAATAGGGAATGAGAAACTACACCACTCTTTTCCCAAGAAGTCATGTCAATTCATAGATAATAAAGAAAAGGAATCAGTGAAGAGTCATGATTGCCTCCATCCTGAAGGGACAGGGTATAGATGATGACCCCAAATTCAAAACTGTGGAATAGGGAATGAGAAACTACACCACTCTTTTCCCAAGAAGTCATGCCAATTCATAGATAATAAAGAAAAGGAATCAGTGAAGAGTCATGATTGCCTCCATCCTGAAGGGACAAGGTATAGATGATGACCCCAAATTCAAAACTGTGGAAAAGGCAATGAGAAATGACTCCACTCTTTTCCCAAGAAGTCATGCCAATTCATAGATAATAAAGAAAAGGAATCAGTGAAGAGTCATGATTGCCTCCATCCTGAAGGGACAGGGGGTATAGATGATGACCCCAAATTCAAAACTGTGGAATAGGGAATGAGAAACTACACCACTCTTTTCCCAAGAAGTCATGCCAATTCATAGATAATAAAGAAAAGGAATCAGTGAAGAGTCATGATTGCCTCCATCCTGAAGGGACAAGGTATAGATGATGACCCCAAATTCAAAACTGTGGAAAAGGCAATGAGAAATGACTCCACTCTTTTCCCAAGAAGTCATGCCAATTCATAGATAATAAAGAAAAGGAATCAGTGAAGAGTCATGATTGCCTCCATCCTGAAGGGACAGGGGGTATAGATGATGACCCCAAATTCAAAACTGTGGAAAAGGCAATGAGAAATGACTCCACTCTTTTCCCAAGAAGTCATGCCAATTCATAGATAATAAAGAAAAGGAATCAGTGAAGAGTCATGATTGCCTCCATCCTGAAGGGACAGGGGGTATAGATGATGACCCCAAATTCAAAACTGTGGAATAGGGAATGAGAAACTACACCACTCTTTTCCCAAGAAGTCATGCCAATTCATAGATAATAAAGAAAAGGAATCAGTGAAGAGTCATGATTGCCTCCATCCTGAAGGGACAAGGTATAGATGATGACCCCAAATTCAAAACTGTGGAAAAGGCAATGAGAAATGACTCCACTCTTTTCCCAAGAAGTCATGCCAATTCATAGATAATAAAGAAAAGGAATCAGTGAAGAGTCATGATTGCCTCCATCCTGAAGGGACAGGGGGTATAGATGATGACCCCAAATTCAAAACTGTGGAATAGGGAATGAGAAACTACACCACTCTTTTCCCAAGAAGTCATGCCAATTCATAGATAATAAAGAAAAGGAATCAGTGAAGAGTCATGATTGCCTCCATCCTGAAGGGACAAGGTATAGATGATGACCCCAAATTCAAAACTGTGGAAAAGGCAATGAGAAATGACTCCACTCTTTTCCCAAGAAGTCATGCCAATTCATAGATAATAAAGAAAAGGAATCAGTGAAGAGTCATGATTGCCTCCATCCTGAAGGGACAGGGGGTATAGATGATGACCCCAAATTCAAAACTGTGGAATAGGGAATGAGAAACTACACCACTCTTTTCCCAAGAAGTCATGCCAATTCATAGATAATAAAGAAAAGGAATCAGTGAAGAGTCATGATTGCCTCCATCCTGAAGGGACAGGGGGTATAGATGATGACCCCAAATTCAAAACTGTGGAATAGGGAATGAGAAACTACACCACTCTTTTCCCAAGAAGTCATGCCAATTCATAGATAATAAAGAAAAGGAATCAGTGAAGAGTCATGATTGCCTCCATCCTGAAGGGACAAGGTATAGATGATGACCCCAAATTCAAAACTGTGGAAAAGGCAATGAGAAATGACTCCACTCTTTTCCCAAGAAGTCATGCCAATTCATAGATAATAAAGAAAAGGAATCAGTGAAGAGTCATGATTGCCTCCATCCTGAAGGGACAGGGGGTATAGATGATGACCCCAAATTCAAAACTGTGGAATAGGGAATGAGAAACTACACCACTCTTCTCCCAAGAAGTCATGCCAATTCATAGATAATAAAGAAAAGGAATCAGTGAAGAGTCATGATTGCCTCCATCCTGAAGGGACATGGTATAGATGATGACCCCAAATTCAAAACTGTGGAATAGGGAATGAGAAACTACACCACTCTTTTCCCAAGAAGTCATGCCAATTCATAGATAATAAAGAAAAGGAATCAGTGAAGAGTCATGATTGCCTACATTCTGAAGGGAAATACATTAAAAGAAATGGCACACATCTTTTAAAAAAGAAAAGAGAGTATCAGTGAATTAAATACTAATGCATTATAAGTTCACTTCAAATCAATTTCTTTTAGAAAATCAGAATCTGTTTATCCCTGTGCTTTGCTCCATCAATAGATGTTTTTTAGAATATGTTTCATTGCTGTCATTGATATAAGGAAGTATGAACAAGTTTGCAGTCAAATCAATCACCTATAAAAAAATTACCCACCTAGTCAATACCAATTTAAATCTGTTACCCTTTATCAACTTTGATGATGGGCTATCAATATGTGTATTTGTGTGTGTGTCTGTGTTCATGTATGAAAGCAAATTGGATGAGAATCTGGTTGAATGGTAAATATATAAAACTATTTGGAAAATGTTTGCTTGGACATATTTTGCTGATTATCAGGTATTTTCAGACTAAGTAAGAGTACTTTTTATTGTGCACTAAAAGAGGTGTTCTTTTTTTTATATAGGGATATCCCTATACAGACTGCGATGGATAAATTGTCATCTAAATTACGCAAAAATGAAAATAACACTGATATCCCATTTTAAGAACTATACTTATCAAAATTACTCAAAAATAACTTGAAATACTAAAGAGTAAAATTATTCAATAAAATCACCATTGGCTTCAACTACAGCCTTCTCCAAATGACTATGAAATTTCCTGCAATCCTTCTGGATGGTCTCTTTGTTTAAGTTGGTGAATGCTGTCATAACCCTTGCCTTCATCTTTGGTATTACAAGGAGTTCTGTTGGTTTCTCAGTCAACTGTGCTCCACACCTAATAATTAAGGGGGTTGCAGTATATGGAGCTAGGTGGCTAGATGTAAGAGGTGATGTGGTTGCAGAAATTGTCTGACAGCTATAACTGTGTTCACCTACTTGTGTAGCATGGTGCAGAGTCCTGTTGACAGACATAGTGTCTTCCAGCAGCAACTCTCTTGACCCAGAGCAGCACTACCTCCTCAAGGCACTTGATGAGCTCCTCATAAAATTTGGGAGTTCTTTTCTTAACAGAACAATCAGTGAGTTTTCTAAGCTGGTGTACCTTCGTAATCACCATTTGACTCATCCAACTCTTTCTGAATTCTCTGCACTGTCCTCAGATTGACAACTAAACTCTCTTAAATGTTTGTATTGAAGCTTCTGGTGCAAATGCCAAGCAGTACAGCATGCCATTTCCAAATTTCTGGCATAGTGAATTGCATCCTGGTGCTCTTTTTTCTCACAGACAGTGTCCAACTGATCTTACTATACTGTGCAGTTGACAAAATCAAAAACAAACAATGCCCTTGTGTGAAATTAATAATATAATAAGGATTTAATAGTTATTACATATGAAAGATATTTTTTTAGTTAGGTATAATTACAACCTCAAAATATGATCATTCAGCTAAAAATCAACCTGTATTTTTTAATTTTTTTTTCTTTTGTCAGGGGGATGAAGCATTCTCCAAAATAGCATATAATCAGGGTGCTTTAATTCACTATCTGAAAAATCAGCTTGTTTCAGCTGAATGCAAATATAACCCTACAATATTATCATTTAGTTGCAAATCATGCAGATATTTTTTGTAATCTTAACACATCTTAATTCAATACCTTTAGGTATAATGCACTTATTTATTTTAGTGTTGTGTGAATGCAGATCTCATACTATAGGAAATAACAGGAATTTGTATTTTTTTCATTCTTAAAGTCAGTGCCTTTTGAAGATACCATGATTTTGTACTGCTGGGCCCCTTAACATTCAGTTGTAAATACTGAATATTCTTTTCATTTTTAAGTTAGTCATTTTTAGAGAAACCATAATTCAGTGCATTTGTCCATATATATATATATATATATATATATATATATATATATATATATATATATATATATATATATCTGTGTGTATGTCTGTATTATATTCTCCCATCTATGCATCTATACTTTGCATCTGATACTTAATGAGCAATTCCACATTAGAAATTATATATATATATATATATATATATATATATGTCTAAGTGAATAAATTACAGACATTATGTCTGCTAATTTTTAACAAAATCCGTTCATACTCACGAATAACCTTCCGTGTATTGATGTTAAAAGATGAGAGAAATGTGCTATAACTGTTTAAATATCTTTTATTTTCATTTCCCAAGTACTTTCGATCTTCTTTCAAGATGATCTTCAGAGGTGTAAGTAGTACAAAACTATTTGTTATTCAGGGGCACAAGTAGTTATACAAAGCTGTGCGTTGCTATCCATTTCCATAACTTTTCATTATGCTTTTAAATGCAAATGGTTGATAATGTGCTGAGTGTTCATTAGAATGTGAAAAAATTATCCATTATGGAATTTTTTCCTCTATGTTATAATGTCATGGTCATGCATGCATTTACATAGAGAAAAAATTCCATAATGGATAATTTTTTCACATTCTAATGAACACTCAGCACATTATCAACCATTTGCATTTAAAAGCATAATGAAAAGATATGGAAATGGATAGCAATGCACAGCTTTGTATAACTACTTGTGCCCCTGAATAACAAATAGTTTTGTACTACTTGCACCTCTGAAGATCATCTTGAAAGAAGATCAAAAGTACTTGGGAAATGAAAATAAAATAAATTTAAACAGTCACTTCACATTTCTCTCATCCTTTAATATCAATACATGGAAGGTTATTTGTAAGTATGAACAGATTTTGTAAAAAATTAGCAGACATAGTGTCTGTAATTTATTCAATCAGACATGCCTAAAAGAGAATTTGCTGCCTAAATACACAAATTTTATATATATATATATATATATATATATATATATATATATATATATATATATATATATACATAGTTCTTGTGTTTATCATTGTTTTTTTAGTATCCTACATTTAATAACAGATGCTGAAATGTTGTAAGAACATGGATGCAAATTTACCCTGGATGATTTAGCAATCAGTACACTTTCTATACATTTTCATCTTAATAATGGTATTCTTTTTTAATTAAAACAAAATTATTTTAAAACAAAAGTGAGGGGAAACAAAATGACATCATTAAGGCTGTGTGTTGAGACACATCAGGCAGAACAAAATTATAATTTAACAAAAATTTTAAAACACAAAAATTTAAAATTTAGCATTTCCACATCTTCAGCACTTCTTTTCAGTGCATAATTATAACTGACATTCATGTCTCTAAACACCTGACACATTATATAATTTTATAAATAACAACATTACTTTAGTACATTGAAGTCCTTTGATCTATATTTGATCCTAATTCATATATATATATATATACATATATATATGTATATATATATATATATATATATATATATATATATATATATATATATATAATTTTTATTATAATTTATAAAATAATTCATATTATAATTTTTATTGGGATCAGACAGAATGATAAGATGGGGAACAAATATATAAGATTTTGTTTTATTAAAGATTCAACAGAGAATCAAATATGGAGTAGAAAAAGGAAATTCTGGTATTTTTCATTTGGTTAAGCAGACCTCACGTACATCTGTCTTGTCAAGCTGTGTTTGTGTGTATGTGTATCATAATTCTAGTTTGTCTATGCTGGATTTAAATAACACACACAAAAAATATGCATCATCATCTGAATCCCACATAGAAAACTAGAACTATAATACAGATACACACATTATACACATGAATGCTGCTTGACAAGACAGATGGACATGAGGTCTGCTTAACCAATGAAAAGCAAACACAAAAATGAAAAATATCAGAATTTCCTTTTTTTTCCTTCTGAAGCTTTAATAAAAGTGAAACATGTTAGATTTATAAATGTTTCCTATTTGTTCCTTATCCTATCATTCATGTATATATATATATATATATATATATATATATATATATATATATATATACATACACACACACACACACACACACACACACACACACACACACATATATATATATACAGTGTGACCCTGATATAAGAGAAACCCGGATATAAGAGAGATTTTATCTGGTACCAATTTAGAGCCTGTGTTAATAAAACAAAATAGACCAAACCCGGATATAAGATAAACCCGGATATAAGAGACTTCTTCTCCGGTCCCGACAACTCTCTTATATCCGGGTTACACTGTATATATATTTATTTATATATAATTGTTTTGACTAATTAGAGATAGATTAGATAAAGATATAGAAAAGTAGAATTGAAGTATTATAGATATTTATGTGACAGTTGCATTTGTAGTTGTGTTTCAAATATTATTACTTTAGGTGAAAACAAATTCTTTCAAAACAGTCATTTGACAAAAAAATATATTAAACAAAAATGGTGCTGATACAATACAACAATAGTAATAATAACAAAAACAACAATCATGACAACTGCTGAGTGGAATTTGTGGATTATATTGTTTTGTTTTTTTTGTTTTTTGTTTTCATGCCAAAAAGAATTACTCTTCTTACCCTGTCCATTAGAGAGGAAAGGTGGGGTTATTCTATCAGGGGTAGGCAAGGTGACCATGACAGGTGGAGGAGGGACAAAATCTGGTGGACCTCCCTTCACCGGAGTCAAAAGATCCTGCTGTAGTTTCAAGGGAAAAGACAGAGGAAGAAAGAAGAAAGAGAAAAAAGAAAAAAAAATTGAATATGGCTTCTTTTTTATTTTTTTAATTGTTGTCAGAGGAAAGAAAAGAAATATTAATGTAGGCAAGAAATTAGTACAAATCTATTAACCAAACTGAAATACATTAATCTTTATCACTCTGTATGTGACATCATTTGCTGTACAAAAAGTTTATCCTGCTACTGAAGATGACTCTGATCCCTAAATTTGAATTTGTTTGAATTTCATAGTTATGTTGTCATAACCTGCTATAGCAACAGAAAACAACTTTGAGTGAAATCAGCAATACGGATACTGCAAGTGAGAGAACTTGAAAAAGAATTCAGTGGAAGAAGAAATAATATTAATAGTGCAGAGTGCTAAAGGTTAAGTAACAGAGACCTGAGAATAGTTTCTTTCATTAAGTTCAACCAACAAAGTCTGTCTGTTTAATTTTTCTACTGTACTTTTTTATTTTCAAATAAAATGTTATATATTGGGATTGAAATTGTGGACAGATACAAACTTTCAGTTCTGAAAAAATGCCAATATATATAGCCAATAGAATCTTGCTATCCACACTGACACCACCTGGTTCTTGATAATGACTGAGCACTTGAACAAAACAGAACTAACATTAACTTTGCACAGTTTATCCATAATTATGATCACAATAGACAACATTTTATTTAAAAATTGGAAAAATACAATAAAAAATGAAACAGGCCAACATTCTTGATTGAATTTAATAAAATTTGTTTGAAAGAATACTTGCTACTTAAATATAATATATGTATGCATGTATGTGGGCCTTCCAAGTGGTTAAAACACTTACATTCTGACTATGAGATTTATGTTCAAATCTCATCATGGTTGATTTGTCAGGAAGGAGACTTCTTGATAATGTCAGTCAGGGAAGATGACCCCAGCATGCAATACCATTGAAAAGTGCCTGAAAGCCAATCCAAGTGTTGTGAGGGAAAATGGGTAGACAGATCTGTTTTGAAACTGTCAATAGTTGTATTACCATGAAGTCAGAAGTCATTGTGATTGAGAGTTTATTCATGTTGGCCTTACTCAAACTATTGATCATGCCAAATTATGTGCTCTCTCCTCCAAAGACTGTAACTAAAGTCTTCTCAGCATGGTTGAAATGACAGGTTGGCTGTGTGGGTATTGAAGAAACACAAAGTCTACGTAATAAGGTATCTGCAACAGGAATTCGCTAGCCATTCTACCAGATGGATATACTCTGAAAATAAGTATCCAGCCATTATGTAAGTATGTATGTATGTATGTATGTATGTATGTATGTATGTATGTATGTATGTTGAGCATATGGCCAAGTGGTTAGAATATTCACTTTCTGATCATGAGACCTGAGTTCAAATCTCACCATGGTCAGTTTATCAGGAGGATGACTTCTTGATGTTATTAGTCTGGGGGAGGCAATCCCAGCATGTGGTATCTTTGAAAAATGTCTGAAAATCACGCCACAGGTTGACTTAAGTCTTGCAGACAGAATTCCTTGGGAGCCATTGATAGTTGTACTTGCACAAAGTTGCAAGATCATGACCGAGGAGTTGAGCATGCTGGCTTTGTTCAGACTGTTGATCACACTAGATAATGCACTCTCTACCAGAAACCATAACTACGTTCTGCTCAGCATAATTGAAGTAGAGACAACAGGTGGGCTCTGTGGGTGTTGAATAGAAATGTGCCTGAAAAGGTGTCTACAACAGGCATTGGCTTGCTGTCTAAGTAGATGGGCATTCTCGAATATCAACAGCCAACCTTTTTTTATGCATGTCTGTATGTATGTATGTATGTATGTATGTGTATATATATATATATATATGTATGTATGTATGTATATGTGGTCAAGACACAGTGAAGTCTTACAAAGGTTCACTTATCCATTGATGCCCCAATCATCAAAAAACCTTCAGATTGAAAACTTTTATTAAGCTGAAGTTACTTTTTAAAATATATTTCAAAGGATATATATATATATATATATATATATATATATATATATATACACATATAAAATTAGAATGTAACACACATATAGTGCAAATGTTAATAAAACTGTGCTCTGCTCAATGTAATATAACAGAGTTATTATGCATTATTAAGTATATATTAACAAATATACATATTATCCCTCACCAGTAGCATGACTCTGAGTTTCATCATACATGACGCAATCCTCAGGTGTGGAGTATGAACTGACAGTTACATTATTTTGAATTATAACAAAATCTGGTTATCACAATGTTGGCATAGTTATATATTATGCTGGGATTATAGTCTTTTTAATTTTAAAATTTTAAAATTATATTTGGCAATTAAAATTAGCAAGATTTATACATTTTATTTTAAAAGAAGAAAATTAAATATTTATATATATGTGAGTGGAATATGCATATTTAAATATTTTAAAATTATATAATAAATAAGTTAAATCTTAACACCTCTAAAATAAAAAAAGATAGAATTTTCCTTAACCCCAACATCTCAAAATATCAAATTTGTCTGGACTTATAAATTAAGTGAATCAATTTCTAAAAAGTTGTTCTTAGTATTGCTTGATAATGGAACAGAAATTTGTATTTAAGGTTTAATTTGTATAATTGAACTTAAGTTGAAGTTTCAGTTTTGAAACCTGGGAATTTTGGTGTTGCAATTATTATATATTTAAAAAAAACAATTATTGTACATATATATATATATATATATATATATATATATATATATATATATATATATATATATAGTTTCCTGTTTAGGATTGAGTTTCTGGTTCCTTCTAAAGTCTTTTTATACACTTTCACTCACAGTAAGACCTTGCATCATAGTAACATTATCGTCTTGCTTGTGATGAATTGATTAAATATATATATATATATATATATATATATATATATATATATATATATATATATATATATAACAGCTTTCACCCTTCTTGAACTTTCCAATAATCTAACTTCAATCAAAACAAAACCATTCATGTCCAAAATTTTTATTGAACTAAAATTACTTTGTAAAATATATTTCAAAGGAATAAAATATTAAAATGTGTTTTAATAATAATATTATTTTGAAAATATATCCTCAAACTGATCAATATCTGAATCAAATTACTTAAAATGATTGCTGAATAAGTCATATATAATTGTCAGTGGGGGAGCTGTCATTCAATGTGCTTACAGTATATAGATTTCACCATTCTTAGAGTGGCTGTTTGTCTTGGAACATATCTACACACAAATGTTTTTGGAGAATTATTGATAATATAATGATAATGACTAATTGCAAAATTACTGAATGCATCTTACCATAGTTATATTGGTAGTCTTATCTTTCTATCACTGTAAAATACTGAGATACTAAACGTTTATGCAGTCTGTCACATTCAATGAAAGTTGAAAATATATCTATAAATTGGGGAGTTTTGTCATTTTATATACAAAGATATTATTGCTCATCATTTCAACATGATTAAAAAATAAGCATTAAATGGTGGAATGGAGATGAGACCAAATCAACCATTTTGCTTAAGTTTCAAACAATGGGTAACAAACAACACTAGTTTTAAAGAGAGAATGACATTGAAATATTGAAAGACAAAAAAAGTTGGTCAAGAAAAATTGTGCATTAAATGTACTTTTACTTACATGTTTGACAAAAAATAGGAAACAAAACATCAATTATGGCAATATATTTTGTCTTGTGAGTGTAAAGTTTGCATTTTATTCAAAATTGGAAATACTGAAATACTGAGCATATGATTCCATATGAAAATAAAAAACAAGGATAGCAACTCAAATATGTGTACCCACTAAAAAAATGTTTATAGCAATAAGAAATATGATACATAGCTGTATACACACACACACACATATATATATGTATGTGTGTGTGTGTGTATATATATACACACACACACACACACGTGTGTATAGTTGTTGTATATAAATAGTTGCATACATATGTGTTTGTGTATATTTGTGTGTATATATATATGTGTGTATATATATGTGTGTGTGTATATATATATATATATATATATATATATATATATATATATATATATATTAATAAATATGTGTATGATCCCTCCCTGCTAGCATGACACTGAGGACACAACCTTCAGGTGCTATATATATATATATATATATATATATATATATATATATATATATATATATAATAAAAAAACTTAAACACTAATATTCCAGGGTCATAATTTATTCCATTGGAATCGTGAAAACGATCCAATTCATCAGACCTACAAATTCATAATTTTTTAATTTGTAGGTCTGATGAATTGGATCATTTTCACGATTCCAATGGAATAAATTATGACCATGGAATATTAGTGTTTAAGTCTTTTTATTATATCCTTACACTGTCCTACATATTGAGTTCTATCTGGATTCTATCCTCTTGGAATTATTTTTTATACACATATGTTTGTGTATGTATGTATATTTATTTATATATTTTAGATATATGATTGCATATGTATATTTTCCACTAATATTATCTATATATATATATGTGTGTGTGTGTGTGTGTGTGTGTGTGTGTGTGTGTGTGTGTAGTTGTATATACATAGTATAGTTTTATATATATATATATATATATATATATATATATATATATATATATATATTTTCAGATAGACTGTATTTGTAGAGGAGACAAAATGAATAAAAAGAGACAAGAGCAAAAACTATTTTTAGCTGACAAAGATGTATCACATAAGTTAAGAATAGTTTTTACCCTGTTGTCTCTTTTTATTCATATATATATATCTGAGTTGTGCTATTGGTGCAGGATAATATATATATATATATATATATATATATATATATATATATATACACACATGTATAGTATAATGTATATTTATAAAGATATATATAAACTGAACAGTGGTTACTCACTTAATAAACATGTTCACAAACACATACACAAAAACACAGACACACACACATAATGTGTGTAGGGAGAGAGTTGTATATGTTCACATACATACACATATATGTAATGAAATGTACACAAAATGAAACAAAAATGACATATCCTGTTTTACACATTTACACACAAGTTTTGGGAAAATAATTCTTTTTTAAAATCCTAATATTTTACTTACCTTCAAATTGTTGGATAAAATCCTACTCTTGTAATTTTTATTCTTTGGGATGCATATTTCCGGAAATTCTTTCCCATACTTTCATTTCATTGATAGAAATGAATTTGTTGTTTCTGTCCATCTGCCATCATCTCCAATATTTTTTCATCATGGATGCTTTTTCATTTTAAGAAGTTTATTAAAACTGATACTTCCAAACATTAAAAAAAATCAGATAAATTTTTCATTTGTAATTAGTAATTATGAAAGTCAATGTCGTAGTCCATGAAGCCCCAGAGGCATGCTGGGAAAGAGATTATTTGGAGGAAGATTTTGCAGACATGCTTAAAGATGCATAATTGTCTTTTGACCAATCAAAATGATGCATTCACAAAGTAGAGGCAACTGTACAAATGCAGTTTTATGATTTGTGAAGTAGAAGCAGTCAAGCATTAGACAGGTTAGTTTTGTTAGTTTTCTTGCAAGTGTTTTTAGTAGGTATTGAAAAGCATCAAATTGCAGGCTATTGTATTAAAAGCCAACAGAAAGTTGTAGGGTAAGGCCCTACTGAGATTTCTTTCAAAATCATTATTCTGATACTGGTTGTCTTTATAAATGTAATGTTTCCAGAAATGTCAAAAATTGCATGTGATATGGTATGGGTTAAATAATTTTACAGTGACTGTATCTATATAAGAATAAAAATAAGTAAATAGTACATTACTGTATACCAACATTGATAATTCAATGCACAAAAGTATTTTACTCTTAAGTTATTTTCATTATTTTGGGGAGTTATTCATTCTGAATTTGATGATATTTATCTATTCAAAGATGATAAAACAGTTTAAGGTAGGTGTTGAATACTTTTATGTAAACCTGTAGATACATTCTTCTGTATACAGAACTCAACATTTCATGCTTATAGCTTATGCACATACCTATATATGCTAAAAAGTTATGTCTTCTCTAGATATTTTACTTTTTTATATATGCTAAATATAGATAATTTGGAAAACTTATATTTTGACATATTTCACCAATGAACTGGAGTCAGAAGAAAAAAAAAAGTTTATTTCTTAAGAACGAATTGTACATAAGTGAGATAAAATGTAATTTTTGTTAAGTGACTGAATGCTTAATTTTGACATTAACATTATTATTATAGAAATCAGGTTTTAATCAATTTCATTATAGGAATTAGATTTTAAACAATTTCAACTCTATTTATATTTCAAATTTTTTCAAGGTTTATATATCAGTATTAACAAGGGATAAACTTAAATAGCTCTGTTGTATATTTGCTATAGGGACATGTAGAATTTTATCCATATATTTATATCCATATATTTACAAACACTTCTTACACACATACATATATAATGATAAACATATACTTTAATACATAAGATTGCACATACATACACACACACGTATAAGGTTCCAGTTAGATTGTATATACAACTGGAATTATATGCGTGTGTGTGTGTGTGTGTGTGTGTGTGCGTGTGTGTGTGTGTGTGTGTGTTTCTAAAGAATTAATGGATTTATTTTAATCTAACTTTTTATTAGTACAAACTTTATTATAGTAGATACTCATATTTGAAACAGATGCCATATTTTTATATTTATTTTAAACAGTATGTATTAAACCCATTGGTCAGTGTAGTTGAGAACTTTTAATAAGGTTTATATATCAGTATTAACAAGGGATAAACTTAAATAGCTCTGTTGTATATTTGCTATAGGGACATGTAGAATTTTATCCATATATTTATATCCATATATTTACAAACACTTCTTACACACATACATATATAATGATAAACATATACTTTAATACATAAGATTGCACATACATACACACACACGTATAAGGTTCCAGTTAGATTGTATATACAACTGGAATTATATGCGTGTGTGTGTGTGTGTGTGTGTGTGTGCGTGTGTGTGTGTGTGTGTGTTTCTAAAGAATTAATGGATTTATTTTAATCTAACTTTTTATTAGTACAAACTTTATTATAGTAGATACTCATATTTGAAACAGATGCCATATTTTTATATTTATTTTAAACAGTATGTATTAAACCCATTGGTCAGTGTAGTTGAGAACTTTTAATAAGGAAAATGTGCACTCTGGTATTCTTTACCACTCAGCTACAGTGGGCATCACAGTTCAGCAAGGCTCTATTTTCCCTTTTAAGGAAAGAATATTTCTTAAATTAATTTTTCTCAAGTGTCCATATCTGCTCAGTTTTGTATTCGCTGAACTGTGATGCTCTCTGTAGCCAAGTAGTAAAGCATTTCAGATCAAAAAGTGGTTTCTCCTACAAAGGGGGATGCAAGTTCTATCCATGCTGAAGAACATATTTTCTTTATTAAATTTTTTAAGTTTATTTGTTAGTATGAACGGATTTTGTAAAAAATTAGCAGACATAATGTCTGTAATTTATTCAATCAGACATGCCTAAAAGATAATTTGCTGCCTAAATACACACACACACACACACACATATATATATATATATATATATATATATATATATATATATATAATAAGCACGTGGCCAAGTGGTTAGAATATTTGCTTTCTGACCATGAGACCCATGTCGAAATCCCAGCATGGTCTATTTGTCAGGAAGGTGATGTTATTAGTCTGGGGGAGGCAATCCCAGACAGTGGCACCATACCACATTTTGACACAAGTCTTGCAAGTGAAATTGAGTAGATGGAACTCTTTTGGGAGCTGTTGATGGTTGTGTTAATACAAAGTCACACGTCATCATGCATTCTCTCCCAGAAACTGTAATTAAGCTCATCTCAGGGTAGTTGCAGTATAAACTACAGGTAAGCTCTGTAGGTGTTGAAAAACCACAAATGTGCCTGAGTAGACTTCTGCAGTCTAGTAGATGGGCATCCTTGGATATAAATGGCCAGCTAATATATATATATATATATATATATATATATATATATATATATATATTTTATAAAATGGACAAAGTCCGACAATTGTTTTTTAAGACATTTTTTATGTTTATATGTTCTTTTTATATTTAAGTAAATGCTCTGTTGATAATAAATACTATTAACAACATTTACCGGCCTGAATGTGCTTAACTGAACGCTCCTCTGTAACCCAATTGGTTAAGGCACATCAGGCTATATGACAGTTCTGTATAGGACACAGGTTCGATTCCTGTCGGAGGACACATATTTTCTATGAAAATTTCTCGGACATTCAGGCTGGTAAATATTGTTAATACTGTTTATTATAAACAGAGCATTTACTTAAATATTTGTATCTATAAAAAGAATATATAAACATGATATATATATATATATATATATATATATATACATATATATATATATATATATATATATATATATATATATATATATATATATATATATATATATATATATATTAAAGAGAAAGAACAGTAAGATATATAATCTGGTGTTCTTATTAATATTTTTATTTTTACAAAACAGTGCTCAATGCAAATCTACAGTGCATAATTATAATAAATTTACTTATTTAAAAATATGATTTCATCACTACACAGGAAGTGATGGAACCATATTTTTAAATAAGCAAATTTATAATATATATATATTAATGGAATTTTTATCTGATCTTATTTCTTTATTAAACATTACTTTTATTTGAGTTGTTATAATAAATAGCAACTGAAGTATGTGCACCCACTAAAAATATTATTTACAGTAATAAAATATGTATGTATATACAAACATTATTACTGATAGTAGTTCACATCAATATTCCTACTGATTAGATATTTCTAAATTCATTTACAAATAGAAATGTGGATATTCTCAAAAACAAACACCCAGACACTTGATAAGTAAATCTCTTTTTTTTTTTAAATATGTTGACCCTTAGGTCAGAGGTTTGCTCTAAAAATGAAATAAATTTGCAAAGAATCATTTTTGAAGCCATTTCTTAAGATAGCTAACATTTATTTAACATAGATTGTTGTTATTTAAGTACAATGAACTGATCTGATTCCAGACTTGCTTCAGTAACATTATTTGTTAATCTTCACAAGTTGCTCCCCTTAGCAACTTTTTAACTAGAAAAGGAGTGGCTTACCTGGAAGAGGCTGAACGACCATTTCAGATAGGGGACACAAGTGAAGTGTTCCAAATAAAGAATTCTCTTTCCATAATGTGTCCAAATTCCTTTAATTTGAATTTAGAATCTACATTGTTTGTCATTCTGTCCTCAATATTGTTTGAACAGCTCATATGTCTTAAAAGTCAAATGGTTAGCATCCTCTAAGAAGAATGTATCCAATTTTTCATATAATTTTTCCATTCCATCATCAACAAGTAATGTGGTAATGTCCAGTTCCAATATTATTTTTACTGTTTTTATTAGATTAAGCATTTTCAACTATTTATTATTATTAATATTAATAATCTGACTAATAATTACTTTCACCCTAAATTTTTAATACTACTGCAACTAAATCTCACCTGATGGTAGCTTAACAGTTTCAGCTCAGAAAGAAAAATCGGTTTTAATTCTGGCCAAGATCTTTGCATTCACTTTCACACCAATACCCTTGATAAAGGTATGAATCTATCTCTTCTTCCACCAGCTAGGGGCTAAATAGCAGGGATAACTTGGTCCTCTGTCCATGCCTGGCAACCAGCCTAAAAATGGTAACTTGATAAAAGCACCTATACCCCAACAGTCTGAACCACTTGTAGGGTTGTGTCAGCCCAGAAAAACACACAGTAACAAATTCTTAAGTTATCTGTGTTGCACAATCTGCAATAGACAGTGATAGCATCTACTTTTAAAAATATGATCAAGAAATTATCCTTTATTCTCAATCTCTGCTGTTCTCTCATTGCTGTAGAGTGATAATCTGAGTAAAGGGAGTAAGATCATGGAATAAAGTGATAGATTAAGGATCTGTTATAATCACCCAGACTTCCCTGAGGTACAAAGAATGTGAGTTCATCTCTCACCAACAACTTAACCTTTATTTCTGATCTTGCACTGTCTGCTTATTGCCACAGATTGATGGCATGAGCAACAGTTGCAATAAAAAGCTACTAATAAATTAAGAGAGAAAATACTAGTCAAAATCAATAATAATAATAATAGATTCATAGACTTATTATTTTGTATCAGCTGATTTAGATTAAAACTTAAAAACAATTACCTAAACACATATATGATTAAAACTCTACATACAGTTTTCCTTTTAAGTACAACTAAAATCTAAAACATTCATATGACATACATTTCTTGCATGAACAACTATAATATACTAAATATGCAAGTTTTTCTGAAATTATTATCAAATTCTACCTCCAGACAAGATCCATAAGTATTGAAAAATCATCAAAATCCATTTTAGTATGATAATCTTTAAAGGCATGAGTGAAAAGTTTACTGTACAGAAAATATAATCATACTAAGTTCATATTCTGGTTGAGACAGTTTGTACCTTCTTTGAATTAATATACTTAAGAAATTATTTCTTCTTCCCCAGCTATGAACTATGAAAGTAGACTGAACTCCCAACCTCTGATTGGCAACTAAGAGAATAACAACTTTGAATACACACCAGAGCTGAAAAATAATAGTATGACTAGGTTTTCTAGCCTTGGTTAGTAACCAGTCTAGAAGATAACCCTGAATTCAAGTCAATGAAGAAAGCAATGGGAAACCAGTATTTTTCCAGGAATAATCCTGTCAACACACAGTTTACAGATATTAAAAAATGAAGCTTAAAAGAGCCATGTTCACCTATGTCTTGATGAGACATGGCACTTCGAGAGCAAGAGATCCAAGGATTCCTGAGGAAAATATATAAGATCTGAACAATTTTTATAATTTCTTCACTGAAACATATTTATGCATTTTAAGCCAAGCAGTTAAATGAGGGTGAACAATGTGAATCTTAAGATATTTCAAATTAAATCAAGTCTTCATCTGGTTTCATCTCTGCTTCCTGCTGATCCAAAGGCTCATATTTTTAAAAGATGTTCAGGTCATTTCCAGATTTGCACTGAGATCATATAAAGTGGCCTGAATAGTTTACTAGCACAACAAAAGAAAATAAGTGAACTGAGTTCAATTTTGAGCTAGATGAGATTATGTTCACTTCATATTAATGCCTTTAGGAAAGGCATGAACCCTCTTATCTCTCCTCACCAGATGCTATAGCAAAAACCTTATCACTTCATACCATTGATAGAAAGGGCAGTAGTTGATTGAACACTGAGGTAAATTTCCTTACTTTAATTAGCTTACTTCCTTAATTAGCTGTTACCTCTATAGTTACCATTGACAGGGACCAAAAAGATATTTTGAAAAATTGTCTTTAGGTTTTAAGATTTCATTTATGCTTTTGCATCTATAACTATAATTTGCAACTGAAATGAATTTTAATCTATAATCAATAAATTTGAACCTTTCTATATCCTAGAAATAAATACACATAAAAATTATGCTTCAACTTGCATAAATTAAAATCTCTATTAAATTCTGATATCTCATATATGTAGAAGTTCATTGAGAGTTTTTGTTTATATATATATATATATATATATATATATATATATATATATATATATTAAAAAGTGGGTCTATGACCAACCACAAATTTAGAAACTGCTGTTCTACATCATTATATAGTGATTAAAAATATATTAACAATAATTTCAACACAAAGAAACATCACAGCTAAAGACAATAGTCAAAAACAAAAAACACATGATATTAGATTATCATTAACTTCAGTTCAGTCAAATGGAGATTTTAAGACAACAGACGCAAATACATGTACACAAACAGACAGACAGACAAAAAAAGTTAAAGGAGAAAAAAATGCAAGATAAGAAATGAAGGAAGAAAGAAAATATCTAGAGATTAATGGTATTTTTTCAAAAGGAGAATCCACATTCAAAGTTATAAAAATGAAATGGAAATACTGAAAGAGAAATATGCCTTGCAGACTTCAAAAGATTTCTGTTAGAACTCCTCTTACCTTTGGTTCTCCATTTTCTACCAGTTCTTCCACAACTAAAGAAGGGAAAACTCCAAACTGTCCATCAATTTCACCCTGCCAGAATCCATCATCAATACCAGTTTCATCTTTTCGGACAATTCGAATTAACGTGCCTTCAGTAAAGGAGAGCTCATCGTCTGTATTTGCTTCATAGTCATACAGAGCTCGTGCCCACACTTCACCTTTATGAGAGAAAAAAAAAGTAGAATTTTAATATTAATAAGAGAATTTAGCACAAATATTGATTTTGTATCAGTGTAATTGTTTTTCTTGTCTCAGCAAGTTGGCCAAAGAATACTATAGGTAAATTTATCATTTATTTTGGCATTAAAAACATACTATTTTGGAAATTCTTGCAAAAGTCAAATATTTGGGTTTTTGGGGTTTATTTTTAACTAATTCATTCCAAGCAGGAGTGCCACTAGCACACAAGGGGTTACAGAGGATTGAGAACAAGAGTAAAGAGGCGTGTTTGAGGAAAAGATACAGAGAAGAATGGGGAACAAGCTTAGGGTGTCAGATGCTGATTGACATTACACTTGAATATTTGAAGATTATAGTCATCGGGGAAGCAAGTAAGGGGAAGGGAGTTCCACATACAGGAAGGGTGAGAGAAGAAACTGAGTAGAAGAGAGGGTTACATTTAACCCTTTTGATAGTGAAAGGGTGGGACCGAGATGCCAGTCTGGCAGCTCTCTTAAATTCATGCAGTCTGAGAACCAGTGAAAGTAGCTTGTCGGAACAGTTGCTGTGAAAATACTTATAGAAGAAACAGAGGGAAGACACGGTACATCTGTGGGAAAGTAATTGTAGACTAGATGCCAGATTAGAGCCTATCACATTGCGTATTCGTCTCTGGATTTTGTCGAGGGCCTCGAGACATACAGTGGGAGCACTAATCCATCATGAAATTTCTAGAACTTATTTACAAAATCAATTAAATTATTTTTAGAAAATCCTGGTAAAAATATTTCTTTTTAACATCTTTTATCCCAACTTACTTAATTTTATGAAATTTTGAAAAATTAACATTTCAGCCTCTTCACATTTATATTAGTTAAAAGTAGGACTCTTGGAGAATTTAAATCATCAATTTGTTTTTGTCAAACAAAAACACCATTTACCAAAAAATCTGCTCTGAACTGCAAAATAAAAAATGCAATAAAACTATGATATTATTTAATTAAAAAAGCCTTTAATTGCTTTTATAAATAAGATATATTCAGGTCACTATTGTCTCCAGAAAAAAAACTTTTTCAATGAATAATGAATTTTTACAAGAACTGTTTTCATTTTTTTTTAAATTTTAATTAGAATAATTTCTTGAGTTTTAAATCTTTTAAAATTCTGTATTAATTTCAACTGTTTAAATGATATTATTATTAAGTGAAACCTATATTTACTAATCATAAATGGAAGAGCTTAATACAAATCATCAAACACTAATATTTTTAAAAGGATTTAGAATTTTTTTTTTTGTGTATAAATGTGCCAAATTTTGTATGGGCAATTATACACAAGATAATCAGAAAATAAGAGCAATAACTATAATAAATTTAAAATCAACGTTTCTAAAATTCAGTAAAACATTAGATTACAGAGAATATTTTCCTAAATTCATAAGATTACTGAGTACTTAAAAACTATATAAAAATGGTGCTCATGTCATTTTTTCAGTTATATGTTATAGATAGAGTCACTGTAGAACAATATTAGACTTGTCAACAGGCTGTTAGCATGTTAAAATAGCTACTGACTGATTAAAAACACAACTACTGTTGGGTTAAAAAATGCATATTTGCAATATTTTAAACTTAAAGTAAATAATATTTGTTTCAAATGAGATTAATTATACTTTAAATCAGGCTAACATATTCCTCAAATAAAGTTTCAGAAAACTATATTTTATTTTTAAAAGATTTCTTAATAAAGATTATGATGAAAGACAACTAAATTATGATTTCTTAATAAAATTATGATGAAAGACAAATAAAAATGGGTGCTAATCAGCTATTTTAGCAAAAAGAAACTCCTTCCAGTCAAATTAAATTAGTTTTTGAAATACAGCTAAGTATTATTGGAAATATTAAACTTAACCTATTAACTTGAAATTAAAACTAAAATAAAAACTTCAAGAAAGCTTTTTCATTTTTAAATATTCATTTTAAACCTTAGGTATCTTTTTTTTGTTGAGGTCCCTACTTATTATATATATATATATATATACATATATATATATATATATATATATATATATATATATATATATATATATATATATATATATGTGTGTGTAGGGGAAAATGTACGAGAAAGTGGAAAAAAGTTTTCTTGTGATGCATTTCATCCTTTAGAACTTCATTGGAGTAAAGGACAAAACGTGTGAGAAGAAAACTTTTTCCATTTTGTCATACATTTTTCTTCAATATTGTTCTTGATATAAAATATATAACTTTATGTCATATATATATATATATATATATATATATATATATATATATATATATATATATATATATATATAAAACATTCAAATTTAAATGAAATAAAAAAATATAGTAATTTACTTATATGTAAAGTCAGCAAAATAATGTGAAATTACGTGAAAAAGAATAAAATTATATTTCAAAAGGAAGATCTTACCATCATTTGGAACTAAGGGAAGGTTTTGAAGGGTTGGTTCTGTTGTACTTGAGGCAGTAGCCTGCTGAACTTCAAGATCCCCAGAAGAAAATGAAGATGCTACATCATACTGAGTGGGTTCATTTGGAGGCTCCATATGGTTTGTCACAGTAAAATCAGGGGGTGGAGGCATGTCACTTTCTTGTCCAGTAGGTGTTTCCAAATCATCTGTGGACATGTCTGTAGCTGGTGGAATGTCAGGTGCTGGAGGTAGATCAGGAGTTGATAAGGCTCCGTGAGGCGTGGAAGACGTTTGCGACATATCCACACTGGTGGTTGGGACGTCATAGCCTATAGCTGATTCCACAACAGCAGATTGTGCTGAACCAGTTTGGTCTAAAATGCGGATGTAACTTTCAGGAATGAACCCCACATTGCCTCGAGAATCTTTTGCCTGCAAGGAATAAATTTAGTAACTAATTGAAAAATGTCTAACAGTTTGTTTATTCTGAAAAATACAGAAGCATAATGATGATAAAGGAGTATTTACTGTGTACCAAAGATTGGCAAACATTTTGGGTAGTGTGCCAGATTGGCAATATTTAGATGCCAGGGTAACAAATAGTAAAATTATAACTATTTTTGCAACTAGCATTCACCTTTCTTGGCAGATCTTCTATTATCTCAATGTAGGATACTTAATAAGAAGAGAGATAAAATATAAAGAAAAAGAAAAGAATCTATTAGGTTGGTGCAAAAATAATGTCGTTTTCTCACATATGTTACTTATGTAAATAACGACATTATTTTTGCACCAACCTAATAAATGAAATAGGCTAGACTGCAGTCTGTCTGGAGTTATTATGCAAATCATATAAACCATTATGTTAAAAATTTCACTAGTAATCTTAAATACATGAGAAGGAGCTTCATTATGAAAATCATATAAACCTCAATAAATTCAATAACTCAAATTTGTTATGAACAATTTTTGTAAAATTTTAAACAATTACTTTAGATATCACAACAATAAGTGAGTTAAATTTTTAGGTAGTTTCAGCATGTTTTATTAATGTTTGATTTATTATAAGTTATGCAGATTAAACTAATATTAGCCTCTGAAATCTAATAAAAACTCATTTTTTCTTTTTTGCATAGTACATGTTGAAACGTGGGTAATAGAAAAGATCTAACAAATGCTGAAAAATAGAAAATAACAAAATTATTAAGCGAGAGAATGACCATATTGGAAATAACAAAGAAGCTTTGCAGAGATCATCGACAATAAAGAATACTGTTGAAAATATAACTAATGTGAGAACTAGAATCAAAGGAAAAGGCTTTAAGAACTTGTCTCCCCAAGGGGAATGTACTACTAAAGCAAGTTATAGTAAAACAACCACTTTTGAACAGTGCTCAGATTTTTGATCAGACTAGAATTGAGAGAGTCAAGAAGGATAAAAAGTACAGAATGCTTCACAAAGAAATCTCCTAAGAAAATACCTCTCATTAAAGCAAATATTTTAAAGTGTCAAAATTGATCCAGACACATGAAAATTGACTTTTCTAAAGTAATTTTACACAGATAAATTTTTGGTGACACTCGATGGAAATGATGGATGGGCCAAAGGATGAATTTTATTTGATGCAGATGTGCCTATGGCTAAAAGAAAGCAGCAAGGAGGTGGCAGTGTAATGATATGGGCTGGAATTATTGACCAAATGTTTATTGGACCATTAACAGTTGATGAAGGAATTAAACTGAACAGTGCTAACTATTGAAATTTCATGGATAAGACTCTCTTTGAATGGTATAAATCCCAGTCTATCATTTACAAAGTGAAGAGTACATTTATGCAAAATAATACTCTTTCTTGTGTATCTAAGATTATGATTACAGGAGAGAAGATAATGCAATGGACACCATTAATTCCTCATCTGAATCCAATTGAAAATGTGTGGACAATTGTGAAAACAAAATTATACGAAGGTGGTAAACAATATGACAGCAATGCAGCTTATGAGAAGCAATTAAACCACTATATTAGAAATTGAACCTGCTGAAGTAAAAGATTTGACAAAATCAATGGATTTGCTGGTTGTTATTGAGAAGATGGTTCTCTATATAAATGCTTCAAAGACTTAACATATATATTTGTTATTTGTTCTATTATCGGTGTTGATCAAATGTTAATGATTGTATTACCTTTTGTTATTGAAGTAAAAAGTCATTTTCTGGGTTTGCATAATAACTTCAGACTGCAGCTTTTATCACAAATCCAATAACTTTAATAAAAACATGTTCGAAACTACATTAAAATTTAACTCAAGATTTGTTTTGATATCTAAATTAATTGTTCAAAATTTTGAAAAAAATGTTCAAAGTAAATTCGAATTGAGGTTTATATAATTTGCATAACTTCAGATTTACTGTATATATTGAAACATATATTAAAAAAAAATATCTCCTCTCTTTTGTTCACATTACATCGACATTTTTTCCACCCTGTTATTAATTTTTATTACATTTTCTTGGTATATAAAAAATTATATCGATTTCACCCCACCAATATATATATATATATATATATATATATATATATATATATATATATATATATATATATATATATATATATATACTTTCTAAATTACCTGCACCTTGTGCATGTGACACACTCTTTTGTAAGAAAATGATGATTGATTTTAAATCATTGTTATAGTTTATGGAGAAAAATGATGCATTTCAATATTACTCAATGGTCTTGCTGATGTGACCTCCATCTTCTAACTTTCTCCTTCTATATTTTGGATAGGAGTCATTCCCTTGTTCTAATTTAATTTTTGTTTAAATCAAAGGGAAAAAGATTTCAGTAGGGTGTTTATACATAAACAGCTCGAACTGGTTTCCTATCTGATGCAATACTTGATGAATGAATTGATGAGCAGATTTCAGTATTGATATGACAGCTAAATTGTTGAAATAAATATGTATTGTAAGGGACTACCCATTGATTGGTGATTTCTTGACATCCATATTGCCTCATTTTGATCTTGCCCATGTAAGCTCCACCTTCTGGCTTTCTCCTTCTGTATTTTAGATAGGACTCATTCTCTTATTCAAATTTAAATTTAATTTAAATCAAAAGGAAAAAAAATTCAGTGCTGGGTTTGAGCAAAAACAGCTTGATCTAACTCCTTTGATATGTATTTGATGCAATATTTGATTGAATGAATTGATGAGCAGATTTCAATATTGATATGATAGTTGAATTGTCACAACAAATATGTATTGTAAGGCATTACCCACTGATTGGTGTTTTATTGCTCAACTTGATGTCCATATTTTCTCATTTTGATATTGCTGACCTCCATCTTCTGGCTTTCTCCTTCTATATTATGGATAGGAGCCATTCCCTTGTTCAAATTTATATTTAATTTGAATTAAAGGAAAACAATTTTCAGTGTGGCAGAGGTGTGCAATGTTTGACTTGAAGTGAGTTAAGAATTCTAAGTGATGGGGTAAAAATACTAAATGAATAAAAATATGGAAGGTTAGTTGACTAGACTGGAACCTGATGGAAGAAGGCTCAGTTTAGGAATATTAACCAGAACCTATAAAATGCTTATATGGAAAGCATCAGGAGGATTTAAACCCAAATTCAGTATGATTAAATTTTTCCTACCCTGGTTAGGAAGATGTAGTGACAAGGTGGTTGTTGTAGTGACAAGATTAATGTGTTTGTCTACCAAGTCTGAGAACTGTTTATTTAACAGGCTATCTTTCTGAATTACGTTGATTCTTACCAAAATGTCTATACCAAGAATCTGATTGGAGGTAATTTTAGAAGGACCATGTGCATAACAAAATATAACAATCAATGTCATTTTCTCAGACAAATGGCTATATAAGTGAGGAGTGCAGTTGATTGTCCAGTTCACATCAAAGAGTTTTCTGTTGTGTCCAGAGAGAACTCTCTCTCTCTCTCTCTCCCTCCCTCCCTCCCTCCCTGTATATTGTCTGTCTGCCTATCTGAAAGCTGCAGGAACCTCTGACACACAGACACAAGCTTCTATCCTTGCTTGTAACTTTCTCAATAACTCAAGAATATTAGTAGAAATCAACCATTGTAACATTTGGCAGCCTTTGTTATTAAACTTTTGATAGTTTTTATAATATTGTTTGGGAGAATTATATATATATATATTTTTTTTTTATATATCAAGAACATTTTTACAGGAAAGAAGTATGACAAAAGGGAAAAAGTTATCATATGACACATTTCTTCTTTTAAGAATTCATCAGACTAAGTTTATCTTTACATTGTTGCAAATCCACATGCGCACAAATAAAAGAGAGATACTGAGTATTTTAATTCGTTTTTAATGTGTTTTGGGTAAGTAATCTAGCTGATTTTATTTAGATTCTTTTCTTAATTTTTCTGTAACTTTCGTTATTAAACATCACACATTGTGATAATAGAAGATCTGTCAAGAAAGGTGAAACATTGTAAGAACCTGGGCACAAATATACTATGGTTGGTCTAATGATTAAAGCACTTTCTAAACATTTTCATCTTAGTAAATTGTTTTCTCTTTTAATTAGAGTAGCATTTTCTAAATCAAAATTGTGGTCAGACTATAGAGAAAAACTAATGCATCTAATGCAGTGTTTTGTGTTCATATAATCTTTTATGTAAATTCCTTGAAGTTTCTCCAATGTATTCTTTATGGCAATTATTACAGGTATTTCTCCTTCAAGTTTTAGCTTATTATTTTGTTTTGTATTAATTAAGTCTTTTATTGTTTAGACGTAATTGTGACAAATTTTATGTTGAGTTTAGATAAATTCCTTTCAACTGTAATTGTAATAGAGTTATTGTGTAGAACAATATATTTTGATTTGTTGGGTTTGTCAAAAAGGACTGCTTTTCTATTTTGAAATATTTTATGAGCCTTTTGTTTCACATTGAATATGAAATAGTTTATAATGTTTATACCTTCTATCCATAATTTTTCTACCTTTTGAGAAAGTCTCCAGATCAATAAAACCATATTCAACTAGAGCGAACAGAAGAATTCTTCAAAATCTCATCCTGGCAGGTGCACAACATTAAACCAAACTAGATGACAACATCCAGTAACCCATGGCAAATAACAATAGTAAATTTACAAAAACACCCATGCCCACATCATGTTGCATCTCACTTGATAACACCTTGTTGTGTTATATTTAGTGTCAGTGGCTATAAGAGGTGTATATTTGGCACTGTGGTCAATCGAAGGTGTAGACAAATAGGTAGTTTTAATTTTGTAAAACTATTTGGTGATTTACACATTTCTTTATGAATGATTGAGTCCCTTTAAATCCGAACTGGATCACCTATGACATGATTTTATGGTCTCCGTTTCATTGTTTCAATTTTTCACAGTTAGCGACTTTATTAACTTTAACTTTACATATTGGTCAATCTTAACTAGGCATTTGTTTAATATCCTTCTTTCTTTTCTTTTCTTTTCTTTCTTTCATTCTTTTTTTCACTACCTTTCTCTTTTTTCCATTCTTTTCTTCTCTTCTTGAACCAATCTCTATGTTTTAATGTTTGATGTGTTTATTGGAATACACCCCTTTGTATTTAAGATCATTGGGGCACGAGTAAACACATTTGAGATTTATTCTGAAAAGACCCAACATCACCTGTTAACCACTTAAATAATCTGTGTGCTTATTAACACTACCTTGTAAAATTCTATACCCTAAAACAGTGTTTCTCAACATTTTTAAACTTGTAGAAACCTTGAAATAGTTTTCATGTCTCAGGGAATGCCTGCATAAAAATTATTATATACCATTATTAATATCTCTTTTATATTTTAATCATAATTCATGTGGTAAAAACGTGGACACTCATCCTGTACTCAAGTGAGCCATTCAATGATACATGAATCTGCCACATACATGCCCTGTCTACTAACCAGTGAAGGCAATTTCACACTGACACCATATAGACATTGATAAATACATTCCCTATGATTATTATAATTTTAAATAATGTAAGAGGGTGAAGCCTTTATTATAATAACTAAGGATTTTCCAACAATATGTCATACAATTATAGTAAAATTATGAATATAAATTAAATAAAAATTACTCAAAAATATATTAGCCTATTTATAACTGTTTTTCACAGAACTCCGAGTGACCTAGGGTTCTGAGGAATACCATTTGAGAACCACTGCCCTAAAGGGTGGAAAAGTGATAGCATAACAATAACATTTAATTTTAATGTATAGAAGCATGAGAGGACAAAATGAATAAAATAGTACAGTAGTGATGTTCTGAAATATTTTAGCACATAGGTATCATTTAGCATTTTCATGAAGTGAACCTCTGATACAACAATTAGAAGAAACATTATGTTCATTCTAAATTTGGCAATTTTGATCCATTGTGCCTGCAAAAAATGGAGTGTGAAAAGAATGGTTTTGCCCTTGATACCACTATTATTTTAACTACCTTCACTCCTCAGCAATGTTTGTTTTAAAAAGCAACGATTAGAGTTGTAATAAAACCTAAACATATGAAAGTGAATTTGTTTGTTCTTGAGACTTTACAACAAAAATATTAAACACTATTTATTTATTAGATTGTTTATTTACAATGATTTTATATTTACAACATTCTAAAACTGATGCAATTAAAACTAATGCAGTGCCATATTTATCATTTACAAATTTATAAATAGATAAATATGAAAACAATTTTTTATTCATAAATTTATAAAAATTTACCAATTTATTAAGATATGTGAACCAACTATAAGGAAATACTTATTATTTACCATTTTATAAAGTTTGAATCTATTGTCAATTTGCTGACATTTTACCAACCATTCCAATAAACAATCTGATAAATAAATAGTGTAAATAAACAATCTAATAATTAAAGTGTTTATTATTTTTGTTGAACAAAGAAAATGTATAAATTTACTTTCATATGTTTAGGTTTTATTAAAATTCTAATCGTTGCTTTTTAAAACAAGGAATGAAAGTAGTTAAAATAATAGTGGTGTCTAGGGAATAATTGTCTTTTTGACATACCATTTTTTGTGGGCATGAAGGTCCATGTTTTCCCTAAATTTTATATTTTGTATGAGATGCTCCAGCCGGTGCTTGTAGTGTTAAATGAGAATTATAAGTTATGGCCCTTGTTGATATATAAACAGAAACTGATTATGTATTTTGAAATTATACTTCATGTTCTTGCTGTGTGTTCGACTTAAGCAATGTATGTGATTATTAGACGGTGAACATATAAACTATAGTACTTATTAAAAAGAAACTAAAAACCAAATACTTGGCTTACCTGTACCCAACCATCTCCATCACCGTCCCCAATAACTTCAATGTCTTCATTCTCTTCCATGCCTAGTTCGTCAGGATTTGTAGCTTGGAATGTATATAAAGCTTGGGCTTGGATAGGATACTGCCGGGACGATGATGAGTTTTGGGTTGTGGGGCTCATCGGTGTTGCTTCAGTAACATCTGGAATCTCTTCAACAAAGTCGTCATCATCATCAAAGTGTGTATATGTGGGCTCAGGTTCTTCTGTCGGCTATGATTTACAATAAGATATGAAAGAATGAATTAATAAAATAATTACAAAATTAAGATAATTCTGGAGTCTTACTTACCTGCATGCACACACACAAACACAAATATACATACATACATACATACATACATACATACATACACATTAAGATCTTTTTTCCCCTAACTAAATCAGTTGCATATCTTTTTAGCAAGAAGAGCCATTTGAATAGCAATGTTCTGGAAAAGGCCCTAAAACAAAGTATGAATTCCTGCTGATTTCTGTAGATAACAGGGGATTAACTTTAATCTTTCTATACAAGAATCTAGGCACATGTAAATTCTTGCATTCGGTCTCTTTTGTTATCAACATTACTAAATAATGTAAGAAACTTTTAAGAGTTACAAAAATGTTGATTAATTATTTGTTTTTTTATGACTTAATAACATTTTGCTGGTTATTTAACCCCTTCCCTGCCAATTATTTTGGGAAAAACATTTCATTTTCAAACAATTTTTTTATTTGTTTTTAATATAGTAACCAAGTGGTGACTAACACCTCTACCAAACACATGAGTTAACACTTGGATTTGTTTCAGAGGGTATAAAAAGAATAAAGATTGATGTATAAGCACATCTGTAGCTGTTTTTGAATGTTATGCTTTGAATGTGTTTATTCATCTGTGTCTGAAAAAGACACTTCCAGTAAAAGCGTATATACACACCTACACCAGGGAAGGGGTTAAATCTGAGATATATTTTTTGGATTGTAAGAATAATTCTTTTTTTTTTTTGGTGGATGGATATTGCATTAATAGTTTTGGGGGAGATAATGCCATATCTCTTCAGGATATAAGTGATCACATCACTATAGATTACATTTCTTTATTGTTAGTTACAATACAGGTAAAAAGTTTTGGGACACCTAGCATTTCTTTGAAAAAACCTTAAAATGAGAAATTTTTTTTTTTTTTATAAAAGATAAAATTTCAGTCCACTGTACATTTTGATAAATTATGAATGTTTTGCATAAGATACATTTTGCTTTCACCTTTAACCCCTCACAGACTTTTTGAGATTACAAAAAGGGCTGAAGATTTGGTTCAGGTCAAGGGAATCATGAAAAAAGAACAATATCATTTGTTTTGTCAAAGTCATGCTATACCATCTGTTTTACACATAATTGGAAAAAATTCACCTTTCAAGAAGAAAATGATCCCAAATACTTCTAAATTATATCAAAATTACCTTCGATTAAAAAAAAAAGAAACAAAATTTTGGAAATTATAACTTGGCTGTCTCAATTCCCTGACCCCTCTCCCATTTTATTAGTATGGGATGAATTGGATAGGAGAATTTGAAGAGAACACCCAAAGAGTGAGAGTGAGCTTTTTCAATGCTTGAAGAATGCTTGAGAAGGTCTGTAATCTGTAATTTGTAAATATATTTACAATATAACAATTTGTAAATATAGTTACAAATTTGCAAGTTTATGCTTGGTATTTTTACTTAATTGTCTTTTATATATTTGTGTGTCACATAAGTAAATGTCTTTTAGTAGGCAAGTTTCAGCCTTTCTTTGTACTTATACATTTTTTTAATCATTTCACCCTAAGCAAGGCATTAAAGCTACTAAGATGCAAGGGGTTACTGTGTGTGAGAGAATATGAGAAACAGAAAACATTATTAAGGAGAGAGGACAATAAAAGAACAGGAATTAGAGAGACAGAAGATAATGATTGACATTATATTTAAATTTTTTTGAAGATCAGTTGACTAGAAAGCATGAAGCTGGAAGAATGTTTCACAAGTGAGAAGTGTGAGAGAAGAAACTATTAACATAGAACTTACCGTTACATCTAGCCTTTTCAGCTGTAAAATGATGAAACTTTTTATTATAATTATTAGGTACAATCTCACATACACACAAATTATGCATTTCCTTTTTAATTATATTCTCATTTAATAATTTTCTTTATTATTATTTATTGTTAAGCATTACACCCTATATTATATTATGCTCTGTTATAGCACCTGTTGTTTTATTCACTTTCTTTCCTTCTACTTAATATTTCTCTTTATTAATTTTATATGCATAATTTATGTTTTAAGATGTATATTAGTATCAATTTTTCGTTGGTTGTTTGTTGTTTTTGCTTAGCAGTATATCAACCTCTATTGGTTATTTAATGCCAAAATCTAAATATTTTATATACAGTTTTATGACTTTAACTACAGATTATTTAGCTTCTATTTTCATACAAGTACTAGGAATATTTGCACACATGGAATAAAGCAGTTTCTAAAAAATTAATGGATTTATTTTTAATCCAACATTTTATTACTTCAAACATCATTATAATGGATACTCTTATTTTAAATAGACTCCCTATTTTTATTTTAAACAATTGTATTACATCTATTGGACAGTGCACTTGAGAAATCATAATAAACAAAATGTGTTCTCCAGTAGAGATTGAATCTGTGTCCTCCTTTACAGGAGAAAAACCACCATTTGCTTTGCCACTCAGCCATAAAGAACACTACAGGTAAGCAAGGTTCTAATTTCTCTTTTTAAAGAAAAGACATTTTCTTAATTCAGATTAATTTTATCAAAAGGCGTTATCTGCTCAGTTTTGTATCCAAAATGTAAACAAAGCAATTTCTAAAGAATTAATGGAATTGTATTTAATCCAATATTTTTATACCTCCAAACATTATTACAGTGGATATTTGTATTTGAAATAGACACCGGAGAACACATTTTCTTTATTATGATTTTTCAAATATGCAGGCTGATAGATATCATACACATTGTTTCAAATATACATGTAATAAGTAAAATATCTTCTGCCAATTTAAAATCTATTAATTTTATGGTAAACTTCTTTATTATTATTATTATTATTATTATTATTTTCTTTAGTATTTTGTTAATTCAAGTGCTAAAAAACTCATATATAAGTGAGAATTAGTCATTTTAAACCCAACACATTGTTCAAATTCATGGTTCCATTCCCCTATTTTGTGCCAATTTAGTGTGTCTCCTACTGATTAGTGTATCCTATCACCACATTTGTATCCGACGTTATCTAACATAAGGGGAAAAGCAAAAACAGAAGGAGGTATACCATTTATTGTTGTATTATAAAATTTAAAATAAAAATAAAATAAGAAATTTGGCAAATAAGTTTTAAAACAAGATATTTGAATCCTTTAAATAAAATATTCTGAATGTCTTTTAACATGTCAAGAAAAAAATTGGGACAATGCCTTAATAATGTAGGATACAAATGTGGTAGTAGGATACACACTAAAACAGAAACAGATCGGTAGGACACACGCTAAAATGGCCACCTCTATTTTCTTATGGATACCTGAAGAATGTTGTAGAACAGTTTGTTTGAAACCCTGTATTAACAATATAAGTAACACAAAGATATAATTAAATTGACTGAATGTATGCAATAGATAAAGTAAAAATGAAGAGAAATGAAATTATATCACTTACCCCACCGGAGCTTTCTGTCCTTAATGATGCCTGACTAGGTGTGCGCGAAATACTACCTGGTTCTGCACCAAGGCTATCAATCTGAGCACTGGCCAGATATTCATCAACATTTACTGCAAACAAAAAAAAAAGCCATTCATATAGTTATGCAATGATATTTCATTGCAATATAGATCAGAGATAAGATTAGAAATTATATTCAAGAGAGCTTCTCTTTTAATCTGTATCAACACAGTCCATTCAATGCTATGGAATGATGGTCTGAATGAATTTGTTATAAAAAGCAACTAAAAATGAAGTTGAAAGTAAATACAAATATTAGTCAAAAATTTTTTAAAATAATGATTGACAATGCTTCATCTAATAAAAAATCAAGATGAAAGTAAATGCTTGTCAAAATTAATAATAATGATTAACAATGCTTCATATAATAAAAATTAAGTGGAAAGTAAATACTAATAAAAATTTAATAATAATGGTTGAAAATGCTTCATCTAATGAAAACTGAAGAGAATAGTCAAAAATAGTCAAAAATTAATAGTAATAATAATAATGGTTGAAAATGCTTCATCTAATGAAAACTGAAGAGAATAGTCAAAAATAGTAAAAAATTAATAGTAATAATAATAATGGTTGAAAATGCTTCGTCTAATGAAATCTGAAGAGAATAGTCAAAAATAGTCAAAAATTAATAGTAATAATAATAATGGTTGAAAATGCTTCGTCTAATGAAAACTGAAGAGAATAGTCAAAAATAGTCAAAAATTAACAGTAATAATAATAATGGTTGACAATGCTTTGTCTAATAAAAAAGAAGCAAAAAGTGAATACTAGGTACAACCCAATTTTGAGTTAAAACTTTAAAAATGCATTTAAAATAATTTGAATACCTCTTTTTTAGTTAAATTTTTATTTTATTTGACAGAATATCCTAAAGTGAGTCTGTATTAAAGAAAAATAAATTTCTGGATGTAAATAAAGTTTTTGGGATTCTTAAAAAATTCTCATATTCATTTGTTACTCATCAACTCATTAATTTCCCATAATAGACAAAAAATATAAACAACAAATTTAAAAATCTGTTAAAAATCCAGTATTCATCCTAGAGATTTGTTTCAAAGTAAATTATCATATTTAAGAATTAACTGGAATTTGTAAAATTAATGCTTACTTTTTGCTTAAAACATCATTAAAATAATGTTTATTTATGCATGATAGCCTGTGAGCTCTCAAGGTCATAGGTCAACAACAGTAGTTTTCTACTGCCATCTGTGACTCTTAAAAAGCATGAGAAAGACTTTTAAAAAATGAAAGAAATACAGAACACCAGCAAGGAATTGGAATTGTTTGTTTAAAAATAAATTATCTTTAACCAGATATAAGTTTTAAGAATGTCATTTTTTAATTTTTATTTAGTTCAAGAATATAATTTTTTTATTTTTATACTACATTAGGTGTATAAATAAAGAAATTAATTAAAAACTAATTAAATGTTTGACATTGCATTTAAATTTTTGAAGACCAAAGTTAACTGAACAACAAGAAATTGGAAAAGACTTCCACAAGTGAAAAGTGCAAGAAAAGAAACTACTATCATAGAACTGATGGTTACATCTAGCCAACTGTAAAATTATGAGATCTAACTACTACTGCACTTAAATTTGTAAAGTCTAAAGTCAAGGTATCAAAGATGAAAGCTCATCAGAAGAATTACCTTAAAAATATCAATAGAAAAGGTATAGGGAAGCTACATTACATCAGTGGGAAAGTGACTGAAGCTGAGATGTCAGGTCAGAACTGATAACATTGCAGATTCTTCTTTGGATTTTATCAAGAATCTCTATATATATAATAGAAGCACTAGGCTAGATGTAATAACAATATTCAATGCATAGATGAATGATAGACTTCTATAGATATAACATATTTTGGCGAGAAAACACACAACATGGTGAAACAACTTTTTCATTGGCAGTCCAAGCAATATATTATTCAAAATTAATAATAATGTGTGACAATGCTTCATCTAATAAAAATAGAAAACAAAAATAAAAAGAAAGATACATTTATAATAATAAACATAAATAACTACTATAACTAAAGAAATTTAACAAACAAAAGAGAAATAAATTTATTTTCATTCATGACAATATTATCTTTATTTTTAGACAATGTCAACCATTATCAATTTTTACTAATATTTTTTTTTTTAATTTTAATTTGTCAAGGCTTTTTTTATTCACAACTTGTTTGGGTCATCAAACTGTGCCACAGTTCTACATCATCTAAAAAATGCCACTAAGGCTGTTGGACTCTATTTCAATTTCCTGTAAAACTGAATTCATAGTCTTCAACCAGCAAGGCTGAATACAAAGTGTCTCAGGTGAATCAATAAAATCTTTCAAATCTTTTACATATCTAGGAAAATAAAATAAAATTGTACTGAAAAGGATGTGAATGTTTGCATTGCTAAAACCTGGGCCGCCTTGAATAAAATGGATATAATCTGGGAATCTGATCTATCTGACAACCTCAAGTGGAGATTCTTTTGAGCCACTGTAGATGTGGTATTAATACTTGGACAAAAGCCAACAGTCTAAGCTTGATACAACCTACACTCAGATGCTGAGAGCTATACTTAGCATCTCTTGAAGACAACATCCAACTAAATTACAGCTCTATGGATCCATCCCTGATATTTCTACAATCTTACATGAATGCAGAATGCACTTTGCAGGATACTGCTGGTGTGCAAAACAAGAACTTGCAAATGATCTACTACTCTAGACACCTAGCCATGGAGCAAGATGGGTTGGTCAGTCAGCAACCACCTACAGTGACCAGCTATGTTACAACACGGAATGTCATCCTAATGTCTTTTCCACCTTGATACAGGAACATGATGGTTGGTGTGACAGAGTCATGAATGTCCAAGCTAACTTGATCAAATAAAAATAGCAATGAACTGATGTCCTTTTTGGTCTCATGGAAGCCTGGTTAATCATACTAGCTGTTTTTACTGTCTAAGCTATTTACAGTTAAAAAATCTGTAAAATTCCAAATCTGAAACTGTTTATTATCTGATATTTTATTAAAAAATAAAACTGAAAAATAGGCCTTATATAAAAATTTGCTTTAAATTAAACATGTTAAACAGAATCAATTTATTGATTTAATTAAAATTTGACTAGTAATTTTATTTTGTATTTTTTAATTGCTTTTTATAACAACTTTGTTCAAGCTTTAAGTGTATATTTGCAAACAGCATGTAACAGAAATAATAAAGTTCCAGGTAAGATTTAAACTTGTGAGATCCCCTTTGTCTCAAGGAGCCTGATTATCTTTCCCAGCTCCTCTTACTATCAGAACTACTAAGAAATCAAAGATTAGTAGATGTAATAACATTAGACACCTAATTCTCTCTAGACCCTTCTCAATGACATATTTATTTCTTCTTTCCAAAAATTAAATTCCACTTGAAAGAAACAAGATTTCAAGACATCGAGGAAATCCAAGAGAATGTGATGGTTCAGCTGCTCACTATCCCAAAAAAAGAGTTCCAGAAATGCTTCCATCAATGGAAACAATGCTGGATAAAGTGTGTGGCTTCAGAAGTTGACTACTTTGAAGGAGATTAAATGCCGAACTGATATGTGCTGTAGTTTTCTTTTTATAGCACCAGTCCTGATATTGACTGGGAACCAAAAAGCCAAAAGAGAGTTCCATAATCACAATGTGCAAAAGAAGAAACTATTAGCATAGAGCTTATGGTTACATCTAGCCTATATATTAAGTATTTATTTATTTATTAAGTATAAATATAATAATAACCATAGCTGTATCTCAATATCATTTTAAATAAATATAATTATTCATAAATATCTATAAACATGAGTATGTGCTGAATATTTCTTGACCCAACCAAGTATAGATTTTTTTTAAACTCTCATAAAAATATGTACATTTTCTATAGATATCTACAATTATGTGTAAATATTATGCATGACTATCAGAATATATACTGTATACGATCTTGCATGACCTTCAAATTTTCACTTATAAAAAATAATTTTATCATGTATCTTGTGTATCATGTGAATTCCTTTTTACGAGAGACCAAATTACAATAGACTAACCTCTTTTCCTCTATCTCTTTATCCTATCTTCTAGTTAAATAAGTTAAAAAAGTAAAGAATGATAAAAGTATCATTAGTAACACTATACTAGTTGTGTACAGCCATAAGTAATCAAACAAGAAACAGTTAAATATCTTATAAACATAAACAATGGAAAAATGCATATTTGCTATGTCTGTATTTTATAATATGATACTAATATCTGAATATTACATGCATTATTATTGGATACAGTTAAGTAAAACATCAGTTTTATCAAAATCATGTTTATTTTAAATACAGCTGTACTTTTGACTACAGTAAATGGATATATAGCTTGGTCACAGATGTAGTCAGGGCTAGCAGTACATATGCCGATTTTATATCTCATGTATGATGTGAGCACCCTAAAATTAGCTTCAAATGTCACATGACATGCAGGTATATATGGTATGTAAAACAAAAAATTAAAAAGATCATTATATTAAGTATAAAATAGAATAAGATTTTGGGACATTTTACCTCCACAGGATCTTAATAATTCTATTCTGGCTTCAGCTTTCATTTTGCCAGTCTGTAAAAAGAAAAGAAAGAATTTTTAACTTTGAAAATATTTAGGCTAGAATCTGAATTAAAGTTACATATTTTTTCTTTTTTTATCATTTCATCTCAGGCAAAGCAATAAAGCTATTAAAATGCAAAATGTTACTGAGTGTGAAAGAATATGAGAACAAGAAAAACATTATTAAGGGGAGAGCACAGTAAAGAACAGGAATTAAGAAGGCCAAAGAAAATTATTGACATTGCATTTAAATTTTTGAAAATCAAAGTTGACTGGGAAGCTAGAAACTGGAAGAGAGTTCCACAGGTGAGAAGTGTGATAGAAGTAACTATTAGCATAACATAATTAGTGTAAATATTATTACAGCTATATCTAGATATTTCAACTGTAAAAGTATGAGACCTGTTTGGCAATCTAGTTCGACATTCAAATTCACAAAGTCGACATATCAAGTAAGAAAGTTTATCAGAACAATTAGCATGGAAATGTTTGTAGAAAATACAAAGAAATGCTGTTATAGTGGCGAAAAAGCTTCTACTTTCTTTAGTGATAACATTAAACTTAATTGCATAAAATTTAATATTTAAGTAAAGGAGAAATACAAGAATGGAACAATAATCTGACATAGTTATTAACTGAATGGTGGTTTGAAATTTTCAGTAATAATTATATATAATGTTCAACCTATGTGATTAATAGTCATCACTAAATTAAGGAAAGAGATTATATTAGAAATACATTTTTGTTATGTACAAATAAATGCAGTTTTCATCATTATGTCATACACTTATTTACTTACATACATATTTTGTCTGATAGAGAACCAGTCAAATTATGTTTGGTATAAAAAATATACTTACTTCTGCTCGTCTAATGTTTTGTTTTACTTCTTCAACTTGAGATTCAGGATCTTGACCAGTACTATCACTTTTATCTGTACTTGTTCCACCTCCCTGAAGTGTAAGAGAAAAAATTTTGGCTGTAAAAGTTAGTTTCAAATTTTGGTTTTTGAGTATATTATAATATTAATAGCATAGGATACATAAAAAGAAAAGGAATATTTATGTATGATTCAGCACTTCTACCTAGCATCAAAGAATCTATAAACTATACAGGATCAGAGAATCTGTGCTCTCTATACAGGATCAGTGTATCTGTGCACTCTATACAGGATCAGAGTATCTGTGCTCTCTCTACATGATCAGAGTATATGTGCACTCTATACAGGATCAGAGTATCTGTGCTCTCTATAAAGGATCAGATTATCTGTGCATTCAATACAGGATCAGTGTATCTGTGCTCTCTATACAGGACCAGAGTATCTGTGCACTCTATACAGGATCAGAGTATCTGTGATCTCTATACAGCATCAGAGTATCTGTGCACTCTATACAGCATCAGAGTATCTGTGCTCTCTATACAGGATCAGTGTATCTGTGCACTCTATACAGGATCAGTGTATCTGTGCTCTCTATACAGGATCAGTGTATCTGTGCACTCTATACAGGATCAGAGTATCTGTGCACTCTATACAGGACCAGAGTATCTGTGCTCTCTATACAGCATCAGAGTATCTGTGCTCTCTATACAGGATCAGTGTATCTGTGCACTCTATACAGGATCAGTGTATCTGTGCTCTCTATACAGGATCAGAGTATCTGTGCTCTCTATACAGCATCAGAGTATCTGTGCACTCTATACAGGACTAGAGTATCTGTGCACTCTATACAGCATCAGAGTATCTGTGCACTCTATACAGGACCAGAGTATCTGTGCTCTCTATACAGGATCAGTGTATCTGTGCTCTCTATACAGGATCAGTGTATCTGTGCACTCTATACAGGACCAGAGTATCTGTGCACTCTATACAGGATCAGAGTATCTGTGCACTCTATACAGCATCAGAGTATCTGTGCACTCTATACAGGACCAGAGTATCTGTGCACTCTATACAGCATCAGAGTATCTGTGCACTCTATACAGGACCAGAGTATCTGTGCACTCTATACAGGATCAGAGTATCTGTGCACTCTATACAGCATCAGAGTATCTGTGCTCTCTATACAGGATCAGTGTATCTGTGCACTCTATACAGGATCAGTGTATCTGTGCTCTCTATACAGGATCAGAGTATCTGTGCTCTCTATACAGCATCAGAGTATATGTGCACTCTATACAGCATCAGAGTATCTGTGCACTCTATACAGGACTAGAGTATCTGTGCACTCTATACAGCATCAGAGTATCTGTGCACTCTACAGGATCAGTGTATCTGTCCTCTCTATACATGATCAGTGTATCTGTGCACTCTATACAGGATCAGAGTATCTGTGCACTCAATACAGGATGAGATTATCTGTGCTCTCTATACAGGATCAGAGTATCTGTGCACTCAATACAGGATCAGAGTATCTGTGCACTCAATACAGGACTAGAGTATCTGTGCACTCTATACAGGATGAGATTATCTGTGCTCTCTTTACAGGATCAGAGTATCTGTGCACTCAATACAGGATCAGTGTATCTGTGCACTCTATACAGGATGAGATTATCTGTGCTCTCTATACAGGATCAGAGTATCTGTGCACTCAATACAGGATCAGAGTATCTGTGCACTCAATACAGGATCAGAGTATCTGTGCACTCAATACAGGATCAGAGTATCTGTGCACTCAATACAGGATCAGAGTATCTGTGCACTCAATACAGTATCAGAGTATCTGTGCACTCAATACAGGATCAGAGTATCTGTGCACTCAATACAGGATCAGAGTATCTGTGCACTCTATACAGGACTAGAGTATCTGTGCACTCTATACAGGATGAGAGTATCTGTGCTCTCTATACAGGATCAGTGTATCTGTGCACTCAATACAGGATCAGAGTATCTGTGCACTCTATACAGGACTAGAGTATCTGTGCACTCTATACAGGATGAGATTATCTGTGCTCTCTATACAGGATCAGAGTATCTGTGCACTCAATACAGGATCAGAGTATCTGTGCTCTCTATACAGGAATAGAGTATCTGTGCACTCTATACAGGATGAGATTATCTGTGCTCTCTATACAGGATCAGAGTAGATGTGCACTCTATACAGGACTAGAGTATCTGTGCACTCTATACAGGATGAGATTATCTGTGCTCTCTATACAGGATCAGAGTATCTGTGCACTCAATACAGGATCAGAGTATCTGTGCACTCTATACAGGACTAGAGTATCTGTGCACTCTATACAGGATGAGATTATCTGTGCACTGTATACATGATCAGTGTATCTGTGCACTCTATACAGGATCAGAGTATCTGTGCACTCAATACAGGATGAGATTATCTGTGATCTCTATACAGGATCAGAGTATCTGTGCACTCAATACAGGATCAGAGTATCTGTGCACTCAATACAGGATCAGAGTATCTGTGCACTCTATACAGGACTAGAGTATCTGTGCACTCTATACAGGATGTGATTATCTGTGCTCTCTATACAGGATCAGAGTATCTGTGCACTCAATACAGGATCAGTGTATCTGTGCACTCTATACAGGATGAGATTATCTGTGCTCTCTATACAGGATCAGAGTATCTGTGCACTCAATACAGGATCAGAGTATCTGTGCACTCTATACAGGATGAGATTATCTGTGCTCTCTATACAGGATCAGTGTATCTGTGCACTCTATACAGGACCAGAGTATCTGTGCACTCTATACAGGATGAGATTATCTGTCCTCTCTATACATGATCAGTGTATCTGTGCACTCTATACAGGATCAGAGTATCTGTGCACTCAATACAGGATGAGATTATCTGTGCTCTCTATACAGGATCAGAGTATCTGTGCACTCAATACAGGATCAGAGTATCTGTGCACTCTATACAGGATGAGATTATCTGTGCTCTCTATACAGGATCAGTGTATCTGTGCACTCTATACAGGACCAGAGTATCTGTGCACTCTATACAGGATGAGATTATCTGTCCTCTCTATACAGGATCAGAGTATCTGTGCACTCAATACAGGATCAGAGTATCTGTGCACTCAATACAGGATGAGATTATCTGTGTACTCTATACAGGATCAGAGTATCTGTGCACTCAATACAGGATCAGTGTATCTGTGCACTCAATACAGGATCAGTGTATCTGTGCACTCTATACAGGATGAGATTATCTGTGCTCTCTATACAGGATCAGAGTATCTGTGCACTCTACAGGATCAGTGTGTCTGTCCTCTCTATACAGGACTAGAGTATCTGTGCACTCAATACAGGATCAGAGTATCTGTGCACTCAATACAGGATCAGAGTATCTGTGCACTCTATACAGGACTAGAGTATCTGTGCACTCTATACAGGATGAGATTATCTGTGCTCTCTATACATGACCAGAGTAACTGTGCACTCTATACAGGATCAGAGTATCTATGCACTCTATACAGGACCAGAGTATCTATGGACTCTATACAGGATCAGTGTACCTGTGCTCTCTATACAGGATCAGTGTATCTGTGCACTCTATACAGGATCAGTGTATCTGTGCACTCTATACAGGATCAGTGTATCTGTGCACTCTATACAGGATCAGAGTATCTGTGCACTCTATACAGGATCAGTGTATCTGTGCACTCTATACAGGATCAGTGTATCTGTGCTCTCTATACAGGACCAGAGTATCTGTGCACTCTATACAGGATCAGTGTATCTGTGCACTCAATACAGGATCAGAGTATCTGTGCACTCTATACAGGATCAGTGTATCTGTGCACTCTATACAGGATCAGTGTATCTGTGCACTCTATACAGGATCAGTGTATCTGTGCTCTCTATACAGGACCAGAGTATCTGTGCACTCTATACAGGTTCAGTGTATCTGTGCACTCAATACAGGATCAGAGTATCTGTGCACACTATACAGGTTCAGTGTATCTGTGCACTCTATACAGGATCAGTGTATCTGTGGACTCTATACAGGATCAGAGTATCTGTGCACTCTATACAGGATCAGTGTATCTGTGCACTCAATACAGGATCAGAGTATCTGTGCACTCTATACAGTTTCAGTGTATCTGTGCACTCTATACAGGATCAGTGTATCTGTGCACTCTATACAGGATCAGTGTATCTGTGCACTCTATACAGGATCAGTGTATCTGTGCACTCTATACAGGATCAGTGTATCTGTGCTCTCTATACAGGACCAGAGTATCTGTGCACTCTATACAGGATCACAGTATCTGTGCACTCTATACAGGATCAGTGTATCTGTGCACTCTATACAGGATCAGTGTATCTGTGCTCTCTATACAGGACCAGAGTATCTGTGCACTCTATACAGGATCACTGTATCTGTGCACTCAATACAGGATCAGAGTATCTGTGCACTCTATACAGGATCAGTGTATCTGTGCACTCTATACAGGACCAGAGTATCTGTGCACTCTATACAGGATCAGAGTATCTGTGCACTCTACAGGATCAGTGTATCTGTTTTCTCTATACATGATCAGTGTATCTGTGCACTCAATACAGGATGAGATTATCTGTGCACTCTATACAGGACTAGAGTATCTGTGCACTCTATACAGGATCAGTGTGTCTGTGCTCTCTATACAGGACCAGAGTATCTGTGCACTCTATACAGGATCAGAGTATCTGTGCACTCAATACAAGGATCAGAGTATCTGTGCACTCTATACAGGATCAGTGTATCTGTGCACTCTATACAGGATCAGTGTATCTGTGCTCTCTATACAGGACCAGAGTATCTGTGCACTCTATACAGGATCAGTGTATCTGTGCACTCAATACTGGATCAGAGTATCTGTGCACTCTATACAGGTTCAGTGTATCTGTGCACTCAGTACAGGATCAGAGTATCTGTGCACTCTATACAGGTTCAGTGTATCTGTGCACTCTATACAGGATCAGTGTATCTGTGCACTCTATACAGGATCAGAGTATCTGTGCACTCTATACAGGATCAGTGTATCTGTGCACTCAATACAGGATCAGAGTATCTGTGCACTCTATACAGGTTCAGTGTATCTGTGCACTCTATACAGGATCAGTGTATCTGTGCACTCTATACAGGATCAGTGTATCTGTGCACTCTATACAGGATCAGTGTATCTGTGCACTCAATACAGGATCAGAGTATCTGTGCACTCTATACAGGATCAGTGTATCTGTGCACTCTATACAGGATCAGTGTATCTGTGCACTCTATACAGGATCAGAGTATCTGTGCACTCTATACAGGATCAGTGTATCTGTGCTCTCTATACAGGACCAGTGTATCTGTGCACTCTATACAGGTTCAGTGTATCTGTGCACTCAATACAGGATCAGAGTATCTATGCACTATACAGGTTCAGTGTATCTGTGCACTCTATACAGGATCAGTGTATCTGTGCACTCTATACAGGATCAGAGTATCTGTGCACTCTATACAGGATCAGTGTATCTGTGCACTCAATACAGGATCAGAGTATCTGTGCACTCTATACAGGTTCAGTGTATCTGTGCACTCTATACAGGATCAGTGTATCTGTGCACTCTATACAGGATCAGTGTATCTGTGCACTCTATACAGGATCAGTGTATCTGTGCACTCTATACAGGATCAGAGTATCTGTGCACTCTATACAGGATCAGTGTATCTGTGCACTCTATACAGGATCAGTGTATCTGTGCTCTCTATACAGGACCAGAGTATCTGTGCACTCTATACGGGATCAGTGTATCTGTGCACTCTATACAGGATCAGAGTATCTGTGCACTCTATACAGGATCAGTGTATCTGTGCTCTCTATACAGGACCAGAGTATCTGTGCACTCTATACAGGATCAGTGTATCTGTGCACTCAGTACAGGATCAGAGTATCTGTGCACTCTATACAGGATTAGTGTATCTGTGCACTCTATACAGGATCAGTGTATCTGTGCACTCTATACAGGATCAGTGTATCTGTGCTCTCTATACAGGACCAGAGTATCTGTGCTCTCTATACAGGACCAGAGTATCTGTGCACTCTACAGGATCAGTGTATCTGTTTTCTCTATACATGATCAGTGTATCTGTGCACTCAATACAGGATGAGATTATCTGTGCACTCTCTACAGGACTAGAGTATCTGTGCACTCTATACAGGATCAGTGTATCTGTGCTCTCTATACAGGACCAGAGTATCTGTGCACTCTATACAGGATCAGAGTATCTGTGCACTCAATACAGGATCAGTGTATCTGTGCACTCTATACAGCATGAGATTATCTGTGCTCTCTTTACAGGATCAGAGTATCTGTGCACTCAATACAGGATCAGTGTATCTGTGCACTCTATACAGGATGAGATTATCTCTGCTCTCTATACAGGATCAGAGTATCTGTGCACTCAATACAGGATGAGATTATCTGTGCTCTCTATACAGGATCAGAGTATCTGTGCACTCTATACAGGATCAGTGTATCTGTGCACTCTATACAGGACCAGAGTATCTGTGCACTCTATACAGGATCAGTGTATCTGTGCACTCTATACAGGACCAGAGTATCTGTGCACTCTATACAGGATCAGAGTATCTGTGCTCTCCATACAGCACCAGAGTATCTGTGCACTCTATACAGGATCAGAGTATCTGTGCACTCTATACAGGTTCAGTGTATCTGTGCACTCAGTACAGGATCAGAGTATCTGTGCACTCTATACAGGTTCAGTGTATCTGTGCACTCTATACAGGATCAGTGTATCTGTGCACTCTATACAGGATCAGAGTATCTGTGCACTCTATACAGGATCAGTGTATCTGTGCACTCAATACAGGATCAGAGTATCTGTGCACTCTATACAGGTTCAGTGTATCTGTGCACTCTATACAGGATCAGTGTATCTGTGCACTCTATACAGGATCAGTGTATCTGTGCACTCTATACAGGATCAGTGTATCTGTGCACTCAATACAGGATCAGAGTATCTGTGCACTCTATACAGGATCAGTGTATCTGTGCACTCTATACAGGATCAGTGTATCTGTGCACTCTATACAGGATCAGAGTATCTGTGCACTCTATACAGGATCAGTGTATCTGTACTCTCTATACAGGACCAGTGTATCTGTGCACTCTATACAGGTTCAGTGTATCTGTGCACTCAATACAGGATCAGAGTATCTATGCACTCTATACAGGTTCAGTGTATCTGTGCACTCTATACAGGATCAGTGTATCTGTGCACTCTATACAGGATCAGAGTATCTGTGCACTCTATACAGGATCAGTGTATCTGTGCACTCAATACAGGATCAGAGTATCTGTGCACTCTATACAGGTTCAGTGTATCTGTGCACTCTATACAGGATCAGTGTATCTGTGCACTCTATACAGGATCAGTGTATCTGTGCACTCTATACAGGATCAGTGTATCTGTGCACTCTATACAGGATCAGAGTATCTGTGCACTCTATACAGGATCAGTGTATCTGTGCACTCTATACAGGATCAGTGTATCTGTGCTCTCTATACAGGACCAGAGTATCTGTGCACTCTATACGGGATCAGTGTATCTGTGCACTCAATACAGGATCAGAGTATCTGTGCACTCTATACAGGATCAGTGTATCTGTGCACTCTATACAGGATGAGATTATCTGTGCACTCTATACAGGATCAGTGTATCTGTGCACTCTATACAGGATCAGAGTATCTGTGCACTCTATACAGGATCAGTGTATCTGTGCTCTCTATACAGGACCAGAGTATCTGTGCACTCTATACAGGATCAGTGTATCTGTGCACTCAGTACAGGATCAGAGTATCTGTGCACTCTATACAGGATTAGTGTATCTGTGCACTCTATACAGGATCAGTGTATCTGTGCACTCTATACAGGATCAGTGTATCTGTGCTCTCTATACAGGACCAGAGTATCTGTGCTCTCTATACAGGACCAGAGTATCTGTGCACTCTACAGGATCAGTGTATCTGTTTTCTCTATACATGATCAGTGTATCTGTGCACTCAATACAGGATGAGATTATCTGTGCACTCTATACAGGACTAGAGTATCTGTGCACTCTATACAGGATCAGTGTATCTGTGCTCTCTATACAGGACCAGAGTATCTGTGCACTCTATACAGGATCAGAGTATCTGTGCACTCAATACAGGATCAGTGTATCTGTGCACTCTATACAGCATGAGATTATCTGTGCTCTCTTTACAGGATCAGAGTATCTGTGCACTCAATACAGGATCAGTGTATCTGTGCACTCTATACAGGATGAGATTATCTCTGCTCTCTATACAGGATCAGAGTATCTGTGCACTCAATACAGGATGGGATTATCTGTGCTCTCTATACAGGATCAGAGTATCTGTGCACTCTATACAGGATCAGTGTATCTGTGCACTCTATACAGGACCAGAGTATCTGTGCACTCTATACAGGATCAGTGTATCTGTGCACTCTATACAGGACCAGAGTATCTGTGCACTCTATACAGGATCAGAGTATCTGTGCTCTCCATACAGCACCAGAGTATCTGTGCACTCTATACAGGACCAGAGTGTCTGTGCTCTCCATACAGGATCAGAGTATCTGTGCTCTCCATACAGCACCAGAGTATCTGTGCTCTCCATACAGCACCAGAGTATCTGTGCACTCTATACAGGACCAGAGTGTCTGTGCTCTCCATACATAGATCGGAGTATCTGTGCACTCTATACAGGATCAGTGTATCTGTGCACTCTATACAGGATCAGAGTATCTCTGCACTCTATACAGGATTAGAGTTTCTATGATCAACTTGCTATTAAATTGCAATGAAAAGCCAGTGAAAAAAATGAAAGTAATAGTTGACGTTTAATCTAATATAAATTCATGATATTATTATAGTAATATAAAAGCAAATTAAATCAAGATGAAGGAAATACTATTAAAAAATTAATTAATGTTAATAATGTTTTCACTAAAAACAATTCAAGATATCATTATTAAGAATTCTATGAATATAATAAAAATGGAAGAAACATTAGTCAATTTTCATTGATAATGTTTAATCTAATAAGAAATTCAAGATAATATTAATAATATAACAAAAATTATCATCCTTTTTCTATTAAAAATTCATGATACTGTTAGCAATACTACTAATATAATAAAGTAATAATTTCTGAATATTAAAATAAAATTACTTTCTTGAAATCTGTTGCGGGTGGTATATTGGCCTGCAAACAGATATAGAATGACAGAAGACACAAGAAATAAAATGAAGACTTGAGTAAAATATATATTGCCAAGTTTATTTTTGTTATAGAAAAATACCTAAACAAAAATAATTGTACAGTGCACTAGGCAAAAAATAAATCTGCAAGCTCATGTAGAAGGTGAGAATAGCTTTGTCCCGAGGAGGACAATTTTGGTAGTTGCTGGAGAGCATTGTCCTGAAAAGGACAGTTTATTGCATATTTTATAGAAAAATACCTAAACAAAAATAATTGTACAGTGCACTAGGCAAAAAATAAATCTGCAAGCTCATGTAGAAGGTGAGAATAGCTTTGTCCCGAGGAGGACAATTTTGGTAGTTGCTGGAGAGCATTGTCCTGAAAAGGACAGTTTATTGCATATTTTATAGAAAAATACCTAAACAAAAATAATTGTACAGTGCACTAGGCAAAAAATAAATCTGCAAGCTCATGTAGAAGGTGAGAATAGCTTTGTCCCGAGGAGGACAATTTTGGTAGTTGCTGGAGAGCATTGTCCTGAAAAGGACAGTTTATTGCATATTTTATAGAAAAATACCTAAACAAAAATAATTGTACAGTGCACTAGGCAAAAAATAAATCTGCAAGCTCATGTAGAAGGTGAGAATAGCTTTGTCCCGAGGAGGACAATTTTGGTAGTTGCTGGAGAGCATTGTCCTGAAAAGGACAGTTTATTGCATATTTTATAGAAAAATACCTAAACAAAAATAATTGTACAGTGCCCTAGGCAAAAAATAAATCTGCAAGCTCATGTAGAAGGTGAGAATAGCTTTGTCCCGAGGAGGACAATTTTGGTAGTTGCTGGAGAGCATTGTCCTGAAAAGGACAGTTTATTGCATATTTTATAGAAAAATACCTAAACAAAAATAATTGTACAGTGCACTAGGCAAAAAATAAATCTGCAAGCTCATGTAGAAGGTGAGAATAGCATTGTCTTGAGATGGACAGTTTATTGCATATCATTGTCGCTGGCAAGGATGGCTGGAGTTAGAAGCCTGTTGGAGCTAGCTGGAGTGACAGGAGCTGGCGGTCTACTGGAGATGATGATGGCTGGATAGCTGGAACTGCTGCTACACTTTGATCCTTGTTATCTTGACTACAGAAAGCATGTTTTTTTGTTGTTGCTTTTGAGTTCTCTTTATATCCAGCATCAATTTTACAACAATGCTGGTTAAGCTTTTTCCTTTAGCTGTATTTAAAAAGATTTGGTAGTGCTAACAGTTTACACCAAATCTACTTCTTTTAGGTAAGTTAACCTAAAAGAAGTACAATGTCACTTTCAATGTGAAAAAGGTACATATCAACCATATAGAAAACCTAATGACAAACCACTCTATATACACGCATCTTCCAATCACCCACTATCAATAATCAACCATATCCCACAATCAATTAACCACAGGTTATCTGACAATTCTTCCAGTGAAACCATCTTCAACGAAGCCAAGTAAGATTATAAAACAGTCCTAAAAAATAGATTTTTGGAAACACTCATATATATACCACATAGCACAAAAAATCTTCATTTTTGTATTCTAGTTTGAATAGCCGCTGTTTTTAGGGCTGATTCATATGTTATATATATATATATATATATATATATATATATATATATATATATATATATATATATATAAGATAGATAATATTTATTGTCAATATATATATATATATATATATATATATATATATATATATATATATATATATATATATATATATAAATCCCCAAGGGTTTAGAATCCAGGTAGGTGTGTGTATATGGCATTATATATATATATATATATATATATATATATATATATATATATATTATATATATATAAAAACATTACATTAATGCTGAAAATCTGACTTGCAGTTGCAAAAAAATTGTAAGACACTGACACATCTACACAAAAACAATACCCTGTCTGGTATCAAAAGATGCTGGTGGCGCTAGGGGTGGCAATACTGCCTTAGCCACTGAAACTGTGTTACCTCCCTTTATTGGTGGCTGACGAAGGCAGTGTATCGCACACACTTTCACACATTGTATATAATTAACAACATTAAAACAAATGATTTTTGTTACAATATAAATAAGAGCTATAATAGTCTTTCTTACCTGATCAGTCTTTGATGCATTTTGATGTATTCGTAAAGCTTTACTTTGTTCTCGTATGATTTTTGTCTCTTTTGATATTCTTGAGGCATATTTTTTGGTTTCTTTTACCAGTTGATGCTCTGCGCCATGTTCTTTACTAAGCTTATTTATCTGCAAAAGGGAAAACATGAATTAAATCAATTCATCCGAGAGCAGAAATGAATACCAAAGTAGTGAGTATTATTAGATTGGAGATCATCTAATTTCATGTGATTTTTTCTTTTTTCTTTTCTTCTGATACACTTTTATATATTCAAATAATGTTTATAAGTCCTTAAAGTTCTCATTTAGACAAAACAAACATTTGCTATACTTTTATTTGAGCTACACTACAGTTAAAATTTTGAAGCCACCTCCAGAATTAGCATAGGATTAAGGTGACAGAAGAGTGAAAAACAAATGATAAAGAGTCTGTCTATATTTCTGAGATGAGGTATTATGTACAGTATTTACATTAGTCAGACTATTGTCCTCATCTTTGTCGCCATATTTGTCCCAACGTTTCGGCCGTTGTATGCTCCGGCCTTCTTCAGGTGGTTGGAATTTCGAACTGAACCCTTTATTTCGATCACTGGGGTAGACTGTTCTAGTTCCACGTGCCATGTTTGATGGATGTCAGTTATCAGTTATCTCCTGCTAATTTTCCCTCTGAAAGTTCCCCACTGCCTTAACTGGGTATTGAACTCACACACTTTGGGTCTGTCACTGGATCTAACCAATGCCTTTATCCACTGTGCCATGTGTCCTTGAGACAGTCTACCCCAGTGATCGAAATAAAAGGTTCAGTTCAAAATTCCAACCACCTGAAGAAGGCCGGAGCGTACAACAGCCGAAACGTTGTGACAAAAATGGCGACAAAGATGAGGACAATAGTCTGACTAATGTAAATACTGTAAATGATAAAGAGCTCTTACAGTCATTCAAAAAAGAATGGAATCAATTATGAAACTTATACTTTAAGAAACTTTTGCAATGAATTCCAAAAGTTTGTGTTGCAGTAATCAGTGTTAAAGGAGGATATTTCGAGGAGAGAAAAATTTAATCATACAATGCTTCTTTTTTTTTGTTATAATAAAATTTATAATAAAAAATCATGTCTCACATTTTTTTAACCATGTATAATAACTTTCTCTTATTTAATGTAAAAAACAACTACTTTATGGGCTGATTTAAAAAATTACCAAGGGTTTCCTCAAACTTTTGAACTATAGTTTAAGTATATTTCCTATATCATGAATTTGTTAATATTATTTTAAAATTATCAAAAGCATTTCAGTAGCAAACACATTTTTTTTTTATAGCAAACTGTCTTTCTGCGTCATTTTCACTAGAGAGAAAAGAAAGAAGATTTTTTAAATGAGCATGTCAGTCTCCATGATATCAATCATTCAGACGGACATGTTCATTTCATGTTTCTCCATGATGTTGCAAATGTATTTTGGTATTACATCACAAACAATTTTCATTACTTTATAAACCTGGCAGATGTCATTCACAATTGATGGCCTGCATTTGATATATAATTTTATTTGATTATTGAATGAAAGAAACTGTTCACTTGCATTTGATTGTCCTTTTTTTCTGACTGGTTGCCTCAAATTTGTTTACCTGTATATACTTCTATTGTCATATACACTTTTTATATAATTTTGCTCCTTTGCATTGCTGGCAGAACCACTACATTTACATTACAAATTACACCCTTTTCTACAGTTAATTTGTGTTTAACCTCTTTAAAGTTCCTTTCTGTCTGTGAGCAATTATTTCACTTATTATTTTTTATCCTGAACAATATACGGTTCAATATGGAATCTTGCTTCATATCTTCAGCTAAATTGTCTATCTACAAAATATCAGTTTCAAGCCAGTGTAAGAAAGTATCTTCAATTTTTTCCTCCTCTTTCTCACTTTCAAAAGTAATAAACTTCAATCTTGACAAAGTGTTTGCATGCAGAATGGTATTGCCTTTAAATATTCAATATCAAAGTCAAACACCATTAACATTAAGGCCCATCTTAGAATTCTAGAAGACATTACCTTAGGAAGATCCTTCCTAGGATTAAATATGAATTCTAAATGTCTATGGTTGGTCGTACCTTAGCAGGAATTTCTTCCCAATAAGCAACTGACAAGCTCTATTTGTCATCCATATTATGGTCAATGCTTATTTCTCAATATTTGAGTAGTTCAATTTGGCTTTTGACAATTTTCTTGAAAGATATATAATAGGATGACCATTGAAAATTGAGTGTCCACTTGTGTCAATTATTACTATTTGCTTTCTAGGGTTGAATATTTTTACTACTGGCTTCTTTGCCAGAACAGCTTTTAAATTTTCAAATGCTGCATGTTCATTTGCCCAAATAAATTCCACATTCTTTTTTTTAAAGCAGCAAAAGGTTCTGTCAGTTTGGAGTATTGTTCTACATATTGTCTGTAGAAATTTACAAGAAAGATTCTAATTCTTTTTTGTTCTTAGGTACTTCAACTTTTAATATTTTGTCAATTAATGATTGGTCTGGTAATATGCCTTCATTAAATATGGAATATCCCCCAAATTATATTATTTTTAGTGTTGTGCACAGATTTTTTTGTTAATTATAAATCTAGCATTTTTTAACTTATTCAAAACCATACTGATTTTCCATTTCAATTCTTTATCATTAATAATCACCAAGACAAATGTCATCCTATAGCATATTGTATTTTTTATATCACTACCAATAACTTGCTTTGAAAAATCATTCTTGTGGTTTTAATTACATACAGTATTCTTCTTTTATCTTAATAAGCCAACTGGCTTGTTTACATTTGATGGTATACCAACTTTAGATCAATTTTAGAGAATGTTTTCATACATACAAAGAAGTTCAAAGCCCATTCTACACTGGGGATAGAATATGTGTCTTCACATATTTTGTGGTTAACACTTATTTTGTAGCCACCACAAATGCACAGATCCCCATTCTTCTTTCTTAAAAATACTAATGGGGTGGCCCATTTTCTCCCTCCTGATGGAACTCAACTATTAGTTGTAGATGGACTGGCACTAATTTGTGCTTCAAAATATGAGAGGGAGACATTTTCCTTTAGTCTTAACTTTGCTTCATAGTTTTTTAACATTCCAGTTTTTTCTGCCTTATCTTTGTTTACCAATTTTGTCGAATTTATGTTCAATACATCATTTTCTATTAGCCTATTATTCTTTTCACAGTTTGCCTCAATAATTGGTAATACGTCAACCTTATTGTTTAGTTTCACATATGCTTTAAAATAGCCTAATGTTTTTATCATGGATCTGTTGAACTGATTTAATTGGACAAGGCTTTTCTTTAATCTTGGCTTTCTTAATTTCTTCCAGAAATTTCTGGGTATCAATGTCATGTCACTTCCTGTATCAAATTGCATGTCCAATAAAACATTATTAATTCAATTTTTTAATAATCCTTTTACATTTTTTTTCAGTGAAAATACTTATTTCCTCTTTATTTTGTTGAACCGTCTATAGGTTTTTCTTTTGGGATTTACAGTTTCTCAAATTTGCAATATTTAGTGGCCTGTTTTAAATGAAGAACATATTTAATAATTAGTTCATTCACTTTTTGAGAAATATTCATAAACTTAGCTCTCTTTGCATTCACTAGTTTGTTATGTTTTTTACTATTAGTTACCTAATATCGTCAAATGTCATGTCCTCCAACTGTCTTGGGTGTCCAATGGCTGATGCTTTTATAATGGATTCACAACCAGCAGTTGCACAAAAGAGATCAGTTATTTGGTTTTCTCCTCCGAATGATTTTAAGTTCTTTAGTTTTTTAGTTCTAGCTTTAGTTATTAGTATCCTAAGCCACACTTGTGTGTATTTATAATTATTCAGTGATAATTGTTCATTTGGTTTGTTAGATATCATTGTAGTTTTGTGTTACTGACTCACAGGAAGTAGTATGCACTTAACTACCTCAGGAGTAATAGCCATAGCTATTTATAGTCTTTGACTTCACCTAAACCTATATATATATATATATATATATATATATATATATATATATATATATATATATATATATATATATACATATAAGATTATAAGAAGAGAATTATATTAAATAGTGAATAGTTTCTATTTTCAGTTAGTCGACTAACAGTCCATTTTTAATATATGATTTGTATGATTTACATGACAAAGAGCTTCACCTGAAAGAAAATCAGTGGGTTACAAAGACTTGTAACATTTTCTAACTTTCTGGTCACAAAGGTGCACATAGTATGTTGCTATCTTTGTATAATCTATTATTATTACTCTGGTTTAATGTGATTATGTTAAGCATTGATATTTTTATAAGGCTAAAGATTTTATTTTTTTAGAAAATCTTGGACACTCAAGCAACTATTGTTTAAAATTGAAATCTTTTTATTTCAGTTTCATATAAATGTTTTCGGACAAATATATGTAAGTAAATGTTGGTAAACAACAATTGAGTTTGTAGTTGGTTTCTACTAGAAAATCTCTTTAGGAACAGTTACAATGATTCCATGTTTCTAGTAATAGTAAAAATAGGATGCTTTGGATTTTTGTCATCATACATATATTTTGTACATTTTCCAGATTCATCCAAAATGAAACAATGTAGCAAGAGAAAAAAAAATGAAAGAAAAATATTTCCAGTTGATATTTTGATAATTCAGTTGTATAAACTCTGATCATACTGACAACTGCTTTGAACTCTAAGGGTCAGATCCATTTGTAAGGTAGCTTGGGAAAACTGTTACTGTGGGAAAAATCAAACCTTGTTTTTAATTTGATTACTAGCCCATAAAAGTAATAATTTGATGAATTAATATTTTCTTTATATTATATTTGATTAAATTATACTAATAATGATTATAACAGAATTTTCATAATTATCAGAAGGCAATTTGTGACATTGGGACCTCAGGGAGCTAATTGGAAGAAAGAAAAAAGAAAAAAGTGACTACTAACAGGATGATAATTGTTAAAATTCTCAAGAAAGTCGATTGAAAAGTTGAGAAGAAAATTAAAAATGGAATGTGTTAAAAATTGTTTTAAAATAATAAAATGAAATCAAGAACTGTTCCAAAGAGAATCAAACCCAAATTTAACTAGATGGAATTCAATAAGATTGAGCAAAACCAAGACAACCAGTCTTTCCCCACTTCCCACTGATAAGAAAGAGACAATTAATGTATCTTTGAAGATGTCAGTCCTGGAAAATAGAAAAACATATGTTGTTGGTAAAGAAAATGGGTGGTCACCAAAATAACATCTAAATCATTCTGGACAAAGAACCAAGAAAAACATCTGGTTTATGTTGGCCACCCAGAAGAAAAATATCCTTACAAAAATAAAGATTAGCACCTAAGATCAGGGTTGGGTTCATTTATTTTAATTTCTGTGACATTTGTGAAAACTTTTATATCAGCTGATAAAGAAAGATTAATTACTAGCTCAGAGTGAACATAGGCAATAGGCTGTGTGGTCTGGTTGATTAAGAAACACATAAACAGAGAAAGATAATTTTTCTTATTACTGAAGATATTTTTCTTCCTTCTCTTTCCCACCTACAATGACTGTGGATGAACATAACAATTCTTGAGATTGGCTGGAAGGAGGCCATCCAGATTGGTTTCTGATTATCTTAGATATGGTCAAGTCCCTGGCTTCAAGAAATCACCTAAAACAACCAGCTGATAAAGAAAGAAATTATTGGAAATCTCCTTTTCACCTATGCATTCTAAAAGTTTGGATTCATCACAAAGACAGTTGTACCAGCCTTTGAAAATGGGCTGAGGTTGGATGTTGAGAAGGTGCGAGAAGGGAGAGGAAGAGATTAGTATCCCCTATATGGAGCAATAGTGCAAAATGAAAAGTGAAGGGAGTTAGAGTTAAGGCCTGATTCCTCTGATCACTCTTAAAAGTGGGTAGGACAACTCCTAAATTTGGAAAATTACTTGAGTAAACATTTTGAAAATATGGATTTTAGAAAAAGGTTGATGCTAAGAGTAGGGGATAACTGACCCCTAGACCATGGTCAACCCCACACCTGCTAGATGCAGGACTTCATATGAGCTGGAGATTTGGATAACTTACAGAGTCCCCCACATTACTGCTATTGGAATCCACGTTGTTTGCCGAGACCTCCTGACCAAGACCTTGTACCATCCCTGAAGACCAGAACTTAGAAATTTAAATTACTACTAACACAAGCTGCAAACTCCAACAGGGGATTCCAGGGTCATTTGTTAATAACAGAAGTAGGAAGGGTTAAAACTACTGTATACAACAAATCATATATAAACCAAATCGTTGTTCCATTTTTAATCCAAGTTAATCCTTTATTCGAAATAATTCTTTTTTGTGTAGCTCTCAGTCGTTAATCTGTCCTTTAATTCAAATTGAGTCAGCTAGAGGCTAACTATGGTAGTCTGTAAATCATTAATATGAAATTTATTGACTGAAATTATTGTCATATTAGAACTTATAAAGTATTTGGGACTAACAGATTTTTGTAACATTAAATGTCTTCCTCAGTATCTGTTTTCAAGAATTCCTCATATTTAACCAATATCAGATTATTATCAATTTATGCTTAAATTGTTTTTATGCTTTCTCTTTACTAAAGAAATATTTTGTTGAACTTTCAACACCAAACGAACCTGTTTGTATAATATTTCAATACATTTGGATCCTGTAAATATCAATCAAAGAATGTATTTGGTGCACAAAGAATCACTGAGAAACCTTTAATAAGTTGTAACATTTTGTACACTAATTAAATCAAAATAAAGTTTTTTAATCATTTCACCTCAAGCAAGGCAATAAAGCCACTAAGACAAAATGGGTTACTGAGAAAAATACACTATAAAGGAGAGAGGACAATAAAAATATAAGAATTAAGAAGACAGAAGATAATGATTGACATTGCATTGAAATATTTGAAGATCAAAATTGACTGGAAAGCAAAAAGCTGGAACAAAAAGTGAGAAATGCAACAGAAGAAACAGTTAACACAAAACCTATGGTTATATCTAACAATTTCAACTGTAAAATGATGAGACCTTGCTGCCAATCTAGTACTTAAATTCATAATGTCTAAATACCATAGAGAAAATTTTATCAGAACAATTACCATAAAAATATTTATAGAAAAGGCACAGGGAAGCTATATTATGATGTTTGTTAAGTGATTGAAGCTGAGATGCCAGCTCAGGACCAATAACATTACAGATTTACCATAATTTTACCATAAATTCTTAAAAAAAACAGTTTAATTTACTGATTATATCTATCATAAAATCAAAGTTAAATATAATTCATGTTAAAATTTTATTTCTTTTACATGATTTTTTATAATTTATTATTAGTAAAACTTTATATATGAAAATTATGGCATACTATAAAATTATATTAAATATGTAAAATAAACAAATTTGAATATTGCCTGCTAAATGACAACATTAAATGTAAGTTAATTCAAGCTTGGGATCTAAAATGCTTTGCTTAGGAAAAATGAATGTTGAGGCTGTAAAAGAAGCATCTTTCTATTTTCAACACTCTTCTATCAAGAATTCTATCCACAATCTCCTCATAAACTTTTTCACCTACAGCTGTTTATAATATTGGATTCCATTTGTGTATTAATGTTTAATGGCATTGTTCTTTGCCAGTTTACATAGGTAATTACTATAGTGTCATAAGCTATGACATTGCTATCAATTAATAAATCACCATCTGTCTATATTTCTGAGATGAGGTATTGTAACTATTTACACTACTTACATCATTTGGACTCTTGTCCTCATCTTTATTGCCATATTCACAACATTTTGATCATTGTATGCTCTGGTCTTCTTCAGGTGATATACGCTGGAATTTAGAATTGGACCTATTATTTAGTCTACAGACACATAACTGAGGGGATAAAAACATTGTCTGAGTGATTCAAAAAGTGACTTGACCCAAAGAGTTATGAGTTCAATACCTGGCCACAGCAGAGGTAACAAAAACAAGAGAGTTAAAGGGAATTAACTGAAGCTGAGATATCCATAAAAAGGCATGGCACGTGGAATTAGAACAATCTACTCCCGTGGACTAAATAAAGCATTCAGTTCAAAATTCAAACATGTATCATTGAAGAAGGTTAGAGCGTACAATGGTCGAAATGTTGTGAATATGGCAATAAAGATGAGGACAATAGTCTGAATGATGTAAATAGTGTAAATAATAAATCATTATCAGTATCATGACAGGCAGCTGAGCACTTGACCATCTCCCTCTACATATCTCAGTAGGCATTCATTCATGTGTAACATCTTGGGTAAAGAAAGCCCCCTGGAGCCTATCCCTCTCCAGGTCAGACCACATCTTATGTCCTGACTTGAAGACTCACATTGGTCATGTACATGGGATCATTGATTCTATTTAAAAAAAACTCATAGATACCATGTCATCATGACCATGAATAATTTAACTTTGCCTTACTTGATATAAATTTAGAGTTTCTTTAGTTATCAAAAAAGAATGAGTTATCTATTAGTAAACTTACCTGGTCATTGCAGCAAGGCTCAAACTGATATTGCAGAAGGTCTGTAAACACGTTACTTTCATGGAGAAAGCACTGCAAGTTGTAATTACGACTAATCTGAAAACAACAATTTTAAAATCGGTATCAAATTTTGAAAATTTTCATAAAATTAATTTGAAATTTTTAACAATTTTTCAAAAATTAATTTAAGTCTTAATAATTTTTATAAAATTAAAATATCTTCCTTTAATATAACTTAAGAAAATGTAATTATAAATTTAGGTAAATTTTTTTTTTCAAAAAATAATATAAGGGCAATTGTTATGATCTTAAAATATTTTTAAATATATTTAAAAAACAGAACATGGTGAGAAAAAAGATTAACATTTTCAGAGGAGACCTTCAATCATATAAAGCAACTCAACTTAAATTTTAATGTAACTTTGGGGAAATTATTATTAGGTATATTTAAAGATATCATTTTCAGATAACATCAGTTCTAGTATAATAAAAACAAGTTTTTATATAACATTTGAAATTTCAAGTAAGATGTATTAAAGAAATAATTTAATTCATGTTAATGAGTATAATGATTATAAATATGGTGGTAAAACAAATACTAAAATGAATAGAAATTCATAATAGAAATGTCCTAAAATTTATAGAATTATACTAAAAATTATATATATTTAGTTGGATTGATGTGAGTTTGTGACCCTGGGTTTCACACTGTTTGCAATCATCAGACAAACTGATTAATTTTAAATTTTGGATTTATATATATAATTTATATATATATATATATATATATATATATATATATATATATATATATATATATATATATTAAAAAGAAGAGAGAAACCACAAATCTTTTTGGTTATAATGTGGATTTTTTTATACATATATATTATATGTTATTTTCCATATTTTTGCTATATGTGTTTCTGGTCTTGTGACCTTCTTCAGGCAAAGAGTGGATATTTCCACGTATTATTAAAAGGAATTCATTTTCCTTATGTTTTTCAATGTCTAACCATTATCTTTTTTGCATGTTGGTAACCCAAACGTCTTTCTTGGACCGGTGGCAAAAGTGTTTTTCCACATAAGGAGTAATAAAACAATTACGATTGGTCCAAGAAAGGGCAAGAAAGGATGTTTGTAAAATCTTTTTATGAACCGTGTATGTTCTTAGATCTATTTCTATTTTAGTATATTGTATGTGCGTGTGTGTTTTTGCTAGTATGTATATTCCTTCTCCATACATACATACTATCTTATTATACATCCACTCTTTGTCTGAAGAATGTCATGAGACTGGAAACATGTGTAGTAAAAATATGGAAAATAAAATATAATATATATATATAGAGAGAGAGAGAGAAAAATCCACATTATAACCAAAAATGTTGGCAGTTTCTCTCTTCTTTTTAAAAATATACTTTTCTTTCATTGGAACAACTATAACATCTTCCCAATATCTTATGTTTAATATAAAATATTAATCCCAACTATTTATATAATAATTTTTCAATTTCAGTTTTTAATAATTTTTTTTTATAGTTTTGATCCATCTATTTTAATACATATTTTTAAAAAATACCATGAACTTGCATTTATTTTAAATATAAATCCCGTATATTTTAAATACATTATATATATATATTTTTTAAATAAAAACCCATAATCCGCTTATAATATATGGACTGCATTAACCAGATATTTTTATTAAAATTTAAATTATGTAATGGTCAATCTCTTCTCAGCACCTGAACATTGCATTGTGCATGAAACTCCAAGTCATGCAACCAGTAAGGAATATGTATATTTATTGATATATATATATCTATATATATACACAAATATGCATATATAGTATATATATGAAGAAATATAGTTTTAAGAGGTGCTATATTTATGGGACAAAGTGTTCATTCAATATCAGAGATAGAGCGTATGTAAATATAAAAGTGAACATTGAAGTCAACAATCAGAGGCAACAGAATGTTTCATGCTAAATGCAATTGTCAGGCCACAATGATTGCATTAATATGAAACAATCCGTAACTTCTGAGTGTTGACTTCAATGTTCACTTATATATATATATATATATATATATATATATATATATATATATATATATATATATATATATATGTATATATATATATATATATAAAATTACAGAAATGTCTCAAGTTTATCCTCATTACTCTAAACAACATGAATGCATAAATATCTATAATTGTTTTTTTTATAAAAAAATAAAAGATCTTGCTTCTCACCTTTTCAGCTTCAAGAGATAATTTCTGAAAGCAGTTGGTTTCAATGGCACTAACTTCTGCACTGGTTGCAGTGTGTATTGTAAAATATTCTTGGATTTTTTCATAAACTTCTCCATCCAATGCCTGGAAAATTGAACCACAAATTCAATTTCAACTTATGTGTCAGAGTTGAAGTCAAAGTAAACACCTGTAACACACTCTGGGTCAATAAATTCTTCACTATTACTATCATTTTATTATTAGTTTTAATACATATTTTTATCCCAACACTCTGGGCCAGCCCCCTGTTCATTATTACTATTATCTTATTGCTAGTTTTAGTCCCTCTTATAATTGTTGATTTTTATCACAACACTCTGACCCATAAAACTCTTCATTATTCTTCTTCTTTATGTGCAGTGTCTAATGCAAGGCGTGGGTGATCATCTCCACAACTGCCTATACCTTGTAGCACTTAGTAATGTTTGTTTTTTATTATATTTGCAGTATGATAAACTGAGCTTAGTAAATATCAATACGGGCACCTCACCATAGAGCAATGGTTAGCAATCTAGTCTCACAGACCATTACTACTGCAGTGAGTTTGATCCTCACTGGATGCCCTATTACACTTGCCTTGTGCCATAATAAACTGAGCTTAGTAAATATCAATAAAGGCACCTCACGATAGAGCAATGGTTAGCAATCTAGTCTCACAGACCATTACTACTGCAGTGAGTTTGATCCTCACTGGATGCCCTATTACACTGGCCTTGTGCCATTATAAAGTGAGCTTAGTAAATATCAATAAAGGCACCTCACGATAGAGCAATGGTTAGCAATCTAGTCTCACAGACCATTACTACTGCAGTGAGTTTGATCCTCACTGGATGCCCTATTACACTGGCCTTGTGCCATTATAAAGTGAGCTTAGTAAATATCAATAAAGGCACCTCACCATAGAGCAATGGTTAGCAATCTTGTCTTACAGACCATTACTACTGTAGTGAGTTTGATCTGCACTGGATGCCCTATTACTATGTTTGTGATTTAATCTCTTTTTAGAGAGCAATGACGTCAGGAGTTCTAGACTCCTGGAGAGCAACCCCTGGCAGCAAGGTCGAAGACATGAACCCAAACTAAGCATGACCAAACCCAAAAGACGGAACAAGTGGGTGATGATTACAACAGATCTCAACAGTTGAATCAGCAGATCAAGATAGCTCTGTATAACAGACATGCTACAGAAGTCACCACATAATTACAACTGCTGCCCATTGCTGTTTCATAACTTGATTCTGCATATGCCACAGAAGGTAGTCATGCAATCAAATGTGTGGGTCACTTCTTGGCAAGTTGAGGTCCACCTGAAACAAATTCCCACCAATTTTTTTTCACCTCCAAACAAAACTTGCAATGCCAAACGGCAATAGGGAATGGATGATGGGAGAAAGTTTTGGTGGAACAGGAAGCTTCTAGTCCTGAATCTGCACATTGGCAATAAATTTAGTCATCAACACCATCATCATAAAGAAAGTGATCAGTAGAGAGGAATTTAAATTCTTGGATACAAGATAAAGATGATAAATAATAAGTAAGAATCTAGGTTGAAAAACAATATGCTATATTTCTTTTTTTCACTAAGGGAAAAGATCTTTACTTACCTTCATTAGTTCAGGTAGGTCAACACTATAATATCTTATTTGATGTGCATTGGCAGCTGACTGGGCTAATAAGTAATCATTTCGTGAGGAAGTAGATTTTATTGCACATTGTTCATATCTTGATGATAACTGCAATGGGAAGGAATTGTAACATTAAATAAAAATCAGTAAATAAAGAAAAAAACAATAACAATTAGAACAAAACTTCTAGATTTTACAAGTATGATAATAAACTAATTATAATTATTATATATTTTGTGTTAAATACATACTGAAACTTTATTTAAAAATGGCACAGCCACTCATATCCAAGGAAGCCCATCTACTGTCGCAGCTTCTAGGGTGGTTTAGTTTCAGTTTCTGGGAGAGTGCATGTTATCAAGCATGATCAACAGTCTTCAGACTGTTGATTATTCTTGGGCCAGAACACTCAAACCCTCGGTCACGATGACTGACTTCATGCTAGCACAACCATTGATGGATCCCAAGGGTTCCATCTACCCAATTTCACTCACAAGGTTTAGGTCAACCCATGCTATGGTTTTCAGGCATGTTCCAAATGTGCTGCACGCTGGGATCACCTCCAGACCAAGAGCAGCAAAGTCACCTTCCTGCCAAATCGACCATGGTGAGATTTGAACCTAGGTCTCATGGTCAGAATGTGAACATTCTAATCACTTGGCCACATATATTCTATTTACATGTGAATTATTGTCCTTATCTTTGATTCCATTGAGCCTCTCACTGCTCTGTCACTACTTCCATGGAAAGTGCTACATTCCTTGGTTCTGCCAAGTTTAAACTTCATGGCTAGGACCCACCATGCCACTTATATTGTAGCAAACCACTCACATTCCCTCTATATTCCATGGGTTAGAAGTAAGTTCCACCAAAACAGATTCTTCCTGCGAACCACAGCTCTGTGGAACCAGCTCCCAAGCAGATGCTTCCACAATCACTACAGTCTTAACCAGTTCAAGTCTAGTGTTAACCATTATCTTCCCCTCCTATCCACATAAACTACCCTTTAGTGTAACCCTCTATCTGGAATGGCTCCCAGGCCTTATACAGGGTGAACGTTATTGTAAAAAAAAATTTCCATGTTTGATCATTGTGCCCTCTATGCCCTCCACATTAAGTGTATGTCAATCAAGGTAACCCCCATCAAATTTAAAACTGAACCTTTTGTTTAATCTATAGAGGTAGATTGTTTTGGCTCCATTGGTCAGTCTAGGTATATTTTGTCTAGTTCTTATTCTTTAGTACTGTTCAGTTATTGCACTCCCTTGTTGCCACTGAGTCCAAGTACACACTGCCCAGTGTTCCAGTGATTGAACACACAAGCAATAATTGAGCTGATGAGATATCCTGATGCATAGATATACAGATTGAGTGTCCCTTATCCCAAATTCCAAAATCTAAAAGTTTTTCAGGTGCTGATATAACTTGCCACAAATGGAACATTTCAGAAAGCACTGGGAAGGTTCCTAGGTGATGTGCAGCTGTTGTAAGTGACTTCATCTGCTCTGGGTGGGGGTTCCCCAGCCCAGCTAGATAGATTACATTGGTGCCAGTTTTTTGTTAGTGATTGTTAATTTGTGGATTACATAACAAGTGCTTCATGCTCAGTAAAGATATTATTCAAAATGTCAAAAAGTCCTGCATTTATATATATTCTTGTAAGTAGTGATCATGTTTTTTTTTTGTACATGTACAGAAAGTACAAAACATTATTTTTCCATGAAATCTTAAATTCACCACATGTGCATGTATTACATGACTAGCATCATTACCTGTATCTGTATGTACACAAAATTTATTACATTTTATATAAAACTACTTCCAGGGTATATTTTATTTATATAAAACTATCTTCTGGGTATATGTATAAGGTGTCATGAAATGAAAAGGGATATTGTGTTTACGCTTGGGTTCCTTTCCCAAGCCGCCCCATTTTATAGATGCTATATACAAATTAAATAGGTTGTATTCCAAAATCTGAAAAAATGAAAACTGTAGCACTTTCAATCCCAAAAATTTTGGATAAATGATTCTCAAGCTGTATGTTGTAGCATACCTATGGACGATAATGGGTGTGTCCCCATTCACATAAATACAGTAGTAAATACTGTATGTGGGTCTGCAGTTGGAAATTTGTCTTCAGCATTGCTGGTCAAACTCTATGGCTCCGGGCAGAGAGGATCCCCAGATGAGGCCATGTCAAAGGGCAGAGTCATGTCTTGGGAAACAGCTACCCAACCCCATTTATATGGGGTCTACAGGAATTAGATACCACACATTAAATTTGGCCTCATGTCATATCTGACCATGTGGGGTGGTTGGTAGATACCCTGCAGTTGGGGATTCGTTGTGGAATTCACTTGACTCACTTCTAGCAGTTGACTACTTCTACATGCTGCTGGCAAATCTTATATGTTTTGTTCTTGTCACAAGTATTATCATTTATTACTAACCTTCATGTGATTAATCTATTCAATAATCTTCTCTAGATTACAACACTTACTGAAAACTTTACTTTTCTAGGATTAAAACTGTTTAAACTTTATAATACTTTTTGCAGTATCCATCTTGGATTAATCAAGTGACTATCCTACAATGAAATTATTTCTACAAATAATAAACAAAAATATAATTTCCATTTATAGCAACCAAGTATTATTAGCTACAGCTTATCCTTTTAAATTCTTTTTACAGAAATGTACAAATTTTTGAAGGTTATGGATTCTGCTTGATTAAATTGTGCATAAATGATTCATGGTACTATGATGGTTTTTTTTTCCTAAAACTGAGAACGAAAAATGAAAATTAGTTCTTTCCTCTTAGCCACAGTTTATAACATGACAGTTGATTATTTCAGATAAATGATTCTCAACCTGCATAAGTAGTAAAAGAGTATGACAAACAAAGTGTAAGTTTATGCATTCCTTTCTAGAAACACTAAAGAAAATATTAGATTTTTCATTTTATTAATTCAATGAGACTTTATGGATTGGTAAAATAATATTCATTTCAGAATGCTAGAAGCAAAAAAGTTAAAGTGTTAAAATTGATTAAAAAATGTAAAAATTTTTTGTACCTTTGCACAGTTGCGTTGCAGGCTTGTCATGCTTTTAAAAAAACCCACAGATTTTCTTTTCAACCTGCAAATAAATAATAAAGCATTTTAAAAACATAAATGATTCTTGTTATAGTGCTGACAGATTTTCTCATCGCCATGACATACCAGTGATGAGACTTTTGTTAAGATGACTAGCAATGAAACAGTGCAGAAATATATATACTTAACACAGGTAGTAAATATATATACACAGGACAGGTGATATATATATATATATATATATATATATATATATATATATATATATATATATATATATATATATATATATATATATATATCATAATGAGAGGCCACGTATACTTTCTTGATATGTATATAATATCTGGATAAAATAAATGAAACAAAATTGGATGTTTTTTTTATGAAAGTATTTATTTCTGTGTTTTTGTATATATTTATTTATTTAATATTTCAGACCACCTAGGTCTTTCCTCAGAAATCAAATGAGATACTGTGTTTGTGTGTTTGTTTACAGCGTTTGTTTACAGCGTTTGTTTACAGCGTTTGGACAAACGCTGTAAACAAACACACAAACACAGTATCTCATTTGATTTCTGAGGAAAGACCTAGGTGGTCTGAAATATTAAATAAATAAATATATACAAAAACACAGAAATAAATACTTTCATAAAAAAAACATCCAATTTTGTTTCATTTATTTTATCCAGATATTATATATATATATATATATATATATATATATATATGTATATGTACTTAGGGCACACGATAAATGTATATATACTATATACTTTGGGCATATGATAAATATTTATATATATTATATATATACATATATATATATATATATATACTTAGAACACATGACATATACATATATATATATACACACACACACTTAGCACACATGATACATACATATATATATATATATATATATATATATATATATATATATATATATATATACTTACGACTGGTGATAAATATATATATGTATTTAGGACAGATGAGAAAGGTATATATATTTGGGTGCACAATAAATGTATACATACTTAGAGTACATGAAATATATATATATATGTGTGTGTGTTTGTGGGACAGACGATAAATATATATGCTTATGATAATATATACTTATAATAGTAGATCGGGGTAATCGGTTCAGTTTCAATCTTGGGTTGAAGCAATCAGATGTCTAGCCACACTGATCAGCTATGATACAGCAAAACAGGCTGGGATGACTATATATATATATATATATATATATATATATATATATATATGAGATAACAATATGTAAATGTTTTCTATATCAAGAACAATATTGGGGTAAAAATGTATGACAAAGTGGAATACAGTTTTAGTCCATTTCATATACAGAGAGACAGAGAAATAGAGAGTGAGAGAGAGAGAAGGATTAAGAAATAGAGAGAGAGAGAGAGTGATAAATAGAGGGAAGAGAGAGAGAGAAACTGAAAAAATGTATATTGTCTCTTACTTACTTTTCATCGGCTTCATTTGCTTTTTGCCTTGCTTCAGATGTTTGGGTTTCATCAGTAACATAAATTTTATGGGCCTTGGTCATTTCAAGGACACTTTGGGCAACTTCAGATTGTATAAGACTAAGTTGATTCACCAACTGAAAAGTAAAAGAAACATACTATAACTTACTATTTCAAATAAAATATTTCCAGAAAGCCATTACATTTTTATTTAAAATCAAAATTAATAAACAATATGAATTGCAGAATTATCTCATCTTTTCAAGAATTGTGAATTATTGTCTTTTTATAGTCTTCATTGTAGTTTTGTATTTATGCTTAGAAATTAAATCAATGTAAATCTTTAGCTAATAAAAGGAATAAAAGTCATGAAAATATATGCCAACATTCAATAAAAAATGTTATACAGATTTTTTTTTTTTTCAGTCTGAATTTCTTGTATAAGGAATTATCATTATTTACACTATTTACATATGGACTATTGATTTTGTTGTTAAAACAACATTTAAGCTATTATACCCTCCATTTTATGTCAATTTGGATAACCTACAGGGATTTCCATACTGAATTCTTTATTTAATCTACAGGGGTAGACTATTCTTATTCTACTGCCTATGTCTAGGGATATCTCATCTAGTAATTATTTTTAGTACTTCTCATTTATTACTCACCCTGTTTCTACTGAGTACAAGTACACACTGCCCAGGGGATTAAACTCACATTAATGTGTCACCAAATTCACAAATCAACACTTTAATCCACAAACAATTGTCCCATGGGACAATCCTGAGCCTTAAACCTAACCTCCCTGCTGATAGTGCTGCTGCTTGTCATGCTTGACTGCACTGAAGCTTTTCTCTTTTTGATTACAGTTGCTGCTGCTGTTGAAGACTTGCTGTCATTTGTTTTTCTTTATTAGCAGCTCCAATATCGTATTTATTTCTATGCTTAGTGAAGGCAAGAAGGGCAGGAAAAAATAACACAGTGAGTTTGAGAAAATGAATGGCAGAACAGGGCTTAGGAGAAATAACAGAAAGACAAAATTTATGAAGAGCTATAAAGGACTGGAAATTGTGGAGGGCCATAATCGCCTACATCTTGAAGTGACAGATAAAGAAGTTCATGTGATATAGTTCAGTGAGGTGGAACAGTGACTGTAAAATCATAAGTTATATTTATCTGGCCTCTCAACTAAAGCAGTTTGTGAAACACAATCGTTTTAACATTGGGAGCATTATACGCATACATATGTATACGGGCCAAGGACAAACATTTTTTTTGCACAGTCTCTGTGACCACTGTCATGCAGGCATTGATATTACACTGATCTCTTTCTGCATAGAGGGAAGTTGCTGTTGCAGGGTTGAAATCTCCAAGAATATCCGGTATAATATATCTCTATGCCAACATTACAATATCCAGATATATTTTTTTAAATTTAAATAAGATAATGGCTAATCTATACTCAGCATCTACCTATATATATATATATATATATATATTTATCCTTACTTTTTTTTCTTATCAAATTTTATACTCACCTGCTTTCTGATTCTCATATGTTGGTCAGATGTGAACATTAGGAAAGCAAAATGTAAAATAAAAAATAGTTTTTGTGCAGAGACTCCAAGCATCACATCCAGTCCTCAAATCAAATCCCCACAATAAAATACAATAGACAATCATTAATATTTGTGCTGGAAAAAAAGGTGACCCTAGGGATCACCAGATTTACTTTAAAAAGCCTCTCCTAATGGCCAGCTCAGTTGCAGGCTGAAAGGTCATCTGTCAGTATGCAGGATTGCTGTTGCTGCCACCACCATGATCACCTCTCTTGTCATTACTGTTATGCTCACCTATAATTCATTAATCTCTCCAGACTGTTCCTACATAGAATATGGTTGACAGGCCAACACTGCTGGGCTCCAGATGATATCACCATGATTTCTAACACCTCACTATCTTCACTATCCACTGCAGGCATCACTCATTTTCACTATTATAATCCCATTTCATTGATACCACTGTCTGCCAGAATCCAAACATTCCCCTTGACCAATATTTACTATTTACACCTAATCCCATGCCACCACTGCCAAAACCTTGGCAACCAATGTGCCTTAGCATGAATCAATCCACCACCATGACCTCAATCAATCACCCCACCATCCCACCTTACCAGGTATTTTGGTTTCAACATCTAAGCATCACATGACTGCAAAGCATCAAATACCTTACAAGTGTTGATTTCAACCATAAAGAAAGACATACTACAAACCCCACCAATCCACTCCAAACCTATCCTCTGACCCCAACTGTGACCTTGACCAACTGACCCAAGAAATTGGTCAACTCCCAGCCTGACTGACAACACCCTTACACCTAATCACTTTTGCCAAATTTCAAACAACTATATTCCAAATTTTGATGAATACACATTATAAATTTAATACTTGTTTGTTCCTTTCCTTTGCAACCCAATGCTCATTATAACATATATATCTAAAGACTATGAATTCACTATTTTATCATTATTATTATTCATATATATTATATATTAAGGAGTATCAAATGTATTTTTCTTTTTTATAACCCTTTACTCAAAAGCTTATTTCATGTACATATCTAAAGATTATTAATGATTCTACAATATTATTAATATTATAATATATTAGAATGTATAAAAATATTTTCATTTCTTACAGACCTTTACTTCAAAGCTTATTACTTGTACCTATGTAAAGACTATTTATGAATCCATTATAATATTAATATCATTATTAGAATTTTATATTAAGGTGTATCAAAAGTATTTTCCTTTTGAATCTACTATAATATTATTATATATATATATATATATATATATATAAACTGCCTATAATATTATATATATATATATATAAACTGCCTATAATATTATTATATATATATATATATATATATATAAACTGCCTATAATGCAAACCAAATTCAAGAGAAAGTTTTCACATTAAAACCTGTAGAATTTTACTCAAAATATGTGAAAAATCTGCTAGGTAAGTGGCTACAAATCATTGCAAATAATGTTGAATATATAATTAAATAGAATGTAATTGTACATTATATTTTGAAGAATAAAGTTAATAAACCAAAACGGAAATCATTTGTGACTCAGCCTAGTGTTGATAAAACAAATGAGGATAAACGTGTCCAGTATAAGACAGAGTGTCAAAAGAATGGTTGTTTTCCATGACAATTCTTTTTAACTATCTTCATTCTTCAGTAATGTCTATTGTTTTAAAAAGTGATGATTAGAAATGGAATAAAACCTAAACATATGAAAATGAATTTGTACATTTATTTTTGTCCTTAAGAATTTACAAAAAATATTAAACACTATTTATTTATTTATTAGATTTTTTATTTACAAGAATAATTTTATATTAACAACATTCTAAAAACTAATACAATTAAAACTAATGCAATGCAATATTTATCACTTACCATATTTATAAAGAAATAAATGTGAAATCAATTTTTATTCATAAATTTGTAAACATTTACTAAATTATTAAAATATGTGAACCAACTATAAGTAAATCCTTTTTTACTATTTTATAAAGTTTGAATCAATTGGCAATTAGTTCAAATTTTGTATACCATTCCAATAAACAATCTAATAAATAGTGTAAATAAACAATCTAATAAATAGTGTAAATAAACAATCTAATAAATAGTGTAAATAAACAATCTAATAAATAGTGTAAATAAACAATCTAATAAATAGTGTAAATAAACAATCTAATAAATAGTGTAAATAAACAATCTAATAAATAGTGTAAATAAACAATCTAATAAATAGTGTAAATAAACAATCTAATAAATAGTGTAAATAAACAATCTAATAAATAGTGTAAATAAACAATCTAATAAATAGTGTAAATAAACAATCTAATAAATAGTGTAAATAAACAATCTAATAAATAGTGTAAATAAACAATCTAATAAATAGTGTAAATAAACAATCTAATAAATAGTGTAAATAAACAATCTAATAAATAATGAAAATTTAATCCTTGGTTTTTCCTTCCCTTTGCAACCAAACGCTCATTATAGTAAGATCATAAGACACACCAATTCAGTTCACCTCAAGACATATAAAATAAAAATCCATTTATTTAAGAAATTAAAATTTATTGGATTCATCATTTTTCTTTTTATAGCAATCAATTTATTTTTGCTGATGGAGGTTTCTTCAAGAGTAAGAAAAGGAAATTAAAAAGCAAATAAATTATCCTTTTTTTAATTCCAAAGCAATCATTGCATTATGAGTAATTTAATGAGGTTTGTCATTCTCAGAATATTATTTTTCTTTAATTAAAATAATATTTATATCTTCTCATCAAAATTAATGAAGTCAGAGATTATCACCAAAATGTTTATTTATATTTATCAATAGTAAAATAAATATAATTCATATGTCATGTTTATTAAATTAACTTCTTTTTATTAAGAAACAAATGCTTATAATGAAAATAAAACTGACATCTCATTTTAACAGATATATTTACCAAAATTACAAAAAAATATCTTGAAATGCTAAAGAGTAAATTCATTCAATAAAATCACCATTGGCTTCAACCATGGTCTCCAAACGACTTGTGTGGCATGGTGCAGATTCCTGTTGCCAGACATAGGGTCTTCCATCAGTCACCCTCTTGACCTAGTGTAGCACTTGATTTAGACCTCCAAGTTGAGTCTGAGGTCCTCAACAACAAATTCAGTTCTTTTCTTATCAGAATGATTGGTGTGAGTTTTCCAAGTTGCTGTACCTTTGTAATTACCATTAGACTTATCCAACTGATGTCTCTGAATCCTCTTCACTGTCCTCAGATTGATACCCAAACATGCTGAAATGTTCATATTGGAGCTTCCAACACAAATGCCAAGCAGTACAGCATGCTGTTTCCAAATTTCTGGCAGAGTGAATTGCATCATGGTGCTCTTTTTCTCACAGATGGGGCCCAACTGGTGCTACTATACTATGCAGTCAACAAAATCAAAAACAATGTGCATATGTAAAATTAAAAATATAAAATAGCGACAATTTACCCATCGCACTACATAATAGATTTAAAAATTTAAGAGCAATAATTCTAAACTAGATTTGCTAATCTTGTGTAACAGGGCAGTCATCCTGACTGTGTCATATTGAAATATTGTTTGGTGACTTGAGGTATTGAGAGACTTAGTAATCTCTTGTACAAAGAAGCAGAGATATTAAATGGAGAAAAATATAGGGTTGGAACCTGATGAACAGAGTTTAGTTTAAAAATATTAATTTGAACCTATAAAAGACTTAATAAATAAGTCAAAATACTTAATAAATCTGAACCTATAGCACATTACTATAAATTATGCATACATGTTTATCTATGCAGTTACTGCAATATCACAAAATCAGATTTAGCCAAAAGTCAATAGTTTCTAACTACAGACCTGCAAAAGTGACCATGTGATCAATGAATTGTCTTTTATTCTAGACAGCTCTGTTGCTAAGAAGCTCCTATGTATATTTTCATGCAAAACCTCATTTAAAAATCTTTTTACTAAATGTCTTGATATATTTCTTTTCATCATCATGAGTAATTTATTTGCATGTAACAAATCCTTTAATAAATTTTAGATATTTTTTATTTTCCTGCTACTATCCAGCTGAGTGCAAATGGATATGAAGGGGTGCAGAAAAATTCTCAATCTGATGAACTTCCAACCCAACCCACAAAAATTGGAATTTTGGAGGAATGGTCTTAGTTGGCCTGAGAACTTTTGATATATATATATATATATATATATATATATATATATATATATATATATATATATATATATATATATATATTTTAAAAAAATGAAATGGATTAAGTTTGACATTTAATATATTTTCTGTTTATACATTATTTTTATAGATATAATTTAAGTAAATATTCTGATTTTAATTAAAGAAAGTTAATTATATTTTTTTACCGGTATGTATGTTCAAGAAAGTTCAATTGTTGGACTTAATCCATTTCATAATATGTTGTCATTGTCTACATAAAGATATCTTTCATATAAATAATGTATAAAGAGAATATATATATATATGTTCCACAAAATATTGATAAAGCCAACACAGAACCTGCCAGGTGATCAAAGAAAAAAAAACAATAAAACTATCACAACCAAAAAATGACAGAAGAAAAAGGGAAAAGGAACTGTAAACTGGGAAGAGGAGACCAAAAGACAGACACCTACCTGTACAGTAATATATAAATGACTAAGACAGAGTAATTACTATTCCCAGGATTACAACTCAGAAACAAGCAAAGTGTTAGATTACTTCTTGAGTTTCACGCTACTTTGACTGTCAGGCAACCAGAACTAGTTATATTAAAATATAATACAAGTGTATAACAACTGAGGAGCTTGTGCAAAATTTTTACATGAGACACAGAAGTCATGACTCTATTCACGTCCACACACAAAAGGCTACCTCACTGACAAACTATAAAGCAAACCTCTTCTTTCCCTCTCTATGTGAACTATGATCAAAGCAAAAGGAGAGATGGAAAGTAGCCAGGAAAAGGCACAGATACACAACTGCAAAGAAAGAAAGAATGAAAGAAAGAGAGAAAGAGAGAGGGGGAAATAAAAAGGGACAGAGAGAGGAGATAAATATATGTTAGAAAAAACTTGGCTGAAGTTTATATTTTATTTCAGCTTGAAAAAAACTTTACATAAAGTTCCTTTTCTTCAAGGTGTCTTGGATTGTGGGATCAACTATCACTAGTAATGATGTTCTAATTTCTCAGCAAATTTGACTCTAAAGAACATCCAAGGTGTGTTAGAAAAGCACATACAAAAGCTGTGTGCGCACACACACACACACACACACACACACACACACTGAGGATAAAATATGGATATCTTTCCTGAAGTGTTTATAAATTATATACTGTCCAATTATTAAGATTAACAATGAACTATTTTAAATTACAAAATTGTACTTGGATTAAATGAAAATTACTTACAATATAATGCATATTACTTATAATACATTCCTTCTTGCCATCAATTTTGACAACACATGTACACTAGTTCACACACACACACACACATACACACACACACACACACACACACACACACACACACACATAACCAGATGAATATTTAAATTTTCTTATGGCTGTTAATAACATTTCATTCAATAAAAGTTGTTCTGATGGTGTTCTTATTGGACAAAACATTGGCAACAGAATAAAAATAAATTAAACATCTAATATGTGAATAAAGACAAAAGGAAAACTTCTTACTCAATTCATTTCATCCTCTAATGGAGTGTAAAATGGAAAACACTGGCTAAGAAAAAGGATTCCTTTTATCTTTGCTTACATTGTCATTTTACAGATATATTTTTAGTTATATCTGATTATTTACACACACTATATATGTTGAATGCATGAACTAGTAAACAAAATAAATACTGCTTAAAATAAACACAGCATCTACTCAAATACCAGTGTCCACTAAAAATAACATAATAAAATATATCAAATTAAAAAATAGAAATTCATTAATTCTTATATATATATATATATATATATATATATATATATATATATATATAGGGTCTGTAAAATTTGTCTGCTCCCATGCATAGATAGGTCATATGATATGAGACAGTCTCTCATTGGTTAATTAAACCACCATGTGTTTGGAAAAAGCTAACCGCAAGGAGAAATGATTCAAATCTGCCCTAGAGCAACATGCAAGGAATTCTCTCTGGCATTATGGTACCAGTTACCAAGGGTTTAAAGATTCAAGTTGTCTGGCACTATTTCACTCCACCAAATGAGTAAGTTTACCTACTTGTTCTCTCTATATAGGAGCATACAAATTTTACAGACCCAACATATTACAGAGAACCAATATTATTTATGAATTCACATGTCCCCTTAATGAACTGATCAATCCAAATTCATAAATAATTATATTGGATATACTACAACAGGCCTATCAAGAAGACTCACATTACATTTCTCTGACCATAGTTCAATTGTCTCATTTAAATACACATGGAAACCTACCAAACTCCATCCACAATATGCTTGTAGAAAACACATGTATAATAGCCTCATCCACATGTAAAAAAAAAGACCAAAAATAATGGAAGCACTAATAATAAAAAATATAAAAAAATAATAATAAAAATCCAACACTCAATAACATCAACTATGAACATGGGCACAATGTGCTGACCATGTTTGGAAAATAAAACTTTTCTATAACTCTAGATAGATACATAAAAACATGCATTCATTCAGTTAAAAGTAAAAATAAAAACATCCTTGATAGTGGCTAAAAGTATAGCCAAAAATGTTTAGACATACAGAACATTCGGACAATTTCTAGATGATTTATGTCTAGAAATGATTAAAATTATAAAACACAAGAAAAATTAAATAAAAAATTTAACTGCTTTACCTTGTCAGTTGTTTTTAACAGAACTTATATAAAAGAGGAATTTCTGCCTAAATACACAACACACACACACACACACACATATACATACACACACACACACACACATATATATATATATATATATATATATATATATATATATATATATAATCCCTGCTAACATGTCATACATAGACCAGCATGGCAGACTAAGGACAATTATACTCCATGTTTAGCAGACATTCATTTGAGTGTTGTAGTGGATAGAGAAAATGGCTGATAAAATATTGAAATTTAATTAAAATTATTAAATTTTATTCCAAGTTGTGTTTAATATAAAAAGTCAAAATATTTTTCTTATCTATGCTCCTAGTCTTCATTACAGCCAAAAGATTCTCACTGATATTATTTGGCCACTTAGTAATGGTGATATAAAAATCAGTATGTGTTTGTACTTTTTGACTTACATGTTTGACCAGTTCCACAAAGGGAAATCCATTTTACAATAACCTTACCATCAAGGTTATCCAACTGGCTAAGACAACTTAGAGAATAACCACAGTGAATTAATCTGAAGTTGCTAGCAACCAATTTAAAAATAGCATAAAATGAGATAAGTGTGTAATGATAAAAACACAATGACCCTCTCATGTCTGTTTTCTGTACTTTTATAAAATTAAGTCAAAATTTGGAAGTAGAAATCTGTGTGTGCATGTGTGTGTGTGTGTGTGTGAGAGAGAGAGAGAGAGAGAGAGAGAGAGAGAGAGAGAGAGAGAGAGAGAGAGAGAGGTCCATTGAGGAGCATAATCCAGTGTGGTTTTCCAGAGTATACCTGTAAAGTGTACATTAAAAAAGTTGGGAAAGAGAATGAAATGTTTTCAGAGTATGGGGTTCAGAGATGTTATAGATTGGTTACTTACTAAAACACAGTTTTCCCTGATATATAACCTAAAACTGGTTATGAAGAAAAAAGGCTTTAGACTGTTTCAATTGGCATTAGTGCAAACTGAATACATATTTGTTTACTTGGAATCTGGAATCAATGTTCTGTTAGTCTTCACATCTTCCAAAATACAGTTGCTAATAGAATTTCATAAATATAGAAGAATTGTTTCACTCTAAAGGTAACAGTTGCATTGACTATTACAACTATTATCCCTTCCAATACAACTAAGATTATTCATTATCTCATTTTCTCTACATTTCTATCATCCTTTGAATATTTTTCTCTACATTTCTATCATCCTTTGAATATATCTTCTCATTTTCTCTACATTTCTATCATCCTTTGAATATATCTTCTCATTTTCTCTACATTTCTATCATCCTTTGAATATATCTTCTCATTTTCTCTACATTTCTATCATCCTTTGAATATATCTTCTCATTTTCTCTACATTTCTATCATCCTTTGAATATATCTTCTCATTTTCTCTACATTTCTATCATCCTTTGAATATATCTTCTCATTTTCTCTACATGAATATTCATCCTTTGAATATATCTTCTCATTTTCTCTACATGAATATTCATCCTTTGAATATATCTTCTCATTTTCTCTACATGAATATTCATCCTTTGAATATATCTTCACATTTTCTCTACATGAATATTCATCCTTTGAATATATCTTCACATTTTCTCCCTTATCCTTTCGAATACAATTAAGATTATTCATTATTTCATTCTTTAGCTTTTCTCTCACTTTACCTGTATCCTCTCATTTTCTTCCTTATCCTTTCAAATACAACTAATATAATTCTTTATCTCATTCCTTAGATTTTCTCTCACACTTTGTCTGTATCCTCTCATTCTTCCTTTTTTCTTCTAATATAACCAATAGTATTCATTATTTCATGCCTTCTCTGACACTTTACTTATATCTGATCTTTCTCTTCCTTTCAAAAGCAACTAATATCATCCATTATCCATTTCTGCCTTCTCCCAAACTTTGCCTGTATCTTCTCTTTCTCTCTCCTATCCTTTTCAATACAACTAAGATTACCCAGTATCACATGCATCTGCTCTTCTCTCACACTTTGCCTGTATCTTCTCATTATCTCCCTTACCCCTTTCAATATAATTAATATTATCCATTATCTCATGTATCTGCTCTTCACTAGCACTTTGCCTGTATCTTCTCATTCTCTCCCTTATCCCTTTCAATAAAACTAAGATTATCCACTATCTCATGCATCTGCTGTTCTTATTCTTTGCCTGTATCTTCTCATTCTCTCCCTTATCCTTCCTAATACAATTCATTATGCTTATATCTTCTCATTATCTCCCTTATCCCTCCCAATACAACAAATATTGTTCATTATCTCATGTCTCTGCTCTTTTTTTTTTCATCCCTTGCCTGTATCTTCTCATTTTTTTCCTTCTCCCTTCCAGTACAATTGTATAGTATTGGAATGACTTTTTTGGTGTTGATAGCCAACCAGCTTCAGGGCTCCAGTCCAGATTTTCTGTCTTGATTTATTTTATAGTCTTTTCCATTGTTGGATATGGCTACAAGGCAGTGGAGATTTAAAATTAGGGTATTCATTCACCTAGATGGACTTCTTTCCTGGGCTGACAAGCTCCATCTACCCAAAAGTGTAAACATGGAAACAAGTAAAACAATAATATACATATTCTTTTTTTTTTATGAAATTTGGTATTTCTACATATTTTCTTGATGTTTTGGAAATTCTTCCTTCTTTTATTTGACATCTGATATCCTTTCTTAATACTAACGATGTTGTGCAAATTGCCAACCAGGTGTAGTCACCTGATACTTTGGGGGCTACCTATACTGCAAAGTCATTCTGGGAAAGTGATATATTAATTCCAGACGGTAGGTGTGGACAAAACTGGCCACATCAGTTACTGCTATGCTTCAGTAATCAATGACTTTTATTTTTTTGTAAAATACCAGGAAGTAGTACTCTACTTGTTTAACCTGTTAATGTGTGGCACAAAAAGATTTTTCCACCATTGAGGAAATGTAGTTTTTTTAATCAATTCAATCCAAGCAATGCAATAATGCCACTAAAACGCAAGGGGCTACTGGGAGTAAAAGAGAATGAAAAAGACTTTAGAAGGAACTAGAAACCCAATCATAAACAGAAAACAGGGGATTAACCTCTACTCCTGTTCAAAATGGAGTGCAAGCTAGATGATAGGCAAATCTATCTACTCCTATTAAAGAAAAATAAATAAATAATATTTCAAAGTTTAGGCAGAGAAGCTAGTGTTCTTGTGTTGAAATAGACTTTAGAAGAAACTAAAAAAACAATCCTAAACAGCAAACAAGGGATAAACCTCTACTTCTCTTCAAAAGACCAGGAAGGAGTGTAAATCAGACAAAAATAGTATCTGTTTATTTTAATTCAATAAAGCATTTGTGTAAAGTTAATATTAATTTATTTTTTTAAATTTAAAACAATACAATCACAAATCCAAACTCAAAATTCTTTTTTTATTTTAAAAATATTCCTTTTTCTTAATTTATTCATGTTAAATTTAAATTAAATATTTAAAAAAAAATGAATGAGAAATAAAAAAACTACTTTCAAGATAAAAATGCAAATATTTTCACAAAAAATTTTGAACAATTTCATAAAAATTATGCAAAAATGTCGTCCTGTTGCTTATAAACAAAAGATTGAAGAAAATACAAAGAGAATCATTGTAATATAACAAGATATAAATTGACACAATATAAATTGCTATTACAATATTTTTACATTATAAAGTAATACTAAAACATATGACATCTTAGCAGAAATAAATATTTTATTAATATCCTTTCGAAGCTCCGAAAACACTAAATGTATCGATCTAAAAAAGGAATATTATTGACCCACAAAATTTGTATGGCAAGGACCCCAATATGGAAACATTTCAAAACCTCATCTTTGCTTTATAATTGATGCTATTTTTATTGCCCAGGTCATTTTACATCCTTCAACCATATTGAATTATGAAATAACCTCCTAAGATATAAACTAAAACAAAAATGAATAATAATGAAAATGTTTTGCCTCAGAAATTCAAACAACTATTATATCTACAATTATTTCTACTAGCCAAATCCCAGTGTTATGAACATTTCTCTTAATAATAATAATAATAATAATAATTTTAAAATAATTCAGCAGATGATGCTATTTTATTTATGGTAACTGGATTTTTGGCGATTACCTTACTTAGTTTCCATCGTTCAATACTGTGAGTCTGAAAAATGTCACTTTTATTGGTCAACATCGCTTCTCAGCCTTTTATCTAAGATCAAAGTGTACCATCTATTCTTATCAGCTTACTCTGATTCTCTCTCTCCCTATCTCTCTCCACTTCTATCTTCCCTTTATTCTTAAAACCAAGTAGTGTCTTTTTGCCTCTTTCCATTCAATCAAAACAGAACATTCCCTTATTTATGAGGTATTAGCATGGTGTAACAGTCTAGCAAACTAATGAAGGAAGGGACAAGCACAATTATAATAGGAGGTGCTGATCATAATCCTGAATTTTTAAATTCCAGATGTTGAAATCCTGAAATTTAAAATCCCAAAATTTGAGATCCCAAATTTATAAAATCTTGAAATATCAGATTCATGAAATTTAAAACCCTGAAAGATCAGAATCCCGAAAAATAGTGTTTGGGATAAATTGGAAAAAAAAATTTGGAAATACCTTTATTTCTAAACATTTACAAAATAGCATTTAAATAAGGTTTATACATTTGAAACATTCAAAATTCACTAAAAAATATAAAACTAGAATATAGCATAAACAATGGGAAAATTTTGTAGGCAATGCTCATGCCAGCATTTATTGCATAATTTTTGAGCTTCAAAAAGAGCAGCAGCACATAAAAAATGAATGTGAATGCATTTTCAAGAGACAGTCTTGTCCAAACAGAAAAAAAATGTGTGTTTTCTCATGATGAAAGGCTTACAAATATTGTTAATGATCTTGAAATCTGACCAGATCTTATGGACTATCTCAGAGATCTTGCTCATAATCTTACATTATAAATTATTCATATATTCCAGTTTTATATTTTTTGATGAATTTTAAATGTTTCAAATGTTTATACACTATCTAGTTAAATGGTATTTTGTAAATGTTTAGAAATAAAGGTATTTCCAAAAGTTTTTTTCAATTTCTCCTAAAGACTATTTTTCAGGATTTTGATCTTTCAAAATCTTAAATTTCAAGGAGCATACAATGGCCAAAATGTTGTGAATATCGCAATAAAGATGAAGACAACAGTCCAAACAATGTAAATAGTGCAAATAGTTACAATACCTCATTTCAGAAATATAGACAGATCTTGACAAAAGCTAGAGTGTATAATGGCCGAAACATTGTGAATATGACAATATAGATAAGGACAACACTCTGAACAATGTAAATAGTGTAAAGAAAATTTATTTCTTTAAAGAGTAGATTGTATGTTTATTTTTACCTTAATTATATAAAAACTATAAAAAGAATATTTTAACTTTTTTAGATTATTAAAATAAAAAGAAAAGGAAAATAAAACAATGTTAGATTCATAAATTTAATATTTTTTTACAGTATGATATTCCTTGAAGTGTTCCATACACAGTGGAGTTGTGCATTCTTTGTACTTAGTTGGTATAATTTTTCCCTCTTTTATTATTGAGAAATACACATAGCACTGTCTTTGGCTTCTTTCAGCTTTACTTGCAGGCAAATACTCCAGGAAATGACAATCTCATGAATCCTAAAGTTACCAATTAGTCATTCAGACTTAAATCATGAATAAATGATGCTGGTATCATTGAGAAAAGATTAAATAATCAATTGATGATTCCTGCCATTTACAGGTTAACTAGAACAGCAAAAGCATCAGATAATTTCAATCTCTTGTAGTGGCATTTTTTATTGTGTGTTCAGATCAAGTTGGAGGTCACCAGTTTTCTAATGGTAGTATAATAGTTACATATGGCCTTGTATAAGTGATACATGACAGCCATCATACCACCAACATTAAAAGAAATAAATGACTAGCAAACATGTCACAATTCATCAGCAGGCAAAAAACATAGCAATAAAATGGGAATGAGACAGAGGAAATATCTATGTGAAATAAACATTAAACTAATTTAGATTTTGGTGATTGACAAGTGCATGTTGTATATAGAATGATAATTATTCATTTATAATATGTATGTATATGTGTATGAGGAATATAGTTATAACTTACAGAACCTTTAAAATAAGGCTATAAAAATTTTGCTGGTAGCATCTTGGTCACAAGTGCTATGGAATCTGTAGCAAGTTGAATGTGTGATCTCAGTGAATAAAAAAATCACCAGTTTTTATAGTCTTTTAGAGGACCCAAAAAACTTGATGTAAATATTTTTTTATTATGTTTCTGATAAGTTTATATTTTTTAAACCACATGTTCTCTACTACATCCATGTCTGAAATTACATAATTCGTAAATTTTTTATGATCTTGAACTGATGTTGACCATCTATAATTTTTTTTCGTATTTACAAGGATCCTAATTTTTAGCACAAAATCTTTCTTTTAATAAAGATGAAGCCTGTTTTTAACTTCAATACTCTGTGCTATGGGTAGGGTTTTAAGCAGTAAAAAGTATAACATCTCTCTTTTAATTTCATATTAGGAAAATGCTTGAAACAATGTTTTAAAAAATAATAATAAAAAAAGGTTTTAAAACTGTTTTTTACTTTACCTTTTTTAAGCACTGCACTTTAGCATTTTTCAAAGGTTTTGCAGGTTCAGCACATTTTTCATAGTAGATTTCTGAAGCGGCCAACCTGGCTTTTGCCACTTTTTCCAGCTCTTCAAGAATCTGTCGCCAAACAATGATTGCAGTTCTAAATTGAAAAACAAATTGTTTTAAAACCAGGAAAATTCATTTAATAAATTTAAATTCAAAGTAAAAAATAGAATTATCTTTGTTAGCACATATACAGTATCTTCTTTCTTCCAAGAAAATGATTCACCAATAGCTTATAATTTCTCACTTTTGCTTTTAGTTTATTTTATTTTACATGAAAGTCATTTCTTTTTAATAATGACTCCCCATTAATGCTAAAATATCTTTTAAAAAATTACCTACTGAAAAAAATAAATATATAAAATGTTTCATTCATTTTTCAATTATATTTTTTCTTTATTTGCCTTGTGTATAAGGGTCTTTTTATGTACTTAATCAATAGTTTATATTATATTCTGTATTACCTGGAGAAATGTTAATATAATATTTAGAAGAAAATATAAAAGTTAATATAAAATATAAAAGTTAATATAATATAAAGTTAATATAAAGTTAATATAATATAAAGTTAATATAAAGTTAATATAAAGTTAATATAAAGTTAATATAATATAAAGTTAATATAAAAGTTAATATAATCTTTAGAAGAAAATATAAAGAGTTAATCAGGGCTGAAATTTTGCTTAAAACATTTGTATCTGCATCTTTGCTGAAAAAAATTCAAATAAAATTTAATTAAGTGGAAAATTATAAAACCAAATGCATAATTCATGCAATTTTCAGCTATTCTTATTTTTTCTGGTTAAAAATGCATTTTTTCTCATACACAGTAAATTGGAATTAAAATGCAAAATCACTCATGTTTTCTTCAATTTCCAAATAATAAATGAAAAAGAAAAATACACATTTTTCAATATTCATTTTCCATACAGATTCTTTTAAGGAACCAGTGAGGATACCCAGCAAAGCTCAGAGTATCTCTGAATAATAGTTTATTATTGACAATTTATTGATAATTTTCAGCTAACTTATGGAAAATAAGTGTTTATTCAATCTTTAAAAAATAAACTTTATTGTTGTTTTGATTTGTTACAAAATAACTAAATTTAGAAAAATACTACACTACCAATACCAGGCTGGTGGTGGTAGGGGCTTAGTGGGCTGAGAATCCCCATACTTTTTTTCAAAAAGACACTTTAATTTAAATAAAATATAGTTAAATTTGTAAAACAAATATTCAACACAATTAATGTTGACTGAAACTCTTGTTTGTCTCTCCTAATTTTTATTTAACTAAAACTTTTTTTCTTTTCAAATACAAATGTAACTTGAAATTTAAACATAATCACTTTTCAAAAGTAAATTCTCAATGTATCTTGCTTCTACTCTCTTTCAAAATAGTTACTAATGTAATGTTTAAGAGTAAAACTTTATTTACTTAAAAAATTTAAATTCCCCTCCGAAATAAATAGTAAATAATTATTTTTTGAAGTAAGGTTCGCTTTAGTTTTTGCTTGAAAGAATGATTAAATTAAATGTTTAAATATATCTTAATTTAAGTTTATTTACTTTTTTATTGAAAATAATCCCCACCAAAATAAATAGTAAAGAATTATTTTTCGAAGATGTAATACTCGTTATAGTTTTTGCTTTAAAAAATGATTAAATTAAATATGTTTAAATATATTTTAATTTAAGTTTATTTACTTTATTTAAATGTTTTTAAGTAAATAAAGTTTTACTTTTAAACATTACATTAAAGAAGCTAACATTTCTCCATAAACTAATTTAATTACTAACTATTTTGAAAGAGAGTAGAAGCAAGATACTTTGATAATTTAGTTTTGAAAAGTGATTATGCTTAAATTTCAAGTTATATTTGTATTTGGGAAGAAAAAACTTTAGTTAAATAAAAATTAGGAGTAATGGTCAACATTAGTCATATTGAATATTTGTTTTATGAATATAACTATATTTTATTTAAATTAATTTTCAAAAAAATAAGGCTCACTATATTTTTTTGATTTAATAAAACTTAATTTAAAATTATTTACTTTTTATATTAATTACAAACCAAAAAAACAATGAAGTTTATTTTTTAAAGATTGAATAAAAAATAATTTTCCATAAGATGGCTGAAAAATATTAATAAGTCAATAATACACACACACACATACACAGACATGCAGACAACTGCCCTCTAGGGTGATACTGAGTCTGTATATATATTTATTTTGTCATTAACTATTGTAGATTTTTAGTTTTAGTTGGGAACACACACACTTGAATATTTGAAAAAAAAAAAAAAATTTTTTCAAATTGTTGTATTTAATATTCTTCTTTTAAATTTACTTTGCTGTTCTAATATTAATTTATTTAAAGTTACACTTTTATTTACTAGTTGTGAAAATAAATTCAAGAGAATAAAAATTTAAAAAATACATACATGTATAGCATTTTGAAAGTATCAGCAAAATTAAAAAGTAAAAATGAACAGTAATAATAATCTGGAATAAGAATTCTTACTGTTCATTTTTACTTTTTAATTCTGAGAATTTTGAATGCATTCTAATTTTAATTTTAAAATATCTTCGTAAATACAAATCATATGAGGATTACTTTTTACAGAAAGCTGGCTTGGGTGGTAATGAGGCTGTATATATATTTATTTTGTCATTAATTATTGTAATGTTTTAGTTTTAGCCAGACACACACACACACATACAGACAACTGCCCTTTATATATTTATAGATAATGAAAACAATAACAATTAAAGTCAAAACCCAATCACATGATTTCTTAATTTTAAATCAATTTTTCTTGTTTCCAGAAATCCTCACAAACAAAACACTGCAATCCTCTTGCTACTTTATCACTATTTCCATGGAAAGTGTTTAGACAAGAAAACATTCCTTAATTCCACCAACACTAACCAACCCAACCCATACCATTTACATTATAGTGAACTGTCCTCATTCCCTAAATATATTCTATGTTCCACTTGGGCAGCTTCTTCTCATAAACCATTACTTTGTGGAACTAACTCCAAAGAAGATGCTTCCCCAATCAATACAATCTTACCCTGTTCAAGTCTGGAGTCAAATGTTATCTTCCCCTCATATCCCCATAAACAGTGTCTCTTACTCTGTAACCATACTACCTTGAGTGGCTTTTGGGTCTTGTCCAATGTGAACATTATTGAAAAAAAAATGTTGCTTCAGAATGAAGGTAATCACAGCCCTCTAGAGATTTCCTTCTTATTATTATCTGTGAATTACCATGTATTTTTGGGAAAGGTAGTGGAGTACTTCCTGCCATTTAAGGCTGGAGTGTCAAGTCTATCCTGCTATTTAACCTATAGCTTGGGCATGGAACATTCCTGGCTTTCCCAAAGGCATTAGTTTGAAAGTGAATGCAAGAGACTTTTCTAGAATTTGAACTTTTTTGTACCAATGTCTGTTAAACCACTCTCACTAGTTTCACTACGTCAAGCATGTTATGGTATAATTACCAACAGAAGAATTTAATTTCTCTGGTTTATATTTTAAATAATTTCACATATACTTTAAGCATATTAGATGGCTGAGATTAGATACCATTATTATATATAATAATAAAATAGCTGTGTATTTAGGTAGCAATGCTTCTTTAATACATATTACATTAAATCTGACTGCCAAGGTACTTCTGTTATGATTTTTATTGTGATTTCCTTGTACACAAACAAAAATTTTTGGTGTGTATCGAAATTATCCAAATGAGTACCTTTTCAAGGATTTTTGTTGTGCTATTGCATTGTCTTATATACTGCCATAGCATAGATTTTTCCATAAATATTTTCATGTTAATTGTTCTGATTTTCTCTTAGCTATGTCAACTTTAATAGATTGGCAGCTAGGTCTCATTATTTAACAGTTGAAATGGCTAGATGTAAGCTAAGTTCTATGCTAACAGTTTCTTTTCTCAAATTTATTGGATTTTTATGCACTTTCATGTGACTTTTCAGACCTGCTACTGACCTACATATTTTATCACAAAACTGAAATAAATTCCCTATACATCATTCTTGATGGTTGTCAACTTAATCAGTCTGGGGTTGTTTGCCTCATGAGATTTTAGATGACTAGTAAATCCCACTGACAATAAGATCCTACCACAGATGTTACATGTATTCACAGACTGGAGATTATCTAGAACTGAAGTCATGTTTTGCTTTCTAAAAGCCTGTTTCAAGATTGCATGATTATACATATATACACACACACATATATCCAAACAAGTTTTGTTAAATTCAACTGACAAGATCTCTTTTTTATTGTACTTTTCCAATTATTAAATAAGATGTTGTACACTGGGATCAAAATTATGGTTAAACTGTATGAATTTCATGTTTTATTTGGTTTTGTTCAAATACTTTCAACTGTCTCACTCATTATGAAGAACTATATCTTGTCTTCTTGGTGTTTTTTTAGAGTTAAGGAGTTCTTGAAATGCATATGAAATATTTACTATGGATAGAAAATAATAATAATACACATATATGTTTGATATATGAATGAGTTCCTGCTGCCTAAATAAACTTTATATATAAGGAAAGAAAACTATCTACTCTATCCCCAAATTACATAAACTTTTGAAATTAATATTGAATGTTTCCACAGGAAATGGCTATTAAAAATTAATTATGTAGAAAATGAAATACAATTTTCCTAACTCAAGTAAACACTAGAACACACAAGAATTAACAAGGTCAGTGAATGTCTGAAAAACCAAATGTCAAAATTGCTACATCTGAAAGAAAAGATAAAAAGTAAAAACCCAATAAGGAGTGAATGTAAAGTGAAAAAAAAGACAAAAAAGAAAAATAACCATGACATTTTATTTGTATGCAAATACACACAGATGGAAGCATGAAAGCACACTGACACACAGATATATGGAAAGAAAAAATCAACCCTGCACCAATAAAAAATGAATATATAAAAGAAAAATCAAGAAATATAAACATTCAATTACTGATACCCATGATGAATGGACAGATTGATTTCTGGAGGGTCTATCTATAAAACTCTGGAGTCAAGATTCTGAAGGTAACATCAATCAGCTAAGTGAGAAACTTCATACTTGTATTAATTATATATATATATATATATATATATATATATATATATATATATATATATATATATATATGTGTATATGTATAGAGAGAGAGAGAGAGAAAGAGAGAGAGTGAGAGAGAGAAAGAGGGAGAGAGAGAGAGAAAGATTAGCTACAATAATTAGCCAAAGCTTTAATTAATTATCTGTTGATGTCATTCTAAAAGTTTTACTTTCATTTGGCATTAATTCAATGTATTCTCTATAAGTTTACAGGCAAATTAAAACTTTAGAAATAGCATAAAATATGCATTATCCTATGGGAAATAATCTCTGTCAACAGACAGAACTCACACATTTCTCTTATTAAAAAATCAACAGAAGAAAAAGTGATATATACATAAAGAATACTTAAAAGTTTTGTATAATTCGAAATGTGCTAATAATTTCACTTATAAATAAATTGCAAATGAACAAAAAAATAACCTAAAAATAAATGAAACATAAGAAGAAATCTCTTTTGTGTTAGTTGCTAAAAAGAAAATAATAAGTATGAAAGAAATCTTATTAATTAATATCTTTTGTTATAATTGAAGGATAATAACATTTGTAGATTATTGTTTTAATTGTCAGTTTTTCCCTTCATTATCCTTCTGTTGTTCCACTAAATATTGGCATTACTTAAAACAAAAACACGAAAACTTTTTGTCTGAATTCTTTTTAGATAAGTAGTAGTAATTATTGTGTATTACTTCATTGAACCAATTTCCTCACCTTTGTTGTTTAAGGTTAATTTCAAAATATAGTAGATACCCAAAGCAAAGTGGACAAGTGATAAAAATGACAAATATGTAGAAAATAGTCTGAATGCACCAATATCCAATGATACATGTTCTATTTGACTTACCTAGAAAGTTAGTGGATGTGAAAGATATGAGAAAAGCAGGAGAGAATATCTGCAGAAATGTTAAGTTATTCTATTCATTTTATAAACATGAAAGATGAGGAAACAAATCAATATATAATGGATTAAGTTAGAATAGAGGCCTGAGGTGACCAAAATGTTATAATAAAGACAACAAAGATGAAGAAACTAGTCTGAATGAAAGCATAACAATTAACAAAAATTACTTGAGAATAATCTAAGTACAAAAATCTACAGAAGTGGTAATGCTTGGATTAACTGTGAGAAATATAAAAAGATTCAACATGTAGGTGTGTGGGTCATATAGCTTCAGAAGAAAGGATAACTGAATGACCAAAAGGTTGGTTAAATATTGGTTGATAACAAAGAAAGTAAAAAAAAAGGCCAAGCAGAGGGATTTACTAGTAAGATATTGCAAAATGGCAAAGCATTGACAACATTGGGAAAAACCTTTCTTTGTCCAGCAGTGTACTCACAATAGCTGCTGCTGATTATGGTAATATTTCAAATGAAGGTGAATAGAAGATGTAGCAAGAAGGAATGATAACAGATGAAGCAAAAGGTTGGTTGAATATTGTTCAATAACAAAGGCAGTAGGAAAAAAACAAATAGAAGTATCTAATAGAGAGATTTCAGGGTAAGACATTGCTAAAATTGGCATAAGCATTAAAGGAATTTGGAAAAAGCTTCGTCTAGCAGTGAACTCACAATGGCTGCTGCTGATTATCGTAAAATTTAAAATGGAGGTGAATAGAAGATGTAACAAGAAGAGACGATAATAGACGGAGCAAAAGGTTTGTTCGATGTTGTTCAATATCTAGATGTAATAGAGTATTGTTCAAAGTATTCAAAGTTAGAAACCAAAGAAAAAAATTATTAAGATATATGCACAAACCCTCACACGGTTATATTTTACTTATATTTGTCATATTTACTCCAATAGCTTCATGTCTCGCACATCTCGCCTATGGAACTCCCTTCCCTATTACTGTTTCCCTGACAAATACAATCTCCAACAGTTTAAGTGTAGCGTCAATCGACATCTCCAGTTGCCTTGATCTATACACTTCCCTTCTCCACATTCTTTCATTTCTCATTCCTATCTGCTCTCGCTCCGGATCTTCTGTGGCCCCCTTGCCTTGATCGACCTTCTCCACATCCTTTCATTTTTCATTCCTATCTGCTCTCGCTCCGGATCTTTTGTGGCCCCCTTGCCTTGATCGACCCACTGTCTTTCTCTTTCTCCACATCCTCTCCTTTACCACTCCTATCTGCTCTTCCTCCATCCCTTCTATAACCCCATGCGTGATAGTGGCCTGCAGCCTTGCTTGGGGTGATATGATTAAAAAAAAAAAAAAAAAATTTATAGAAAGATAAAACTGTGCAGAATAAACAGCAATAGTAGTAAATATATGATGTTAAATATTTGATAATGTATATAAACTGAATCATTATTAAATAAATTGATATATATGCACAAACTATATACAGACATATAAGGAAGTGTTAAAAAGTCCCCAAAATCAGTATCCTAATGTTTTATTAAAATACTGATTTTATAAAATGTGATGTGCAGAGAACTTTTCAACACCCACTCATACATTAAATTAACTCATTAAATGGGTTAATATCATAGCACACCAAATACACAGTTTGTGAATTTTAAATGCTTTTATGTTAAAATTGAAAATGGAGGAAAATGAGATATATTTTCATCATTAGGTTCTCTTTTATTTCTGGAAAAAAAATGCTATACAAACAGCAAAAAAGATAAGTACTATTTATGGAGATGGTGGCATAGCTAAAAACCACAGTTCATAAATTGAAATTTTTATCTGGAAGGCTGAGATCATTCTGGCAGGCCAGTATTTGTTGATGATGATCAAATTTAAATGCTATATAAAATAATTCAGCTCACATGACAGAGTAAATCACAGAGGTATCTACATATCTCAAGGCACCAGGATACATGCATTATTTAAGTACCTAATGATTAAATAGAAAAATATTTAATAAACTGTATTTACATCTGAGTTTTTTTAAAAGAATGATCACAGATGATGACTAAGTGATTGTTTACAACAATCCAGAGTGAAAAAGATCTTCAGGAAAATGAAATGAGCCACTGTTAACAACTCAAAAATCTAATCTGTATCCAAAGAAGGTAATGGCATATATCTGGGATGATTAGAAGGCATATTATATCACAAGCCCCTTCCATAAAATTAGACATTAAATTCAGACAAGTAATTCTCCCAGCTGGATTGATTAAAGGCAGTAATTAATGAAAAGTGTTGTGAAGTGGTTAATCAGAAGGATATTGTATTACATCTGGACAGTGCCAGACCTCATGTCTTTTTCTAGACCTGGCAGAAATTGGTACAGATCCCTTGGAATCTCCTACTATACCCATTGTACTAACCTTGAAGTTTCAGGTTAGCATTTATTTCAATCCCTGCAAAATTCTATTTAAGAAAAGAATTTCAGTTCTTTGGAAGCTTGGAAAAACTACTGTGGTCATTTCATTACCCAGATAGATACCAAGTTCTGAGAAGATAGAATCATAATTCTACCTCAAAGAAGGTGAAAGAAAGTGGAACATATGAAGTTGAATAAATCTCTATATAACTATAAATATTGTCTTCGAAATTCACTTAAAAATTAATAGGAACTCTTATATATATATATATATATATATATATATATATATATATATATATATATATATATATATATATATATATTTTAAATAAAAACTGACCACTTTAAGGTTCCATATAATGAATTATTTCACCACAGCCCTTTTAATTTATTATATGGAACCTTAAAGTGGTCTGTTTTTATTTAAATTATTAGCTCTGATTTACATTGAGCTCTCTGGATTTTATCCTCCTTGGGTCTACCCATACGGATTACCTAGTTTTTCGTAAACTATAACTAATATATATATATATATATATATATATATATATATATGTGAAAATTTCTCAAAGTTAACTTTTAGAGAAGACAATATTTATAAATAAATGACAATAAGAAAACAGTAACTGCTGATGTGTTTTGTCCAAAACGGACTTTTTCAAAGCAAAAAACGAAATGAATTTAATTAAACAAAGAAAATTAATAAAAACAAAAAACAGAGTGTTCTTAGCGTTTCCTACATTCCAGTTGCTAAGAACACTCTGTTTTTTGTTTTTATTAATTTTCTTTGTTTGATTAAATTCATTTCGTTTCTTGCTTTGAAAAAGTCCGCATTGGACAAAACGCGTCAGCAGTTACTGTTTTCTTATTGTCATTTATTTATATATATATATATATAATCATTTATTTGAAAATTATAACAGAAAAATGTTATAAAATCACTACAAAAATACCCATTTCGTTTCAACACTTCTGGTGTCTTCTCAAGTGATGGTGTTGAATGTAGAATAAAGGGTTTTAAAAGGTTCAAATCAATCAAACACCCTTCGCTAGGGAAAACACTGTTATATTAGTCATGCATAGAAATAAATACAACCATAACTTTTCCCTAGTGAATTGCCACACTTATTAAGAAAGAAAATAACTTACTTAGAAGAAAAATTCTCAAAAGAACTGCTATCAAATATTATCAAAATATAAGTCTGCATCTCAATTTTTTCCCAATATCTCCTTTCTTGAAAAAATTACTATCCCAAGCCATGATACATGACCACAAAAATACAAAACAAATAAAAGAAAATGGTTAAATCCATAACCCCATGTTATTCAATAGATGTAACATACAAACCAATCTCAATCCATAATAATTTAAATACTAATTAACATATATACATACATATATATATATATATATATATATATATATATATATATATATTTATTTATGTATATATATATATATATATATTTATGTATATATATATATATATATATATATATTTATATATATATATATATATATATATATATATATATATATATATATATATATATATATGCTCATTACTTTCATTTATTAGACATTGAACTGTATCACCTTACATCCATGAACTTGCTTGACTTTTCGGCTAACCTGATGAATATTTATGAGTACACCAATACCAAAACGTTTTGGAAAACCAATAACATTTTCACTCATGTATATAAATACTTGTCACAATAAATTTCTTACATTTGCTTTGATAGAGTCCCTCAGAGGACAAAACGTATCGGCTAAGATAAATTTTTCCTTTTGTCTTTATTCATATTGTCCTTTTACAGATAGACTCTATCAGAAATGTATGTATGTATGTATGTATATATATATATATATTGCTAAGCAGATATCTATCTATCTATCTATCTATCTATCTATATATATATATATATATATATATATATATATATATATATAGTTTAACCTAGAGAGCTGGACAAACCTACCAAGGTTTCACCTAAGCGGATCGTCAGGGAAAGCCGGCTAAAGAGGTAAAAAAGAACGGTATACTTATAGTCAATAAACAAAAGACCAAAACCATGTGACCAAAAAGAAAAAACAACAACAACAATGGCGAGGGTTCCTTCACGATCTGCTTAGGTGAAACCTTGGTAGGTCTGTCTGGCTCTCTAGGTTAAACTAGGTCTGCTCTACTTACTGTATTGAGCACTTTATTTAGTTAGTTGCATACTTGTGTCGGGGTTTTTTCTTTGGGCTTTGGACTTGCATGCTGAACGATTGTTTTCGACAGGCATTCATGTTCTTGGCTCTTTCTTTTTTTTATACCTTTTTTTCCTTCGATATTGATTTGATCATTTGCAGATCAAGAAACCAAAGGTTTTCTGAAATGAGTGTAGTTACTTATACTTATAAGATTACTAATAATAATAATATTATATATATATATATATATATATATATATATAGACATATATTTGTTCAATCTGATATATTTCTGCATTACTATAAACATTAATTTTATACATATTTGAGTTGCTATCTCTGTTTTTTTCACTTTTTTAAATAGCGAAATTAATAACTGACTTAAATTGAAAAGCACATTCACATGTTCAGATTTTTCTTGAAAAACTGAGCAGATATACATTTTGAGAAAATCTGAACAAGTGAATGTGTTTTTCAAGTTTATTTGATTATTACTAATCTCACTAGTTAAGAAAATTAAAAAAAAAAGGATAGCAACTCAAATATATGTACACATTAAAAACAACAATTTTCTCAACAAAAAAGGCGAAACAGAACCTTGCTTGACTATTAAGCTCTTTGTTGCCAAGTGCTCAAATCATTCCAGATCAAACAAGTTAATTCTATTCTAATACTTTCTTTTCTCACACTTCTTGCCTGTAGAACTGTCTTCTACTTTTTTGCTTCCCTGCCACCAGTGATCTATAAAAATGTAAACGTAGCAACAACCAGCATCTTTTCTCTTCTCAAATCATGTTCTTTTATTGTCATTTTTTCCCACTAACATCTTGTCATTTTTTTTCCACTCTCAGTATCCCCTTGCATCTTAGTGGCATTGTCACTTTGCTTGGAATAAAATGCTAAAAAAAATATGCACATGCACGCACGCACGCACACACACGCACACACGCATGCTCTCTCTCTCTCACACACACACACACATACACACACACACTAAGTTTCATAAAAAAGTATCACATGAAGATGCAAAGAAGTGATATTTGAAAATTATGAAACCATAGAATAAAAAATAAAGCCATTGTTAATGAAAGTCAAAAGTACTAAGACAATAGACAATTTATATCTAAATATGTATTGAAATTGAAAACAAAAAAAATAGTCTGAAATATAGAAAAATAAATAAATCCTTAAGAAAGAACTTTGTCCAAACTTGTGTGTGTATATATATATCTCATGGCATTATAAACATTATAAACATGAGTGATAATGCATAGCATTAAGTGTATTCAAATGTGTATTCAAACTTGTAAAAATATTCTTAAAGGTACATTAAAGTCCCATAAAATACCATGATTATATAGACCGTTTATAATAAAATTAATATGATAATGTGCATCAAAGTGCTGTAATAAATTTTAACCAAAAAATTTAGTAGAAAACATGATACCTTTCACTAAGACATGATATAAGAATTTTCTTCAGAAGCATCAATTCATCTCTGTGTTTTTATTATTTTAAAAAATAATTATTATATTTCAAATACCTATCTTTTATATTCAGAAGTTATTCATGATACTCACATTCTTTGGCATTTAAAAGAACCAAAATGAATATCTACAACAAACAACTTTATTCACAGTATTTACATTAGTTGGACTATTGTCCTCATCTTTGTCGCCATATTTGTCACAACGTTTCGGCCGTTGTATGCTCCGGCCTTCTTCAGGTGGTTGGAATTTCGAACCGAACCCTTTATTTCGATCACTGGGGTAGACTGTTCTAGTTCCACGTGCCATGTTTGATGGATGTCAGTTATCAGTTATCACCTGCTAATTTTCCCTCTGAAAGTTCTCCACTGCCTGAACCGGGTATTGAACTCACACTCTTTGGGTCTGTCACTGGATCTAACCAACGCCTTTATCCACTGTCCCATGTGTCCTTGAGGACAGACCCAAAGAGTGTGAGTTCAATACCCGGTTCAGGCAGTGGAGAACTTTCAGAGGGAAAATTAGCAGGAGATAACTGATAACTGACATCCATCAAACATGGCACGTGGAACTAGAACAGTCTACCCCAGTGATCGAAATAAAGGGTTTGGTTCGAAATTACAACCACCTGAAGAAGGCCGGAGCGTACAACGGCCGAAACGTTGTGACAAATATGGCGACAAAGATGAGGACAATAGTCCAACTAATGTAAATACTGTACATAATACCTTATCTCAGAAATATAGACAAACAACTTTATTATATGAAAAAATAAAAAATAAAACAAAGACGAATAGATTGGTCCAAAGAATTTTCTTTCCGTTTAGTGAGAGTATATCTATAAATGCAAATTTTTATAAAACATAAATGAAAATAAAACATAATATTTTTTGTTTTACTTGAAAAAAGATTTTTATATGACTGCATTGTGTTACTAAAACATTATTGTCTTTTACTAAAGGTGAAAAAGATATTTGCATGTTATCTATATAAGAATAAACAAATAAAAGCTATAAACAATCATCCATTTCGTATTTATGAATTTAAAACTAAAAACTAATATCTAAAATAAATGCAATTAATTAAATTAATACAAATCCAATATTCATGAAAAAATACAAATGTTAATTGTTGAAAAATTATCTGTTGGAATATTGCATGTATTGTATTTTAAAGCCCCAGAAAGTGGAAAGTGCAAGCATATCTATATATAAAACCACCTGATAAGTAAATATATATAAATGAAAAGACTGAGAGTTTAATACACAAAGGACAGATATAAAAATCTAAATAAAATAAAATTCCAACAATTATTAATATATCCATGTAAGGAAATTGATGAAATAATTAAGACCAATGCTTAAATATTTCAGTACACTTTGAAATATTTAAGTGTAAAATAATTTATGTTGGAATTTTTTAAATGAGGAATTATCATTTCTATTTGAACCAGTGTGCTTATCTTACTTGTTAGACTCATAAATTTTGGCGGTTACATCTCCAACCATCATCAAGTATGTCTCATACTCAGTAGTAATCTTCTCAAAATTTTGAACTGAGCCCTTTATTCAATCCATGGAGGTGGATTGTTCTTATTCTTCTTTTGCTACTTAGAGGATGTCACATATTAGTTGATGTTCTCCAGACTATTTCCCATTGTGTTGCCTGTCCATCTCTTCCACTGGACCAGTGAATGATTATATTGAGTTAATTTCTGAGTCTGCTACAAAAAAAGTTGGTTCATTATGTGCTAAATATTTTTCTCACCAAAATCTATTTGCATTTTTATAAATCAAGAAGAAAGGACTAAACATAAACTACAAGAGAGAATGAATGTTTGTTCGCAAAAGTATGAGTCCAAAATGTAAATTACAAATTGGGGATAACAAAAGCAAGTGCAGAAATTTAAATACCTGGGAGGTGTTCTAACAGAGGACGGAAAGTGTGACACTGAAATTCAAAGACCCACTGGGATAGCCAAAGATACCTTCCAAAAGCTAAGCAGAGGATTAAGAGACAGAAAAACTTTGTTAGAAACAAAGAAAAGAGTACTGAACTGTTATGCAATATCTGTCCGCTTATATATCAGTGAATGCTGGACAATCTCCACAAAGATGAAGAAGAGCAACAGAAATATGGTTCTACAGAAGGATGCTGAGGATACCATGGACCGAACATGTGAGCAACGACGAGGTTTTAGAGAAAATGGAAACAAAAAGGAAACTTATACTTAAAGGCAGTTGAAATTTCTGGGCATATAATGAGGAAGGAGGGCTTGGAAAATTTGATACTCATGAGACAGATTGAGAGCAATAGGAACAGAGGAAAACAGTGCATAACATACTTGATGAGCTTGAGTAAATGGATGGCAGAACAGGGTTTAGAAGAAATAGCAAAAAGAAAAGATATATTAAGAACTACAAGGGACAGGAAGTTGTGGAGAGCCATGTCTTGCCTACATCCTGAGGGGTATAGCACATAAAGAAGATTTATCTGTGCATTGAATATTGCTGACACATCTGGTCTGCTGCTCCTGCTATGTAACTGAAAATTCTTGACAAAATCCAAAGAAGAATCTGCAATATTATCAATCCTGACCTGACATTTTGGTTTCAATCACTTTCTCACCACTATAACATAGCTTTTTCTGGTGAGCCCTCCACTTTGGTGCAGATGATATTTTAGCACTAATCAACACATAGCCTATTGAGTTAAAGCATTGATTTAAACAGGTCTGATTTCATAGTAAGTTGGGTGTTCAATCCTTGGGTTGGACTGAGTAGAAAAGTCATGTACTTTGGTTCAGTGAATGAAATGTATAAGTGACACAAAGGAAAACAGATTGGAAAGTATTATCTGATATGAGTTATCTCCCCTAACTGGTACGAATAATCTCCCCTAAGCAGAATGAGAACAGTCTACTTCTATGGATTAAATAAAGGGTTTTGTTCAAAATCACAAGAAGGTTAGTAAGTACAATGACAAACACTTGAAAAGGCTGGAGGATATAATGGCTGAAATATGAATTTAACAAGCAAGATGAGCTTACTGCTTGAAATAGACATTTAAAATAATTTAAAAGTGTATAAAATAATTAGTGTAAAAAAACAACACAAAATAACGAAACAATATAAAAGCACAATACAAATAACACTGTAGCTACTTTTAAAATATTTTCAAGAATTTGTAATATATATATATATATATATATATATATATATATAAAGTGAGACAACATCAAGTTTGTAAGGCTAATGCATAAAAGGATTAAATTAAAACAGCTAAATCAGAATTGCAACAATAAAAAGAAAGTGCTGGGTATTAAAGATTAAGATAATCCAATATTCCAGTAAAGGGGCTAGACAATAAAATCAATCTATAAAATAGTTTTCTAAACATTCATGTCTTCAAACATTGATTATTTAATCTTTATATTAAATTTATTCTTTTTACATGTCTAAATTAAATTAAATAGCTATTAAATTTTGAAACTAATTTTCTTAACAAAAAATTTATTAGCTAGATATATTTATATCTAGTTTTAAACATAAAAACAAAATTTTATCATACCAAATTAAAAAGAATAATGTTAATAAATCTCTATAATAATAGAATAATACTAAGATTATATATCAATATTAATCCCTTCAACTAAAATAACATCATAAGTATTTTTCATGCTTATCCCTACAGCATTCTCCATCTGCCATTTTAAATTAATTCACAAATACATATAGATTGATTGATTGATTGGGTTATTTTTTATGGCTTATCAACCTTTTGTGGATAAGGCATATTTTAGATAGTAAGGATAATTCTTTATTTTTTTTTTTGCTAACAAATATTGCATTAACAATTCTTGAGAATTAGAATTATTTTTACAGATACAGATTCTACTATTTAACCCATAGTTGTTGGAGGAGATGAGTTCATGTCTTTCCTAAAGGTATTTGTATATAACTGAATGGAACAACCCCAATAGGAATTCAAATTCAGCTCTCTGAATTCTCATTCCAAGATGTTCACTATTACACCACACATCGACACATATACATATATTATGTTAATATATGTGTTAGTTTATTCTTTACAATGACCTTCATGCTCACTGAGTGTTCTGGAAATAAGGCTCTTTGCTAAAGTTGGATGATTCCAACAAATTCATTTATGCATTGAATATTGCTACCACATCTAATTTGGTGCTATTGCTACATATCTAGAGATTCTTGACACAATCCAAAAAAGAACCTACAATGTTATTGGTTCTGACCTGGCATCTTGGCTTCAGCCACTTTCCCTGTGCCTTCTCTATAAATATTTTCAGGGTAACTATTTCAATGAGCTTTCCTCTTTGGTACCACGACTTTATGAATTTAAGAGTACTACTAGATTGGCAGCTAGGTCTCATTATTTTACTGTTGAAGTGGCTAGATATAACCAAAAATTCTATGCTAACAGTTTCTTTTCTTGAGCTTCTTGCTTGTGGAACTCTCTTCTAGCTTCTTGCTTTTTAGTCAACTTTAATCTTTAAAAATGTAAATGCAATTTCATCTTCTGTCCACTGAATCTTGATTTTTTGCTGTTTTTTTTTATTGGATTTACAAGGTGTGCAGAAGAATTAGAAAGTAGAAACATTACTAAGGAGCAAGAGAAATAGAAGAGTAATCAGGAAGAAAATAGATAACAATTAACATTGTATTTAAATTTTTGAAGATTAAAGTTAACTGGAAAGCATGGAGCCAGAAGAGAGTTCCACAAGCAAGAAGTGAGAGAAATGAAACTGTTAGCATAGAACTTATGGTTATGTCGAGCCAATTCAACTGTAAATTAATGAGATCTTGTTACCAATCTAGTACTTTACTTAAATTTATAAAGATTAGTGAAAAGCTCATTTGAACAATTACCATGAAAATATTTATAGAAAAGGCAAAGGGAAACAACTTTATGGTGGTAGGAAAGTGACTGAAGCTCAGACACTAGGTCAGGACCAATAATATTGCTGATTGTTCTTTGGATTTTATCAAGAATCTCCAAATATATTGCAGGAGCACTGGACCATGTGTGGCAGCAATATTCTAAGCATAGGTAAACGATAAAATTATCTATAAGTCTATGTAATAGGATAGACTCTGAAGAGAAAGATTTTCTAGCAAGACTTAGTGAGCCCACTCATGAAATGATATTTTATTATTATTTCACTTCAGTAAATTTTTGCATCTTAGTGGCTTTATTGCCTTGCTTAGAGTGAAATGATTAAAAAGAATGTTTTGATATAAGCCCAGTTAATCTACATTTATCAATATAAATCCATTCAGGGTACTAATCACTTGAAAATAAATAATAGTCATTAAGCAAGTAGAAATGAATTGAAAATTTTAAAATTTGCCAAGAAACAGTATATGAGAAAAAGAAATCAATATTTACTTTTACTCTCTAAAGGAAACATGGATAAAATAATAATTTATGGCAACTGCTCTGACAAGCTTTTTTCCCTGGTGCCCTGACTACATGAATTTAAGTGTACTACTAGATTGGCATCTAGGTCCCACCTTTTTATTGTTGAAAGAGTTAAATGTAACCACCATTTCTACTCCAACAGTTTCTTTTCTTGTACTCCCCATCTGTGGAACTCCCTTCTGTTGACTTGCTCCCCTGATAACTACAATCTTCAAAAATTTAAATGCAATGCCAATCATTATCTTCTATCTTCTTGAATCCTGTTCATCTTTTATCCTTTCCTCAATGCCCCCTATACCTAGTCTTTTCTCTCACTTTTACTCTCTGTAACTCCCTGTGTACTAGTGGCATTCCTGCCTTGCTTGGGGTGAAATGATTAATATATATATATATATATATATATTTAAAGACATTTATGATATGTTTAACGTTCTTTTTATAGATACAAGTATTTAAGCAAATGCTTTGTTTTATAATAAACAGTATTAAATAACATTTACCGGCCTGAATGTCCGAGAAATTTTCATAGAAAATTTTCGTTCTCCAAAACAGAGCATTTGCTTAAATACTTGTATCTATAAAAAGAATGTTAAACATATCATAAATGTCTTTAAATAAATAGTCGGACTTTGTCCAATTCAAAAATATATGACGTCATTTGTTTACATTTAATACGCTAGAGCAGATATGAATAGAAGAGATTCATGGAAGATTTAAGTTTAAAGATAGTAAAATCGATCTTGCTTCTCTGTGGCCGAACGGTTAAGGCACGTCACGTGAAATGACACTTCCGTATAGGATACAGGTTCAATTCCTGTCGGAGAACGAAAATTTTCTACGAAAATTTCTCAGACATTCAGACCAGTAAATGTTATTTAATACTGTTTATTATAAAACAGAGCAATTGCTTAAATACTTGTATCTATAAAAAGAACGTTAAACATATCATAAATGTCTTTAAATAAATTGTCGGATTTTGTCCAATTCAAATATATATATATATATATATATATATATATATATATATATATATATATATATATAGATAGATAGATAGATAGATAGATAGATAGATGATCAGTTTGTTTTGTTTTTTTAAAATATGATAAATGGGATAATACTGGTTATTACCAAATTGTAGAGAAAATTAGTCCTGAGTTTCAGAAAGATAATTTGGATTGTGATATAAATAAAATAATTTTTCTGAAATTTCTTCAACTAGGAAGATTTCTTCAATATTTCTTGGTGTTGATTTCAGTCAGCTATAAAAAAAATTATGAGTGTTGAAGTTTGAAAACTTACTCACTGGCTACATAATTAAGTCACATGAACAAATGCTCTTTTATCTAAATTTTAATCAACTAATCAGTAATTTAATAGATATAGGTGTGCTAGCCTGCTGAATTTTATTTTCTACATTATTGTGAGAAAAAAGGTGATTTACATGACTTTGAATGTGACATGGTTATTATTACCAGATGAGTGAGTCTGAATAAGTCAAACACATCTGCTCTATTAAGATTTTCATGTACACCTATCTCTAGGGTTTACAGGGAATGGTCATAAATTTTTTAAACATTTCTGAACATACAACACATTGAACCTTGAAGCAGATGAGCTACAGCAGGAAAAGACCATGCTGGGTGCCACTTCTGACAGATAAGAATAAATAAACTGAGGCTACAATTCATTAAAGATCACAAAAGTTGGACAATAGAAGATTGAGGATAAGTTGTCTAGTCTGATGAGTCTTGATTTCTGCTGCAATGGCTCAGGCTGGTAATAATGTTGGTGTAATGGTATGGGAAATATTTTCTTGGAATACATTGGGATTCTTGGTAACAATAAAAGATTGTTTAAATACCACAGACTACCTAGTTATTGCGGCTGATCACACAACCAATTTATGGCAGGGCTTACACCCACATCATGTTGAAACACTGGTTCTAATACAATGACTAAAATTAATAAACATTAAACCTGGTCAGTACCTAGATGGGTATCCACTCGGAAATACCAGGTACTTTCTTTGATGGGCAGGTCATGTATAATGTCTCAGAATTGTTAACCAGAGAACCAAGCTCCAAACCTCCTTGAGGTCATTATATTCATTTATGCACAAATACACTTGGGAAAGGTATGAATCAACCTCTTTTCCCCACCAGCTATGGATTAATTAGTAAGACTTGTATCACTAAATAATTATTATCTCAAAACAGAAAAATTCTTACAATCTAAAAATATTTCCTGGCTTTACATAAAATACAAAAGGGTTAGTAAGCCATCAAAAATAATCAACCAAAATTATTAAGAAACAAGAGTTTGACTTAAATAACTATAACTGAAAATAAATAGTGAAGGTTTTTTTTAGTCAGATAATTAATTAATCTATAATTAATTGATTACACAAATATCCAAGATCATTTTTAACAGAAAACTTATGGAAAACTATTAAGTTTTCATTAGTGAATATTTGAGTTTCAAACACTGAAATGGCAACTGTTAGAGGAATTGTTAATTGGAGAGCCAAGTTCCAATTCTGGTTTAGTTCATTATATTCACTTATGCACAAATACTCTTGTGAAAGGTATAAATCCTCCTCTTCTCCTCCAGGTATGGGTTAGTAATAATTGTATCACTAAAAAAACTACTATTATCTCAAAAAAATTACATAGAAAATATTTATATTTCAGCATTAAATAACCCATAGAGATGTTGATATGCAGCTAAACAAAAACAACCAACAATCAATTTATGGATACATAAACCCATTCTCTGATGACTAATTCCAACAAGACAACACACAATGTCCCAAATAAAAAATAGTAGCAGATTGGCTCATGGTACATAGCAGTGACTATTCTGTACTAAAGTGGATCTCCATAACTGGATCTCAATTCTATAGAGCACCTATAAGATGTAATGGGAGGGGAGATTCAAATCCTGGATATATCACCAAGCAATCTAGAAGAATTGCAGGATGCTATAATAACAGTATGAACTCAAATTTTGAAAGAATACTTCAAGAACATCATCAAATTCATGCCAAGAAGAATTGAGGTGGCTTTAAAGAAAATAAAGCAGCCAATCTAGTAGTAGGAGTTGTATGGCTAATAAAATGACTGGTGCATGTGTTTTTGATTGTGTATGTGTATAAAAATTAGAATATTTGCTTTCCAACAATGAAATCAGGGTTAGAATCTCACCAGGGTTGATTTGTTAGGAAGGTGACTTCTTGATGTTATCTGCATGGGGAGGTGATCCCAGCATGTGGAACCATTGGAAAGTGTCCAAAAACCATTTCAAAGGTTGACACAAACCCTGTGAGTGAAATTAGGTTAGATTGAATTGTTCATTGATGGCTGTGCTAGCATGAAGTTACAAGTCATTGTGACCAAATGTTTGAGCATACTGGCCTTGTTCAAACCTTTGTCCATGCTAGATGATGCATTCTCACCCAGAAATTGTAACTAATGTCCAACCAGCATAGTTGCAGTATGAACCACAGGTGGACTGTGTTGAACTGACAAATGTGCCTGAGCAGACATCTGTAACAGAGATTAGCTAACTACCCCAGCAAAGAGACATACTCAGATATGAGCAGCCAGCCATTCTATATATATATATATATATATATATATATATATATATATATATATATACAGCTGATGATTGCGTTTAGCATGAAACAGTCTGTCACTTCCGAGTGTTGACTTCAATGTTCACTTTTATATTTACATACATTCTATCTCTGATATTGAGCACTTTATCCCGAAATAATAGCACACCTTAAAACTATATTTCTTCCTATATATATATATATATATATATATATATATATATATATATATATATATATATATTATACTCTTTTGGAATTTCTCAATTTTTTAGTTATTAATTAATTTATTATGAAAATCTATTTTAATCATGTTCTAAATTTCCCCCCTCATTCATTATTTATTAATGTGTCTTCAGCTGTTTCTTGATTCACCAACGATTACCTTTTGAAAAAGTGTTGGCCAAAAGTGTCCTAACAATTAAATAATAATATCCATTTTATTTAAATCTATTTTCTATTTCTGTGGGTACAAGTCTTTGTTTATATACATATAATATATATATATATATATATATATATATATATATATACACACACACACACACACACACACACACACAATCAGAGAAAATTATTTATTATAATCACCAGTAATGTTATCAAATTATTATTATTATTTTATTTACTTTGATTTCTGGTGTGTTTTATTATTACCATTATTATTATTATTATTATTAAAAATCTATTTTAAATATTTTATTTAAAATGAACTAAAAAATTATAATTTCAAGTCAATAAATTCTGTATTAATGTTTTTGTAATATAAGTTCATTCTGACATTGAATTTAATAACAATGAAAATAATTTGCTTCAATTTTATATCCTTTGCATAATATTATCAGCCAATTTTCCCCATAGGCTCCATTTGGAATACACTTTTGTATTTATTATACTATAAGTTCCAGATATTTTTATAATATAAATTAGTTTATAACATTGAATTTAATCAGTTAGTTAAGTGCCATATTCTTGGGTGATCATGTATCTTTCGCAGATTTTTTTCCCATAGAAGGTTGCCATTTCTTTCTATAGGAGAATCCAGTCTGTCTTGCTATTCAACTCATAGCTGGGAGAGAAGAGATGGATTCATACCTTTCCCAAGAGTATTTGTGCACAAGTGAATCTAACGAACTCAACTGGAATTTGAACTTGGCTCTGCAAGTTATCCAATACATCGCAATGTACATCCTTGAATTTAATAACATAACTTAATAACAATGAAAATAACTTGCTTTAATTTTGAAATCCTTTGCTTAATATTATCAAGCAGTTATTGTTATCAAAATGATTACAATAACAGGCTGTATATCCAAAATCATAAAGAAAATATTTTTTCTTACTAATTAGGAAAATAAATAAAAATAACAAAAGGGAAAATATTCTAATACCAATCTAGTCTCAGGAGTGTAATAATCAATTATTAAATAAAAGTTGTTTATTGCCTGGTTAACTTAAAGTGTAACTACCGATAATAGAGAGATCACTGTAATGTATATTTATGAAAAATAATGAAATAACAGGACACAGAGTTATTATAACCTTATACAATTAAGAAATATACAATATTATGAAATTTATGATGTAAAATATATTTATGTTATATATTTAATATATATTTAATATTATATTATAAATACATGATACAGATAGAAATTTGTATATTTTTATAGCAGAAGATAAAAATATATTTCTAAATATTGTAATAAGATATTATGATATTGTAAAATAATCTTATTCAATTAAAATGATGGAAATGAATATAGCAACAAATATAGTTAATTATTCTCTATATGTCTCTACTCATGTAGATTGTATATACTTGTCCAAGGGCTTGATAATAATGTTCTTATTTTCATTTTAAAATACTCTTAATTTACTGTTTTACTATCATAACCCCTGATGTGTGAATACAGTATCAGTGAAATTCAGTAGAACATTAATGATAAGTGAACTTTAATGCACCTATCTCTTGATATTGAACACTTTAATTACAAAGACTGCTCAACTTAAAAGTGTCACCTTCAAGAAATACTCTGTTCCTCCTATTTTCTTTCTTTTAGCAAAGTACAAAGTTTATTATTGTTGTTAAAAATGTATATTTAATGTTATAAAAATATTATTGGTTGCTATTACTAAATAATTATCAATAAAAAACTAAATGGAACAAATATACTGATGCAATTATACAAAACCTGATAATCAGTTCATAATTATATATAAAAATATCTTAATAGACTTTCAACATTATTATATATAAGCATGTTTAATTATGCTGTCAAAAAATGATGGAAAATTTAAGTAATTATGCAATTGTATAATACTCTAAAAATATAAAGAAATTTATATTGCTCTGCATTTTTTTTATTTATGCTAAACACATTCTGGATATTAAATTATAAAAATAAAATTAAATAAAGACATCTGTTGATTTTCTTCCTTGTCAACATACTATAAAAGAAAATAATTATGATAAAGAAAGCTAATTTTAATATAAATATATACTGAAATATATTTAACTTTAAAAGTATGTTTATCACCAGAAAAATATATGACATAGAGAAGAGTAATTTTCATGCTTCTATCTTATAGACTGTTCTGGTGATGTATAAAAGTGTTATATATATATATACACAACATAGATAGAGATAGAGATGTGGTCACAGAAATTATCAGACAGCCATGACATGGTTCTCCTGAGGAGGTACTACAGCCCTGAGTCAAGAGGGTGGCTGCTAGAAGACCCTATGTCTGGTAACAGGACTCTGCACCATGTCACACAAGCAGGAGAACCCAGTCATGGCTGTCAGACAATTTCTGTGATCATATCAATCCTTACATCTGGCCACTTAACTGTCCAGACTGTAACCCTCATGATCATGTGTGGGGTGCAGTTGAGTGATAGACCAACAAAACCCCTTGTAACATCAAAGATGAACACAAGGCAAGGATTATTCACCAACTTAAACAAGGAGACTGTCTAGAAAAGATGCAGGAGATTTTGATGTCATCTAGAGAGTGTGATTGAAGTCAATGGCAATTTTATTGACTAAGTTTACTCATTAGTATTTCAAGATATTTCTGTGTAGCTTTGGTAAATATATCTGTCAAAATGAGATGTGTTATTTTTGCATAGTTTAGATGACAATTTATCCATTGCACCCTGTATATATTTGTATGTAGAGATGTACACTGGTTACATATGTATGTTAATAAATATGTTTGCTCAAGTGCAAACAGGTAAGGACGTACAAAGTACAGTTGGTTTTACTAGGGTGCATAGTTTAGTACAATAAATTTTCATTAATTGAAAATTAAAACTTTTATTATTTAACATACAAAATACTCCCATTATTTTAAAAACAGTTTAATGATTAAAATCAATACTTATCTATCTATGTATATATAAAATGTATATAAAAAGTGTTAGCGATAACTTCAACAATACTAAATACTGCCAGGATTTCAACACTGATGTGTGTTGCAAAAAAGTTCTTGTATAAGATAAAAAACAAATAGGAAACATTCTTTATCTTATCATTCTGTTGGACTCTGATCTGATCCCAACTCATCATATATAGATATATATGTGTGTGTATGTGTGTGCATGCATGTGTGTGTGCATCTCCATAGATTCACTAAAAAAAATGACCAAACATGATGGAATATATTCCAAACTTAATATTGTTTTTCTTACATCAGCAGATGACTATAAATTCGTATGGGGAAGTTTTAGTGTCATTTTGCAGTGAAAATCACATTGAACTGGAAATTCTTGCAAAATAAGATAATTGTCAGATTTTAATGAAAATTTCAGGACTTTATCACAAATGAATAAAATTATTTTAGAAATGTTTATTTTTTAGAAAATATTGGTAAAATTTTTTTTGCATCTATTACCCCCCACTTATTTAATTTTATGAAATTTTGAGAAATTCCTTTTTGTAAAGTTGAATGTTTATATTAGTTATAAGCACAAATCCTTGAAGAATTTAAATCATCAATTTTTTTTAACCAGGACACCAATTTACAGAAAATCTGCTCTTAATCATAAAATAAAAAATTCAATAAAGCTAAGACATTATCTGATTAGAAAAGCTTTTAATTGCTTTCTAAGATCTATTACGGTCAGTAATGTCTTAAGAAATTTTTTTTTATGAATAATGAATATTTACAATAACTGTTTTTTTTTAAATTTTAATTAGAATAACTTATAAAGAAATGGAAAAGCTTACAATTCAGCAAGCCCCAATAATTTAAAAAGAATTTTGAATTTTTTTCTGTGTGTATAAATGTATCAATTTTTGTAAAAACAGACGTCCATGCACAACTTTATCATAAATTTAAAATTTATTAGTAATTTTCTGACATTTGCTCAACAAATGTCTTCATAAGTAAAACTATAAAGCCAAAGTACCTAAATTTCAATAAAATATTAAATTACTTTTAAATTTCTAAGATTACTGGGAAGTTAAAACAATATATAAAAAATGCATTCATGTTGTATTTATCAAGTAATTTTTAGTTATGAGCCTTGTACTTAAAAATGACAAATGTTAAGCTATTCATAAATAATTCAACACTTCATAAAAAAACATCTGTGTTAAGAAAATGCTTTTCTGTGATATTTTAAAATAAAAGTAATATTTATTTTAATTCAGATTAATTAAATTTTAAATCAGTTAATCTTTCTCAAAGTTTCAGAAAAGTATATTTTATTTTTGAAAAAAAATTTGTCAATATGCTCAATTTTTGTGATTTAAAAAAAAACACATTAAAATCAATTTAAATTCTTGCTTATTGGAAATATTAAATTTAATCTATTAGCTTGGTACAAAAATTAAAATAAAAGCTTCAAGAAAGATATTTAATTTTATAAATCCATTTTAAACCTTAGGCATTACTTTTTTGAGGGGTATCTATATATATATATATATATATATATATATATATATATATATATATATATATATATATATATATTTAAAGACATTTTTATGTTTAACATTCTTTTTATAGATACAAGTATCTAAGTAAATGCTCTGTTTATAATAAACAGTATTAAATAACATTTACCGGCCTGAATGTCTGAGAAATTTTCATAGAAAATATTCGTCCTCCGACAGGATTCGAACCTGTATCCTATACGGAACCGTCATTTAGCCTGACGTGCCTTAACCGATTTGGCCACTGAGGATCGTTCGGTTGGTAAGGTCGAATTTACTGCTTATAAACTTCAATGTTCCTATACGGAATGTCTTTATATGTCTTTAAATAATTGTCGGACTTTGTCCATTTCATAATGTGTGATGTCATTTGTTTACATTTGATACGCCATGATATGAATGTATGTGAGAGATTCATGGAAGATTGAAGTTTACAAGCTGTAAATTCGACCTTGCCAACCAAACGATTTTCAGTGGCCGAATCAGTTAAGGCACATCAGGCTATATTTGACGGTTCCATATAGGATACAGGTTCGAATCCTGTCGGAAGACGAATATTTTCTATGAAAATTTCTCGAACATTCAGACTGGTAAATGTTATTTAATACTGTTTATTATAAACAGAGCATTTACTTAAATACTTGTATCTATAAAAAGAATGTTAAACATAAAAATGTCTTTAAATAATTGTCAGACTTTGTCCATTTCATAATATATATATATATATATATATATATATATATATATATATATATATATATATATACCCAAGTTTAGGATTGGTATATACAGAGTGAGATCCAATAACCAACAATTAATATTCTTTAAAGAGTGCTCAATACAGAGTAGAGCAGATATAATTATTTATTTGAATATTACAACATAAATATGTTATAAAATCACGACAAAAGTCGCCATTTTGTTTCAACACTTCTAGTGTCTTATCTAGTGACTTGATAAGACACTAGAAGTGTTGAAACAAAATGGCTACTTTTGTCGTGATTTTATAACATATCTATGTTGTAATATTCAAATAAATAATTATATATATATATATATATATATATATATATATATATATATATATATATATAGAATTTCAGTTTATACATTATTTTTATAGATAAACAGAAAATATAATAAATAATTGTCAGATTTAATCCATTTCATAATAAATATATTTATATATATATATATATATATTAAATATGTATAAACATTATACAATATTATATATGTGTGTGTGTGCATGCACGCATGTGTGTTATTTCTCAGAATAAATCTGTAGGGAAGACAAACTGAATAAAATAGACAATCAGAAAATACTACTTGGTCCTTGCTGACATGTTTCGTCATTCAGCATTATCAAAGCAAGTGACGATAATCAAAAGCATAATGTTGTGTAGTTAACATGAAATTCAAAAATTTTAAAAAGATGCACCTGTGTAAGCACCTGTGTAAGCCTCTTTTTGGATATTAGTAACTTTTTCTTTTCTCTTTTTGAGTAAGTTTGTTTTTGTTTTCCATGTTGCCTATGTGTTAAATTTCTCAAAATAAATCAATTATTACATATTTACTTATAGCTATAAACAGATGGTCTGAGTAGTTAAGATGAAAAGCAGTTGACATTAAGATGAAGGAAATATTCATCAAAATTTTACAATGGTTGACAATGCTTCATCTAATAAAAATTCAAGATATATTATTATGTAAGCAAATATGTGGATGTAGATCCGACGGGATGATGAAAATGTGGAAAAGACAAAGCAAAATCCAAATATGTGAGTTTACTGTTTTTTATTTTGTTTTTGTTTTTGCTATTCTGTCGACGTCAGACGTTTCGGTCAAATAGACCTTCCTCAGGACATGGTTAATGGAGACATATTTATATTAGATTTAAGTTAAATGAAGAGACGATATATACAGGTCTCTTCATTTAACTTAAATTTAATATAAATATGTCTCCATTAACCATGTCCTGAGGAAGGTCTATTTGACCGAAACGTCTGACGTCGACAGAATAACAAAAACAAAAACAAAATAAAAAACAGTAAACTCACATATTCGGATTTTGCTTTGTCTTTTCCACATTTTCATCATATATTATTATGTATTTACTTATAGCCATGGTATGAGTAGTTGCAATGAAAAGCAAGTGAAATTAAGATGAAAGAAACACTAGGAAAAAGAAAATAATAATAAACAATTATTTATTTAAAAATGGAATCAATAGCAACATGTCTGTGACCAAAGCTAGCTGTAAAGTTGGAGGATATAAGCTGTAATTTGACCTTGAGAGGGATGGTCAGGTTTACTTGCTAAAAGATATACTATGCATGAATGAATAGCTCTCTGTCTTTCAACCTAGATATGGGGAGGAAACTGTCCAGGTTCAGATACAGTGTGATCCGGCAATCACACCCAGTCATATATATATATATATATATAATATAATCAAGTTGTAGATCAACTGTGATTTGACCTGGAGAGGGATAGTCTCTACCAGGTTTACTTGCCCAAGACATGCTATGATTGAATGAATACCTCTCTGCAGATTGATACTACAACCACACCCAAGTCATAAGACTGCCACTGCTGCTGCTGATTATTATTATTATTATTTAAAAAATATTAATATCAACTGAAAAATTTTGTAATATTTGGCCTTTCAGCAAGTTAAGAGTATTGTGTATTGAGCCTTGAAGACAGATACCTAATGATCAGTAATCAAGAAGCAGAATGAAGTTATTATATATAGTTTCTTTTTAAAATAGATATAATTAAAATTAAATATTGAAGAACACTCAAAACTAGCTGTTTCACATCAATATAGAATGCAAAGCTAATTAACAAATTTATTATTTGGAAAATGCTTATCTATAGCTGGTCTTTTGGAACAAGAATTTATAGTGACTCTGAGTGAAGCCATTAATACAAAAATGTGATAAAACTGTTACATTTTGTTATTGAGCGTTTTAGTTTTAATAATAGTTTTTGTATTGGAGTACAGTAAAATGAAAACGTTATATGGAATTTATCTTAAACATAATGTTGATCAAATTCCTCATAAAATATAGTTACAACATTTACATACATGTAAACCAATAGACATCTGTTAGTAAGTTTTTTCTTTTTTTCTTGTGTTTAACTTTATGATCATATTGCTCAACCGTGACCTCCGAGAAACAAGGCCTGTTCCATTTCGTTGTTGACAAATGTGACGTCATCACATTGAGTCCGACTATCAAGGAGCGTGTCTGTTTTGTGTAGCAGATATTTTACGGCGGCATTTTTAAATTACTTATTAATATTTTCTTTTAAATATTGAATTAATTTAAAACAAAAAACAATGCCTTATAGATGCATTGTACCAAATTGCAAAGGGAATTATAAAAACGGCCCTAAAATACATGTATTTTCTTTAACTAAAGATAAAGAATTATCTGATGTTTGGATTCGTACAATCAGAAGAGATCATTTTTATCTACTAAATTCAGCAGAGTGAGTATTTTTTGTATTAAAAAATAAGTAAATTTTATTGAAACTTTAATGATAAAATTAATACCATGTCTTTGTAATTCATAACATAAAGTTAATAAGACATAAATCTAGCTCTCTCGGTGGTCACGGCTCAACCCAGTGTAGTGTTTGTCCAGGCTGGGAGGGAAGGGTGTGTATTATTCCAGTGTATTTCAAACTCAAAAATTGTGTGCATATGTATGTGTGTGTGTGTGTGTATGTGCTTGTGTGCACATTAACTGACACAAGCACATGTCAATCATTCACATGTAACATACACATAAGCATATACATTACATACAGTCTCACACAGTGTGTGATGGACAGAGAATCAACACTTTGTTTATGGTATAGGTTTTAGAAACATAAAGATGATAAGAAAATTTATCCGGCAAATGCCTTCTATTCTTTCATTTTTTTTTTTGACACTTCTATAAAATTGAGCTTTTAAAACAAATTATGGTGACACAGAAAGAAACAAAAAGTGCAATAATACTATTAATTTTTTAAAGGCAAAATTTCATTTTTATTTTTTTAATGCATAACCTTTATATTACAGTAATATAAAAGCTATTTTGCATAAGTATTAAATTACCAACTTCTTGAATTATTAACTTTTTATTAGTATAGAAATACAATAGAAATTTTGGTATCTTATTACTTCCTATTAATACTTTTATCATTTTCTGTGTCACTATATAAGTAATCACTGAAGTAAGTAAATATTGATATAGCTGATTCTAATCATTTGAAATGTATTTTTATAATTAAATAATTTACAATCAGTTTCTATATAAAGTTTAAACATTTTCTACTGTCACTGTGTATGTAATCATTAGAGTTAGTTTGATATTTTTTGTTTGATAAATCCTCTCTATAATGTCACAGGTTATATAAACATCAAGTAAACAAATAATTTGCAATTATTTTTCTATGGTAAAATAATTTGAAATGTATTTCTATAGTGAATTAATTTGAAATGTATTCTATATTTGATTTAGTATTTACCATGTTACTATAATGAATGAATGTCTTGAGACATTTGTTTAATAAATGCTACCTGTGATATCATAGATTATATATGACTAGTAAATAAATAATTCAAAATATACTAGAATAATTACTATTGCATTTCTATAGTAAAATAATTTGCAATACAGCTATAGTGAAATACTTTGCAATGCATTTCTATATAATTATTAATGAATTCTATATATAACTTAAGGTGAATACCTGCCATATATATCAGAGTGAATGAAAGTTTTAATGCACTTGTTTAATAAATACTGTCTGTGATATCATATAAAAATGAATCCTATATATGACACCAAATGTAAAAATATTTTTATGATATAAACATATACTAAATAAATAATTTCCAATGAAAGTTTTCTCTAAAAGTTTTGATGTATAATATTTAATAAATCCTACTTAAGATATCATGGGTTATAACTAGTAACTAATTATAACTAGTAAATAAATAATTTGCAATATATTTCTATACTTATAATTAGAAAGGCATTTCCATAGAAATATAATTTGTAATGCATTTCTGTTTCTGTCTATATTTCTGAGATGAGGTATTGTAACTATTTACACATTGTTCGGACTGTTGTCCTCATTCAAATCACATGGCCAAGTGGATAAAACCGTTGGTTGATTGATCCAAAAATCAACTTTACCCAAAGAGTTGTAAGTTCAATCCCTGGCTGCAACAGAAAGAACAAAAAGTTGGAGAGTTATCAAGGCAAGTTAACTTAAACTGAGATATCCAAGGGTGTGGTAAGTGAAATTAGAACGATTTCCTCCAATGGACTAAATAAAGAGTTCTGTTTTGAAATTCTAACAAATATCACCTGAAGATATGACAGTACAGATGAGGACAACATTCCAAACAATGTAAATAGTGTAAATAGTTACAATACCTCATCTCAGACATATAAACAGATCCTGAAGAAGGCCGGAGTGTACAATGGCTGAAAGATTGTAAATATGACACTAAAGATGAGGACTATTCTCTGATACCTCATCTCAGACATATAAATAGATCCTGAAGAAGGCTGGAGTGTACAATGGCCGAAACATTGTAAATATGACACTAAAGATGTGGACTATTCTTCAAACAATGTAAACAGTGTAAATAACCATTTCTCTTTATTGCTAACATTTGCAGTATCACTACATATGTAATCACTAAAGTAAAGTAAATTTTCCTTTAGCAAATCCTATCCTTGCATAGGATTAAATTTAGATTTAATAAGTTCTATTATGGATTATACAAACAGCTAGTAAATAAAGAGTATTAAATATATACATCAAAACTTTCATAGAAAGGTATTGGAAAATTATTTATTTGGTACATGTTTATATAGTAAAAGATTTTTTACAACTGATATTACATATAGGATTCATTTTTATGTGATATCACAAGCAATTTATTTTATGTATATACATTTTTGTGTATATATATATATATATATATATATATATATATATATATGTATGTATGTATATATTTGCTTTAATATATATCCAAGTATATGTGTGCAAACATACATGCATATATGTGCGTGTGTACATTGTATAAGTGTTTGAAATTTGTTTTGAGTGTAATAAATAAGAAGTGTAAAAAAATACAAGAAAAATATGTTTTATCACATGATATATTCAGATGAAAATATGCAGACCAGACAAAAACAACAAATATGTAAGACAGAATACACATATATTCACATACACAAATTTATATATCCAAACAACTTTTTAAAAATTTAATTGACAAAATCTGTTTAATTTTTTATTGTATTTTTTCAAAATTTTGAATAAGATGTTTCATATCAGGATTGAAATTGTGGATAAACTGTCCAAAGTTCATGTTTGTTTGTTTTTTTGTTGTCCAAGTACTTTAGACAGTCTCAGTCTTTATCAATAACTGGGTATTATCAGTGTGGTAGATAAGATTCTGTTGGCTACATCTTAGCATTTTTAGAGAACTGAATTTAAATCAATCCAATATGATATCATATGTAATGTTAAACAGCAAGACCGCAAGACCATACTGGAAAAGCACATATCAAATATTATATGCATTATTATTAGTTTATACTCATACTAAATATTTTATACACACTTTAAGATACCATCTCTTGTGGTGAAAGATATTTTATTTAATGCAGATTATTTCTTTTCTCTAACAATAGCGTTAAGTATTTTCTATCTTTCTTTATCATGAGTGTTATACATTAACTTGGAATTATCTAACAATATTTTTCTTATGTTGTTAATTGTATTCTGGTTGCTTGTAATGTGATGATTGATATGTGCACGAAATTGCACTGTTTCAACAAGTAACAAGTCAATTTACATGTGAGTGTGGTCCATGTGTAACCAATGTAAGAATTTAATATTTTTGGTTTTGATATTAGAGATGGAATCTCCAAGAGGGCATAAGAATTCATAAAGAACATTAATTTTACACAGGAGATATTTTTGGTGTCCCAAGTTAATTAGGTTAGATATTTTGAATTTTTTATAGTAAATGCCCTGACCTAGCATCTTGGATTCAGTCCCTTTACCACCGTCATCATATAACTTCTCTGTGCTTTTTATATACATACTTTCATGGTAATTGTTCTAATGAACTTTTCCCCTATGATATCTAGACTTTATGAATTTAACCTCAGTACTAGATTGACAGCAAGGTATCATTTTACAGTTAAAATTGCAAGGTATAACTGGAAATTCAATGCTAAAAGTTTATTCTATTGCACTTCTCACTTGTGGAACTCTTTTCTGGCTTCAGCCATGACTAGGTTCTCCTGCTTGGTGTGTGGCATGGTGCAGAGTCCTGTTGCTAGACATAGAGTTTTCCAGCAGCCACCCTCTTGACCCATGACAGCACTAACTCCTCAAGGCACTTGATGTAACCCTCTGTGTTGAGTCTGAGGCCAATAACCAGCAAATTCAGGAGTTCTTATCAGAATGATGAGAGTGAGTTTTCTGAGTTGCCATACCTTCATAATCACCATTAGATTCATCCAACTCTTTCCAAATCCTCTGCACTGTCCTCAGATTTAAACACATACACTCTGAAATGTTCATATTGGATATTCTGGTGCAAATGCCAAGCAGTAGAGCATGCAGTTTCCAAATTTTTGACAGAGTGAATTTCATCATAGTGATCTTTTTCTTGTAGACAGTGCCCAACTGACCCTACAAGACTGTGCAGTTGACAAAATAAAAAATAAACAATGCACATACACAAAATTAAAAATATAAAATGGTGACAATTTACCCATCCCACCCTGTATAATAACTGCTATATATTTATAACTGCTGTATAATAACCTGCTATATAAGTGTTACATATTTATAACTGCTATATAATAACTGCTACATATTTATAACTGCTATATATCTACTAAATATTTATAACTGCTATATATCTGCTACATATTTATAACTGCTATATAACTACTGCATATTTATAACTGCTATATAACTACTACATATTTATAACTGCTATATAACTGCTACATAACTGTGGGGACTTGCACTTTTTTAGTTGAGAAGGCACAAATTTATGCTTGTGCGTTTTTGTATTGTGAAGTAGTAAAATTATGATCATTAGCATCAACTAAAGAATCAAGAAAAAGTATTCTGTTATTGACAGTGTGTTCATAAGTAAAATGTAGGACAGAATTATTCTCATTTTAAGGATTTTTTTATTTCATTAAAGTTTTTGGTTACTATGAAAATATCATTGATACATTGAACTTGGAAGGCTTGATGAAATTATTGAAGATTTTAATCTCTACATGTGTCAGTTAGAAATTAGATAAACAAGAGCTGAGTGGTGAACCCATCATCATACCATAATGATTGCAAAAAGGTACTTGCATCATACAAGATAGGAGTTTACATAAAATAGTTGGTTAATGAGGTGGGTGCAAAAAATTATTATATATGTTTTGGATTACAATATCTATCATTTCTTTAATAGGGACATTGGTAATAGACTTTCAATATCTAAGGATGCTAAGAGGTAGTTAATAGGTTTATTAGAGTGCAATATATCAAGAAGTTTGTTGGTGAAATTAACACTATATTTACTAAATTAGTTTCTGGGTTGATTTCATTTGCTTTAACTATTACATATGATGTCATAATCGACTGACTCCAATTTCAGTTCAGGAAAA
>OZ038520.1:40344389-40364389 GCA_964036315.1 Acanthosepion esculentum
ATTAAAGCATATCTTGTGCATATCAATGAAGATATATACAAAATATGCACAAGATATGCTTTAATGAAAAATTAAACCAAAACAACATACCATTAATCTGCATCTCTTTGCTTTTTAGTATTATTTATCATTTCTATCTTGATCTCTGACAAAGCATTAATAAAGGAAAACACGTTAGATTGAGATCTGTTTCCTACTCGTTCTTTATCCTAACATATATATATATATATATATATATATATATATATATATATATATATATATACATACATACATACATAATATATATATATATATATATATATATATATATATATATATATGCTATATATGCCGATTCATTTATATACACACATACATACATATATAGAGAGAAAGAAAGAGATGTTATTGAGAAAAAATAAAATGTAAAAATAATTGTAAAGTAAAGGAGGTTATGGTCAGATTTTGAGGGGAAAAATCATGCAACTTTCTAGTGATTTATACTAAAAATATAAATGTTTTCTTTGACTTTTTTTCTTTGACAGGAAAAAGAAAGGCACATGAATTTTTTAAAATGTTTTTTTCCATTCTTTTTTCAAATTTTATAGGAAAATTCTGCCACTTTCAAATTATAAATAAGAAAATGCTGACCTGAATTCGCTGGAAAGAAACAAGAGAAAAATAAAGAAAAATGACAAAATATGATCTGTATAGCAAAATTTCATTATAAAAAATATAAAAACACCATTTCTAAATATAAACAAGGAATTTAAAAAAATTGTTGAATAGGAAAAAATAAAAAACTAAGAATTTTGTTCTTGTTTTATTTAAAATTTTTCATATATATATATATATATATATATATATATATATATATATATATATATATATATATCAACTGACAAATTTCAATAAGTAAATTTAATCATCCAAGAAATGTTACATTAGTCAAAAATATAAAATAACAGCACAAATTATAGTTGTTATTTTGAAAATGAAAATTTTGAAGGTTTACTGTCAAGTCCTCAGATTGACCAAGAGTTTCTTAGAAACTTTTTTTAAAATTTGTTCATTTTGTAAATTGGGTTGAACTGACAGCTTTTCAATATTCTGCAATCCTGTGTTTATCTTTCTAATTAAAAAATGGAAAAATAGTTTACAGATATTTTCAATTAGCTTTTATGAATTAAAGATTTTTAAAATAATTTAATTAGTAATTAAAAAACAAGTGTGGAGAAAAGAAAGGCTGGAAAATCTAACACAGAGAGGAGGACATATTGAAGGCAAAAGAAATAAGAAGAAACAGTCAGCAAACTACATAACAACTTGTGGGAATGGATTGAAGAACAAGGGCATAGAGGAAGGGTATAGTGAAAAGTTTAGAGCAACAAAAGACAGGAAGTTGTGGAGAGTCATGATTGCCTATATCTGTGAAATGTCAAAAATTAGAGACCGCTAACTTATAAGATGTAGTCCTTTTCTTCATCTTAATAATCATAGCTATTTCAACTATAACCTGCTGCATCTAACCCTGCTCCTCCACTAGCTTTTCTGCTTATGAGGAGGGGGCCAAGTCATCCCACAGGATGAAAAAAAACCTGATGAGCTTCTTATAGAAGTCAATGTTTAACATGTATGCATAGGAGTAGAGGTTTATTTATTGTTTCATGTTTAGTATTGGGTTTCCTGTTCCTTCTAAAGTCTTCACATTCTCTTTGATTCCCAGTAACCCCTTGCATCTATAAGGCATTATCACTCTTATTTTGGTGAAATGATTAATATATATATATATATATATATATATATATATATATATATATATATATATATATATATATATATGCACATTTCATTAAAAACGACTGGCAAGGTGCTTTTATTTAGTTTTTTATATAATTTCTCGTGCGATCTAATAAAGTTTTTCTTTTCAGAGGATAAATTATATAAAAACTGTCCGAATGTTCTTTTTATCCGAGCGCTTTCAGCTATACATTTAGCCATTTTCAAGGATTATATTTCAACTGTTAGAATTAGAAATAGAAATAGTTTGTTATATGTATGTTTTATAAAGTGATTCATTTTTTTTTGTTTCAAAACACGGTCAAGATATTATGTCCATGTTCAAAGTTAATATTATTAAGTGTTGCTTTGTTTGTTTTTATTAGTAAGGCTTCCATTATTTTTAGCCTTTTTTTGCAAGTGGATGAGGCTGTGTATGTATATATATATATATATATATATATATATATATATATATATATATATATACACAAAAGTTAGGATGGGGTCTCAAGCCTTGAATGGCAATCCCTTGCCTCAAATTATTATGATAAGTGTCTGGGGTATGTTGACAGGTGTATGTGAAGAGTTAAACTGAGATCCTCTGTCAGGCAGGACCCACTTTGCTTTGTGCAAGATTAATCCTGATCATGCCTCAACAAAAAAATAACATGGCTATGATGAGGATGATAATAATGATATTGTATTGAGTCTACAAAGTGCTGGAGTTATTGTATGGGTTTGAGTGAGGTATACTCAAATCATGTCCTTAAATAGCTTCATCAGATTGAAACATTTTTATATGGATGTAATGCATGATACCAAACCCATACAGAAATATCTAAACTATATACAATAATTTTCTAAGATCAATAGTTAAAATAGCTTTAAACGAGCCTTATAGTTTTAGCAAAGATTCACAAAGAACTCAGATAAGAGAAACCAAATCACTTGATGACTACCAACAGCTGCAACAGCTAAAATGGATATCACATGTAAATTGAAGAGAAAACAATGACATAATGAAGACGTTGATATTTAAGAGTACTTCAAATAAAAGGTTAGGAAGGAAACATTCATCAGTAATGGAAAAAGCAATAACATCTATTGTATTTGAAAATCTTATTTTCTTGAAAAATTGTTTTAAGAGAAAGATTTTATAAATTTTAACCAAAAGCAGTACTGACTGCTTGGTCAATAGATGCCAAATATTTCCTTACAAGGAAACAGTTACTATTACCATTACCATAAAGTGTTTACTGAGTGTGCTTTCAGGAAATTTATTAATGTCTGCAACATGTCTTAGGCATTCTAAATAGAGTTTAATTTAATTAGTGCAAAAACTAATAGAGTACCTGGAAACAAGTCAACTGTTTCTGGAACCAGTTTCATGTTACCTGAACATGTAGCCCTGTCACCAGGGGGCACTTCCTCACCACAATCATTTCTCCTCCTGCCTGTGAAACTAATTTGAATGTGCAAATTCTTACTTGCAGCAACACTGATTGAAAGGCCACCACTCTCCTCAAAACATTCTGGTGACAGGCCTGAACACATGAAAGATTGTATTGTCTTAATAGGACAAACCATCACCACCAGGAAACATGGCAAGGAATATGGACATATTTTTTAGTCCTGCTAGGGTTTTACATTCTCTTGTACAGATGTGGCAACAATGAATATCTTTTGCAGTAGTGTTACATAAGGATATACATTCATATATAAATTTTCTGTCTTATTTTTCTCTATCAATATATTGATCTCTATCTTTATATATTACATTGATGTTAGCATATGTGTAAATATGTAGTTGACTATTTGTTTAGATATGTGACTATGAATGTTTTTATACAGAAAAATATATGTATGTATATAGCCCTTTGAAGGAAATGAAGAGGAAAAAAGGAAGTGTTTAAAAAAAAGAGAGAGGGTTATAGGAAGGAAAAATGAGGAATTGATAAAGATAAGGTAGAAAAAGGAAGTAGAGAAATTGCAACAAACAGATGGGATAAAAACAAAACAAAATTGCTTATATTTTTCTTGCCATTTCATTAATTTTGTATTCATAATTAATTTCTTAACTATTAAGTTTATTAAATATTAACTTTGTCTCATAACTTGTTGTATTTAGTGTCTAAAACATGTATGCAAATATAACAACTATTATGGAAGGAAAAGTGTAAAAATATTATATCTATCCCATAATAGCTTTACATTTATCTGTCTATATTTCTGAATGATTTATTGTAACTATTTACATTGTTTGAACTGTTGTCCTCATTCACAATATTTCAGCTATTGTACACTCTGGCCTTCTAATATCACCTGAAAAAGGCCAGAGTGTACAACAGCTGAAACGTTGTGAATATGGCAATAAAGATGAGGACAGCAGCCTGAACAATGTAAATAGTGCAAACTTTTACATTTAGTTTATAAGCTGTGTATGCAAATATAACAGCTATGATAGGACAGACATAGCAAAAATGTTACCTCTGTCTTATAACGTTTGGTATGTTTACTGTCTAAAATGTCTATGCTAATATAACAACTATTATGGGATACAGATAGTAATAGACATAATATTTATTAATTATTCTATGTATTTTGGGGGGGGGGGTATGGTGGCATTAAAACAGGAGTGAAAATTTAAAATAATGAACAGATTTAAATTTTAGACAAAGCTGCTCATATTAACTTCTTGCTAACAACTTGGGAAAGGGGTGAACTTGCATTTAGTCATCACATATTGATCTTATTTTGTTTAGATACAAATAAACTGACCGTTAACAGAACAGTCAATAGGATCAGAGTTCAAATTCCACAGGACAAAATTTATATTAATCATACTAATCCTCTTGGGGAAAGGCCTGATTTGGATTAAATAGAAAAGTGGATTGAACTTTCTAGCCTTAGTTGGCAACCAGTATAGGAGAAGGACAATTCTGAATTCAAATCTATAGAAAAGGCAATAGGAAACAAATCCACTATCTTTCATAAGAGCAATCAGTGTTTAAAGATACTAAAATGTAAGCTGTGGAGAACTACAGTTATCTATATCACCAAGGGCATAAAAAGAACAGTATGCATTTTTTACATTTTTATTTATTTATTTTTCCTTTATGAAGATTTCAGTATAAGTAACATGTAGGTGAATAACAGGATTAAAACAACCTGTTTACTAGGCCACTCTTAAATGTAAAGAATATGATGTAGAATAAAGAAGAGAAAAGAGTGAAACAACAAGGACAATATTGTTAAAACAGGTTTTAATACAAGCAAACATTATCAGATTATATTTAATAATGTCTGAGTCATGAAAAAGATTTTGATGATATTTTTGTAATTTCCTGATAAAAATTTAATCTTTAATTGAATTCATACCTCTTTAATGTTTTTATGAATCTTATTTGTATTTTATAAGTGTGGATCAATAAATCTGTAGCCTGAAACATAGTGATTATCTGAATTTTGATACAAAATGTTAATAATGACTATAATATTGCACCAAAGTAGCCTGTCAGTATGACTGACACTCTTTGTCATTTGAACTACCGATCAACACAAATGAAACCGCCGTCTACCATGACACAAACCATGACTGTCACAAATCAACAACCATTATTAATTTTTTTTACTTCATGGAGATCAGAAGCCTTATTGTCTCATGGACTCAGTTCAAGTTTATATATAGTGAAGTCATTTGTATGAGTGGCACAAAGACACTTTACTTGGGTCTTTCCACCTATTTCCAAGATCTAAAATATATGCATGCTAATCTTAGCCTTTTTTCTTCACTCTGTATTATTAATATTCATAACTAAATTAAGTGCATTGGCAAAGAAAGAAATGATGGAAGCTTTAAGACAAACATATGAATTCACTTTGTTGAATTTTCTTTTCATTTTGATAACCATTAGACTGTTTCACATCAAATCTTTTATGTTTTCCTCCTGATATTAAGATAGCTTTCATTATTAAAGGGTTATTTGTTTTTTAAGTTGCTTACAAAATGAGTTTTTCAGCTAAACCTTAATCTTTAAAATTTGATCTTTAGCTTGAGACATTAACCTTTAAAATTTAGACTTTAGCTTTAAGTTTAGCCTTTAGAATTTAACTTCAAGTCTTTTATTTTGAAAGCAAAACATAAACTATTAGAAAAATATCAAAATAAGTAGTATTTTAAAATTTTGCAACCCAAAATCAGTTTTTGCAGTCCCAGTATTAATAAAAGAATCACTATAAAACATAATTATGAAAACCAACAGTGGAGTAATGGATAGCAGCTCTGATTGAGGAATTGGAGAGCAGGGTTCAAATAAAGGTTGAATCCATTACATTCACTTACGTGCTAATACCCTTGGGAAAGGTATGAATCCTTTTCTTCTCCTTCCAGCTATGGGTAAATAGCAGAACAGACTGGGTTCTATAGCCTTGGATGGCAACCGGTCTACCGCAGAAAAAAATGGCAACCTACTGTGGGGAAAAATCTGCTTCGGCAGTCATGTATCGAAAGATGCATGATCGCCTAAGCATGTATCATGCATTGCCCATAACTGACTGATTTTGAAGAATAAGAGCATTTATTCTTTAATCTTGAGTTTTGTAATTTCAAAAATTTTATTTTAAATTGCAACTCAATGGATGGGAAGATTTAAATTTATTTAGTATGATGAAAAGAAGTCTGCAGCCTAGTAATGAAAAAAGTATAACAAATATTTTTCCCTATAACTGCCTTCTTTGTCAATGCACTTAATTCAGTGGTGAATGTTTATCCCCATAGAATAAACATTATACAGTAAAAATTTTAGATCAAAATTCAGCTAATAGTTTTATGTACAGCTTTCAGATTATTGATTCACCATAACCAAAGCATCCATCAACACTTCATGAACAAAGATCCAAGAGTGAGATCCATGTCTGTCACAGGACTGCTGGCAATTACATATATATGTGTGTCTGTGGGGCACCTCAAGGCGGTGTAATGATTAGCAAGTTTGTCTCACTAGAACAATTACAATTCAGTAGTGAATTTGATCCTTACTCGGTGCCCCATACTTTTACCCTTGTGCCATATCTAAGCTATGCTTGGAAAATCACTATATATGTGTCTGTGTGTGTATGTAAAGAGTAAGGAGGTATTCAACTTTATGAAATTTGTGATAATATATGCTTACAAGTTTCTGCTTAATCTCTAGAGATTTAATTTTGTGAAGGAAGTTTATACAATATCATTAATAGTTTTGTTCATTAAAACAAAGTACATTGTATCTAAGTAGAAACAGGAGTAGTGAAAAAATAACAATTGTCTTTTTGTTGATATCATTGATTATAAATATTAGTTTATATTTAATAAATTGTATAAAGGCATTTAAAATTATATAAGTATGAATAACAAACAAAAGACAACACAATAATTTTGTTGTGCATACCTTCCTGCACTTTGCCTGGAGAGCGTGTAAAGGAAAAAGAAAAGAAATTTCTAAAGATAGAATCATAGAAAGATTAAATCACAAACAAAAGGTTAAATAACACTTACAGAGTCATGGTAGATATTTTAAGAGAGACTCAAGACAAGAAAACTGGTTACATTTGTGATTAAATAAAAGCATATATACTGAGATAATGACATGCAAACCTTTTATGTATGCATATATATATATATATATATATATATATATATAACAAACTGGAAAATTTGTTGTGATGTGTTTCATCCATTAAGATTTCATCAGATGAAAGGCATCACAAAAAATGTTCCAGTTTGTCATATTTTTCTAAATACTGTTTGTTGATATATAAAATTATACAAAATTATATATTGTTATATCATATTCATATATATATATATATATATATATATATATATATATATATATATATATATATATATATAGGTTAAGCCATATTGTTTTCAGCTATTACCCAATGATGCAATGATGCAGCAAGCTGCCCACTTGATGCTAGCCACATACACACACACAGATATTGAATTACATTAAGTGCAATCCATTCAATACATCTTAGTACAGAAAAATACCAAGAATGGGTTTTTCTTTGCTAAGATTTCTCAAATGCAATGTACAGAGTATCCAATAATTGCTGGTACATCCTGATGAGTGAATGGAGTGATTCCTGGAGGGTCTGTATATTAAACTCTGAAGTCAAGATACTGAAGTTAACAGCTAAGTAACAAATCTTTGATTAATATATATATATATATATATATATATATATATATATATATATATATATATATATATATATATGCAGAAATATAGTCTTAAAGTGTGCTATATTTATGGGGTAAAGTGCTCAATATCAGAGATAGAGCGTGTGTAAATATAAAAGTGGACATGGAAGTCAGCACTTAGAGGCGACAGTCTGTTTCATGCTAGTGCAATCGTCAGGCATATTTATATATATATGTGTGTGTGTGTGTGTGCATGTGTGTGTGTGTGTAATTAATAAATAACAAACACTTAATTAAAATCCTTTGATTATATATATGTGTGTGTGTGTGTGTATAATTAATAAATAAACACTTAAAATCTTTTGATTATATATATATAATCAAAAGATTTTAAGTGTTTGTTATTTATTAATTATACACACACACACACATATATATATAATCAAAGGATTTTAATTAAGTGTTTGTTATTTATTAATTACACACACACACACACACACATATACATACATACATACATACATATATATATATATATATATATATATATATATATATATATATATATATGAGGTATGTATGTCAGTTGCAATAAATAACTTTGAAACTGGGATATGCAATCCATGGTGACCATTAAAAGTTACAAGAGAAATCTAAGGAAATAATTCAATCAATAAACAATGACAAATTTATAACTTATTTATTTGTAAATTAACAGAAATTTTTGCTTCATTTTGGAGAATGCATTGATCAGTTTGTTGTAAAAACTATCATCAACATACTCTATCTTCATCTTCTCCAAAAGGCTTTCATTGATTGAAATGAAAATGAAAACCAAATTATACTATCTTTATTTTGAAAACAAGAAGCAGCCAAATCCATTTCTTTTCTCACTAACTCAACCCTATCTGCTTAAACACATGTTCTCTGTGCCTGTGTATAGAACTGGCACAGGTGTAGTATACAAAGGCAAAGGCCTTCTCTGCTTACACTAATCTACCAAATGAATGTTTGTTCACAATTTAGCCTAAGAAATAAAAGAAAGGGAGATTTAAAAAATATATCACCAGTGCAAGGAGAGTAGTAGAAATTATCAATAATTAAATTTTTATTAAAACATTTTAGTTTAATAAAATTTAATTATTGATAAATTCTACAGATAGATGTATGTATATAATTTTGGCACATGTCTATTAAAATACATTTTCTGTATAAGTACATCCATTATAGACATTTCAGTAGAAATATGATATAAAATAAAATACATTTAATATGATCTTTTTTCAGTAGAAACATGATATAAACTCAAATACAACTAATATGATCTTTTTTTCAGTAGAAACATGATATAAACTCAAATACACTTAATATGATATTTTTTTAACAATTACTTACTTGTGGTTTTTTCCATCTTCACTTGGAATGTCTGGAGGAATGGCAATGTCTTTTTTCAAAAGTGATGAAGTTAATTTCAACAGGGACTATAAAATAAAAGAAAGAAATAACATATCAAGATGGAATTAGTGTTTGTAACATTATTTTTAATCAGTTTTAGTGAAAAAAGTAGAAAATAAAGTGGAAAGATTATATCAATTGCTAGGTCTGCTGCTAGTAAAGTTGGTTCTCTGAGTCATCTTAGATAATATTTCTCCTCTGAATCTATCTTAAATATTTATAAGTCTACCATTCATTCATGCTTAGAATATTTCTGTCACATCTAGTTTGGTTCTCCTGCTATATACTTAGAGATTCTTAATAAAAATCTAAAGGATCTGCAATGTTATTGGTGCTGACCTAGCATCTTGGCATCAGTCACTTTCCCACAAACATAACACAGCTTTAATGTCTTTTCTATAAATTATTTCATGGTAATTGTTCTGATGAACTTTCTCCCATGTTACCTAGACTCTATGAATTTAAGCATAGTATTAGCTTAGTAACAAGGTCTCATCATCTTATTGTTGAAATGGCTGCTAGATTTAACTGCAATTTCTATGCTAAGTTTCTTTTCTTGCACTTTTCACTTGTGGAACTCTCTTCTGGCTTCTGGCTTCTGGCTTCTTGCTTTCCAGCCAACTTTCATCTTCAAAAATTTAAATTTAATGTCAGTTGTTATCTTCTATCTTATTTTGTTCTTTTATTGTTCTCCCTGCTTAATGTTTTTCTTTCTTATATTCTTTTACACCCAGTAAACCCCTGTGTCTTAGTAGTTTTGTAGCTTTGATAGAGGTAAAATGATTTTTTAGAAAATAAATAATTCATTTTTATAATCAAATTCTTGCTTTGTGTAGACCATGACCCTTTCTTTTACTCTGTTGTACAATATGATTTATTTGAGAGATATCTTTTTTTATATGTCATGTTCCTTTAGGGCATGTGTAACATGGCTCTCCACAATTTGATATTCTTCATATAACACTAAGTCATATCCAAGAGAACAAAATACATAAAATTCTTTGGGATTTTGATATTCAAGCAGATGATCCAAACCTAGGCCAGAGGATAGTTTTAAATGAAAAGAATGTGTCAGTTGATTTTGCTATTCTGGAGGACTACAGAGTAAATCTAAAAGAAAGTGAAAAAAATGGATAAATATTTCAACTTTACTAGGTCAATGTGGAAAATGGCAGTGACAGTTGTACTAGTTGTTATCCAAAGGTTGGGAATGATTCAAAATAGCCTATGAAAAAGGCAGCAGGAACTGGAAATCAGGGGAAGGGTTGGAACATGACAACATTATGGAAATCAGCAAGAGTACTAGGGAGTATTGATGTTATTGGCATGAAGACAATAAATAAACAATAATAATAAAGAGTACACAAAAAGAGTACAGATGACACTATAACAATGTAGCCCTCAGAATACATTGGGAACTATGTAAGAAGTATGGCCTTGAGTAAACAGGGAAGAAACACGATCATTCATCACGGTAGGTTGTCGATAATGAGCAAGTGAAGTTCATGTAAGATACGACCATCTTGACTGACAAGCGCTTGGAGAGCAATCACCATGATATCAAACTTGTGCACAAAAAAAAATACTTTCACGGTAATTGCTCCGAGGAGCTGCTTTCGCTTGTCCCTAGGCCTCGTGAATTTAAACGTCCTACGAGACTGGCATCCCGTTCCCACCCCTACACCGTTGAAACTGTTAGATGTAGATGTCTCTTCTACTCCAATAGCTTCATGTCTCGCACATCTCGCCTATGGAACTCCCTTCCCTATTACTGTTTCCCTGACAAATACAATCTTCAACGGTTTAAGTGTAGCGTCAATCGACATCTCCAGTTGCCTTGATCTATCCACTTCCTTTCTCCACATCCTTTCACCTTTCATTCCTATCTGCTCTCGCTCCAAATCTTCTGTAGCCCCCTTGCCTTGATCGACCCACTGTCTTTCTCTTTCACTACATCCTCTCCTTTACCACTCCTATCTGCTCTTCCTCCAACCCTTCTATAACCCCTTGCGTGATAGTGGCCTCCAGCCTTGCTTGGGATGATACGCTTAAAAAAAAAAAGTGAAGATATGAATGGATCCTGATAGATACTGCGGTACCTTGGGGTAGGACATTGTAATGGCAGAGAAGGTGAAAATACAAAGGTATGGAGACTAGGGAAATCTACCCAGCAGCAGCAGCTCAAGTTGTCCCTTTTGTGGTTGATGAACTCAGGATATCATTGAGAGTACACAGACGGCAATACTGTTTTGAACAGTTCTTATACTGAGGAAATTGTTATTTTCTTAAATGCTCTGGAGAAGGAGCCTCATTTGAAGTTTCAGTACCAAGACACCCCTTTTCATGTGTCCTCATCTGGAACACAAAAAAAATTATATAAAATCACAGAACATAGCAAATTATTATAGGAACCGTCATTGAAAAGTCCAGATGTGCAAGAAATGCATGAAGCAATCTGATTGGCTGTTATGAAAACCAGCCAGCTAAGACTTATATTATTGAACTTATAGATCACCCCTGTTAACTCCTAAGTGTTAATCCTGTCATCTCCTAAGGGTTAAGCTGCAAGTAGAAATTGAGATATAATCATCCTCACATAGCCAAGACACCTAAGAGGATATCAAATCAAATAATAATATATCAAAAGTACTTATATATTATTAAATGGTCAGTCATAGAATTAATTGCAATGCTTCATAAAATAGTCCATGATTTTCTTACTATTTCAGTGTTATGGATGTTGGTCTTTTGTTGCTTTATGGTTGTAAATTCTCAATTTATTAGAATGTAGTAGAGTTGCTCCAAAAGTAATATCTCATATTTTATTATGTTAGCCTACAATTTCAGAGGCAGATGCTGGTAATATAGTAATAACCCATATTCTCTAACATTTAGTAATCCCTTGAGTCCTAGTGGCTTTATTGCCTTGCTTGGGGTGGTATGATTAAAAAAAGTTTTTTTTAGTTTTTTTTTTTGCCTTATAGCAAAATGCATATGATGCAGAGATGTATCATTGAATTCATCCATGTGTAAAAAATTACCATCACTGACATTTAACAATTTAATTTTAATTTGCTGTCTATCCATTTAAGTGCCTCAAAATGCATATGTGAAAAAAATACTGTTTTGTTTTATCCAATGATGTTCTTGTGTTCTCTGTATCTGTTATAGTTTTCATGGAAATAGATAGCAGGTGTTAATTTTGGAGCATTATTTGTGATATATATATATATATATATATATATATATATATATAAGTAAACTTGAATGAAATCCAGTGAATTGGAAAATATATTCTTTTTAATCATTTCATTTCAAACCAAGCAAGATGATAATGCCATTAATATGTAAGAGGTTACTGGGAGTGAAAGAGAATGAGAAAACTTTAGTGAGGAGAAAGGACAATAAAAGAACAGGTTTCAGGAAAACAGAAGATGGTGATGGATGTTGCATTTAAAATTTTGGAGATGGCAAGAAACTGGAAGAGGGTTCCACAGGTGAGAAGTGCAAGAAAACAAACTATTAGAATAGAATTTAGTTTAGTACAACAGTAAAACAATGAGATGTAGTTGCCAATTTAGTAATATGCTTAAATTCATGTGGTCAAGATACCAAGGAGGAAAGCTCATCAGAACAATTGCCATGAAAATATTTATAGAAAAGACAGAGGGAAGCCATGTCAGTGAGAAAGTGACTGGAGTCAAGATGCCAGGTCAGGAACAATTATATTACCTACCCTTCTTTGGATTTTGTCAGGAATCTTGAGATATATAGTAGGAGCACCAGACCAGATATGGCAGCAATATTCAATGCACAAAAGAATGGCAGATACATACATGTGTAGGATGCATTCTGATGAGAAAAACTGTCTGGTATGACACAGTGAACACATTTTCGTATGATTTTGAAAAATTTAGCTTGAAATATAATGCAGCATTATCAGAACTATTTTATTTGAATTAACTAAAAACCTATATAACCAAAATTAAACATGATTCATGCAAAGCATCTGAATACAAAATTTTAAAATTTAGCTGTATCATTATAGAAATTAGATTTTAACAAATTTGACTCAATTTAAAACAATGTATTAGAATTTCCTGCTATAAGAAATACAGTATATATGGCATAATATCTGAGTGTTGAGCAAAACTAGTGTGCTTGAACCTTCAGTCATGATAACTAGTGACTTCATGCTATCAAAATTACTGAGGGCTTCTAAACAGTTTCCTTTACCAAATTTTATTTACAGACATTAGGTCATAGGTCAAACTTTGGTACAGTTTTCAGGAAGTTCCCAAAAGCTTTGCATGCTATGGTCATCTCCCCAGGCTAATATTATCAAAAGGTTATTGTCTTGATATACAGACCATGCTAAAATTTAAACCTATCTCTATGATCAGAATGTTAATGTCATAGCCACTCAAACATGCACAATGCACTCTCTCCCAGAAAATGTAACTAACATCTGTTGCAGAGGCATTTTTTCAACAAGGGACACTCAAGGAAGATGGTTATTGGATGAGCAGTGCTTAGAATATTGCTGCCACATATGGTCTGGTGCCCCTACTATTTACCTTGAGCTCCTTGATAAAATCCAAAGAAGAATCAGCAATACTATTGATCTATTGAAAGATAATGGTTAACCTTAGACTTGAAAAGGTTAAGATTGTAAAGATCAGGAATGCATCTTCCCGGTATTCTGTTCCACAATGCCACAGCTCTTGGAAAGAAACTATCCAAGTAAATGAACATAAAGAGAAGTTGATTTGTTCAACACAGCATATGGTTGCTACATGTATTGACCAAGAGAAATAAACCCCAGAGCTCCTCCATTGCTGCCAGTTTACTCATTCAACACCAGGCTACTTGTAGATACAAAGAAAACGCTTGGTTAGGAAATTCTTCCATACCTACCATATTCTCCTGATTTGGCCCTTTCAGACTACCACCTTTTTGGTCAGTTTCTAATACTTTGAAGGGTGCTTTGTTCAACAATTATGTGGAGCTTAAAACATGGCTTGATGAATTTTTTGAGTTAAAACCTAGTGATTTCTGTCACTGAGGCATTGAACAATGTATCATTGGCAGGAGGTCATAAACAATGAAGGAAGTAGTGTGCAGAAGTGGGGAGGGGGCAGAGGGGAATGATCCTAGTCATCCATATCAGGAGGGCATTGAATCAATGAGTGAAATAAAAATTAAGTTTATAATAAAGTGTTTATTTCATTATTTACATTATTCAAACTATTGTCCTTATCTTTGTTGTCATATTTATTTCATTATTTACGTTATTCAAACTATTGTCCTTATCTTTGTTGTCATATTTATTTCATTATTTACATTATTCAAACTATTGTCCTTATCTTTGTTGTCATATTTATTTCATTATTTACATTATTCAAACTATTGTCCTTATCTTTGTTGTCATATTTATTTCATTATTTACATTATTCAAACTATTGTCCTTATCTTTGTTGTCATATTTATTTCATTATTTACATTATTCAAACTATTGTCCTTATCTTTGTTGTCATATTTATTTCATTATTTACGTTATTCAAACTATTGTCCTTATCTTTGTTGTCATATTTATTTCATTATTTACATTATTCAAACTATTGTCCTTATCTTTGTTGTCATATTTATTTCATTATTTACATTATTCAAACTATTGTCCTTATCTTTGTTGTCATATTTATTTCATTATTTACATTATTCAAACTATTGTCCTTATCTTTGTTGTCATATTTATTTCATTATTTACATTATTCAAACTATTGTCCTTATCTTTGTTGTCATATTTATTTCATTATTTACATTATTCAAACTATTGTCCTTATCTTTGTTGTCATATTTATTACAACGTTTCGGCTTTTGTACACTCCGGCCTTCTTCAGGTGGTTGGAATGCCGAACTGAACCCTTTATTTCGCTCACTGGGGTAGACTATTCTAGTTCCACGTGCCATGTTTAATGGATGTCAGTTATCAGTTATTACCTGTTAATTTCCCTCTGAAAGTTCTCCATTGCCTTAACCAGATATTGAACTCATACTCTTTTGGTCCTGTCACTGGATCTAACTAACGCCTTTATCGACTGTGCCATGTGTCCTTGAGGAAAGATGATACCTGATAACTGACATCCATTAAACATGGCACATGGAACTAGAACAGTCTACCCCAGTGAGTAAAATAAAGGGTTCAGTTCGACATTCCAACCACCTGAAGAAGGCCAGAGTGTACAACAGCTGAAACATTGTAATAAATATGGCAACAAAGATGAGGACAATAGTTTGAATAATGTAAATAATATACATAATACCTCATCTCAGAAATATAGACAGATGTTTATTTCATGTTTCATTTGTTTTACATCATTAAAATTTCTTCCTTTCTCACATTTCTCAGTACTAGGCACCCCCACTATTTGAGCCTTAGGGGCATACAATCAAGGAGTTGGCCCCGGGCATCGAAGTTATATAAGAACCTAATATATCAGTAAATTCTAATTCCTGATAAATCTACTTTTGTGCTATTACTGTAATAACCATAGAAGGACAATGACATTTTGGGAAATAAAATTTAAAAAATACATTTGCAACAGCAAACAGGAAAAATCCTGAAAATAAGTACAAAATTATGCTTGTTATTAGAAGTGTCTGACAAATACAGGACACATTTTTTTTTCAAAATGTTATCTTTCTTTTAGAGAGAATAAACCGGTTCTTTCTCACTGAATTTTCTACAATTAATTGATACAATTCTTTTTCTCTTTTTTAAACTGTAGACAATTTCACTCCAGCTGGTACATAGTTAGATATAAATTAATATATCAAGAAAAATGTCAGTTAGCAAATGCCCCCATTGGTATTCATGGAAGTTTTTGTATTGACACAGTGTTATTGGATAAATGCACAATTTGAAGTGTATAACCTTTACATATAAATTAAAGGTTATTTAGATCTACATAAAAAAGGTAAAACTAGATCTGAAATGTTGATTTGCAATGGAATATTAATTCTGTGAAAAAACAATTTGTAGGAGTCAAAATTAGTAGAAATTTACAATAATTAAGAAATATTTGTTACTTCAGAGTTACTTGGTGTTAGTTCATGATACAACCCAATATCACACAATAGATTGAAATGCTTTGGAGACATAAACTTCAGAATAAAAACGTCAGCATGCCAAAAGACACTATGACATAATCAACTTTTATATCAGACATTATTATAATCCAATGTAATTATTATGATTTGAGATTTTAATCCAAATTTTTAATCTTACTTTGAAACAAAATATTAGACTGTAAGCAACTGTATTAATCTAATATATAAACAAAATGAACTAACAATATAAATTTTCACTTATTATCGAATCAAAATTGAAAAATAGAAAGAAACTCAGATATTGTATAAAAGAATGAAAGGTCAATGAGATCCGGGGCTACACATTGGCAAATGATAATCAGCAAAATCCAGAGTGAAAAGAAATGTAATGTTATGTATGAAATTGAAGTCTTGTGTTTCTATTCGTAATGTACAATGACAATATGAGCATCACAAAAAAAATTTATTTGATTCAAATTATAAACAAAATAAATTACTAGGTGAAAACTAAAAGGAAACTATATGAATTCTTTTATTATATACAGAATAATCAAATTATGTCTGTTAGCAATGCTTGCATTAATTCATAATCACATAATCTTTCTTCCTGATTTTCAGGGGATTTTTTATATTAAAATCATTTACAATGTATTTACATTATACATATAATAGCCCTATTCTATCAATATTGATTGCATTAATTTCTGACCACTGACAATACCTTTCTTCTTGATTTTCAGTGTATTTTTATAGTAAAATCCTTAGCAATACAATGCATATATATATATATATATATATATATATATATATATATATATATATATATATATATATATATATATATATATAATGCATGACTCTTTCATAAAGTGAATCAAGTTCTCTTAATCACTGTGTGTTTATCCAAAAATACATACGCATATATTCACCTTCATCACTGCCGTGCGCCAAGGGCTTAGGAGTAGAATCTCTGACTGAGACCAATTCAGCCGGGTTTCAATCCTAGCTAGGGGCAACTGGACATCTAGCCACACTGATGAGCTGTGGTACAGTAAAACAGTCTGTCCATAGATGACAATATATATATATATTTATATAAATATACATATATATATATTTATATATATATATATATATATTTATATATATATATATATATATATATATATATATATATATATATATATATATATATTAGTCCTATTCTTTCTCAGATACTTGCATTAATTCCTGGCCACTGACAACCCCTTTCTTCCTGATTAACAATATATTTCTACATTAAAACCATTAGAAATAGATTTACACTATACATATAATAGCTTTTTTCTGCAAGTAAATCTCATATAATTTCCTGATAATTGCTTTATTATTGATTTTCAATTCGTTTTTGTAGTGAAAATCTATAGAAATACATCTGTATTATATATATGCATATACAGGTATGTATATTATATATAAGTATGTATGTTCACACTGTAAACACCACTGTAGAGTAAAGTGCCACAGCCTCACCAAACTAGGTGGTGCTGTTGTGATTTTGTAGCAAGTCAAATTTTATGAGGTGGTTTTGTTCATTCCACATCCAATCAGTTTCAAATTTAGATGTGTCATTCTCTAAAACTAGTTGCCAACCAAAGCTACAGATCCCAGATTGCTCCACTATTAATCCCTAGCTGGGGGAGAAGAGATGAATTCAAATGGTTACTTATGCAAAAGTGAATACAATGGCCTTGGCTAGAACTTGAACTAGATATGCCAATACCAAACTAAAATATTGATATCATAAACAAAAGAAACTTCCATCAATAATAAAAAAAGCAATAAAAGTTAGGTTTATTTAATGCTTCCATTAATCTCCTAGTGATCTATATACAGAGCCTACTAAAGGACTAAATAGATAGATAGATAGATAGATAGATAGATAGATAGATAGATAGATAGAAAAGTTATTGGTATAACAAAGAAGTCCATCTGATGTTTGTTCATTTGTTTAGTTTTGGAGGGAAAAGACTGAGAACTTTTCAGCACCACCACCACCCCCAATATGGAAAATAAAGAACTTGCCTAACCCATTTATTGGATCAACATCTATTATTTGCATCTAACAGGATTCAGGATGTTTTATAGTAAAGATTAATAAACAAAATTGAGGATAATACCCACAAAACAAATATGACCCAAGGTGTTAGCACATGTTAAGGTTCCAACTATTGGCAAATAGTGAATACCCAAACTGGGGTCAACACATGAAAATATAAAAAAACATAAGAAAAAATTACCAGCAAAACATTTTCATAGTAAAAAAAAATGAAAAAGAAAACAGCAATGTATTTTTGGGAAAAAAATTACCCACAATACATTTAGGAAAAAAAATTACCAAAGCTTACAAGTAAATAAAATTCTGGTATTAAATAACCCATATGGAATTGATATGCCATTAAACAAACAAACTAAACCAAGACAAATAACTAGCAGTTATTCATGATTAATTTTATCTATTTGTAGTTGTGTATGATATTATTGTGAAGAATCTAAAACAAATGTCCTGGTGTTGAAAAATCAAATCTAAGCATATAAATAAAGGAATAATATGCCTAATACTTAGTAAGTAGTATTTTTATTTAATTCAAAGGGTAAAAACTAATAGATTTACCATATAAATATTTTGTGTGTGTGTGTGTGTGTGTGTGTGTGTGTGTGTATGTGTGTGTGTGTGTGTGTGTTATTTTTATGAGTTAAAGTGCTCAATATCAAAGATAAAGTATATGTAAGCATGAAATTGGACATAGCCTTAAAATTGCATGTAAGCATGAAACAGACTGCCACCACTGCATGTTGACCTCAATGTCCATATCAATATAACTCTTTTCCAGCCAACATATATGTTGGCTGGAAAAGAGTTCCACAAGTAAGAAGTGCAAGAGAAGAAACTGTTAGCATAGAACTTATGGTTACATTGAGACAATTCAACTGTAAATTGTTGAGACCTTGTTGCCAATCTATCACTACACTTAAATTTGTAGTCTAAGTACTACATAGGAAAGTTAATCAGCACAATTATCATGAAAGTATTTATAGAAAAGGATGAATATAAATACTCATGAACATGCACATATACAGATATAATTACAAAATTTGGGATTAAATTAAAAATTTCAGTTATGTCAAATTGAACAAAATATGCTAAAAATAACTTACTCCCTCAATATATACCCACACAAACATCCACATCCACATACACACACGCATGCAATATTATTCGATATTGAGCATAAAGATGTGTGCATAAATTATCTATCTGTAGATACTGAGGACAGTCTGTGTCATGCTTGAACACAATCTTCAGGCCATCTGTGTTCAAGGGTGGCTTGATTATATATGCTAGTCAGTATAAATGGTGGCTCACTATTTATATATACTGGTCAATATGAATAGTCTACACTTATATTGACACACACTCTCTGCCTGATATTTAAATATAAAT
>OZ038520.1:40366889-40461889 GCA_964036315.1 Acanthosepion esculentum
TATTCATGTCATCATCCTACTATTAATTCTTATTAATAAAATAATTACTATCCATTATTATTGTTACAAGCACTATTAGGAGGTTTTGTGCTAGACAAAAGCTTAGAAAATACTGTTAGGACATTGCATGTCATATATGACCACTAAAAAATTGCATAAACATTAAATTCATAAATCAAACATACAACTATTACTTTATCCTGTAGATTAACCTGCCACCTTATAAATTACAGTTCAACCCATGCCAAAATTAATAAATATATTTTTGGCAATAAGACCTCAACCAAAATAACACAAATAATAAAAAACAACATGCATATACTATATAATATTACCTGCAAAATATAATTTAAAATATTAGAAGCCCTAATCATAAAAATATTTACTGTTGAAACTGTATTTGTAATTTATTGAATAGATTTAGCCAAGGAAGAATCTTGCTTCTAAGTCACCATCTTTTGATATACTTTATAACATCTACAACCAAATTTTTAAAAAAGTATTTGAATACAGAGAAGAAAATGCAGCTATATAAAGCCATAATTTAAAAATGATCAGAAGTATGATTGAGAGTGCTTGATTAAAAATATTCAGATCTCTGTCTTAGCACTTTGGTTTTTGCCTATTTTTTATTGGTTCATATCTTTTGATTTACCTTTTTTTTATATCTCCCAATCTATCTTTGACAATTCATATCTGTCTATTCATATTTGTGTCTATTGATATCTATCCATATCTACCTCTGTCGTCATATACCTCTTTATCTATTTATATATCTATCTTTCTTTTTATCTCTCTCTCTCCATCTGCCTCTCTCTCTATCCATCTATCTATCTATATCTATCTATCTATCCATCTATCTATTTCCCTTTTATATCCATATATCTATATATCTATCTAACCATCTATTTATCTATCAAATCATGTATCCATATCTATCTATCTATCCATCTATCTATTTCCCTTTTATATCCATATATCTATATATCTATCTAACCATCTATTTATCTATCAAATCATGTATCCATATCTATCTATCTATCTATCTATCTATCTATCTTTCTAACCATCTATTCTTATCTCTCCAGCTATCTATCTAACCATCTATTCCTAACTCTCTATCTATTTATTTATATCTATAACTATTTATATCTATTTATCTATCAGTTTACATCTCTACATCTGTATATTCATATCAATATCTCCATCTATCTATGTGTATCTATGCATATATCTATTTATATGTACCTCGCTATCTTTAACTATTCATATCTATTTATCTCAATATTCATAGCTATTTATATCTATTTATCTTTATATCTGTTCATATCTATTTATCTTTATATCTGTTCATATCTATTTATCTCTACCATAATTATCTACTCATCTGTTTCAGCCTATTCATATCTATTATATAATGATAAAATTATGGTACTAAAGATAATGATACCAACAAGAAATTCTCATGTTTCCCATGTCATATAACTAAAGCCATTATTATTTGATCATAAACCAAATCAACATTCATGTGAATTCGGTTAAATCTCCACAGTATCAAACACAAGATTAATTTTCAACCATAAATTTTACCATTGATAGATTTTCAATATTTAAGGCAAAAAAAAAAGACAACAAAAAGAGAAACCTGTAAAATGTTACATCATCTTCACTTATATACAGTGTAATCAGTTAGTAAAAAGTGCTGATAAAATAGATATTTTAGCATATTTGCAATATTTTTTATTTAGTGACACAATGCAAACAGCTGAATAAATCAATACATAAATGAAGTCAATAAATATAAGACAGGGTAGACTGAAATATACCAGAGAATAATGTTAAAAGAATGGATTTGTGAGTTCATCAAAATTTTGGCATCTCAACTTCTGTCACTTTTTCACAGACATAATGAAACTTCCCTCTGACTTTTCTAGAAATATTTTCATGCCAACTGTTCTGACAAGCTTTTTTCCCTGGTGCTCTGACTACATGAATTTAAGCATGTTAATAGATTGGCATCTAGGTCCCACCCATTTACTGCCACTTCTACTACAACAGTTTCTTTTTTTCACACTTCCCGACAGTGAAACTCCCTTCCGCTTACCTGCTTCCCTGATAACTTCAAACTTCAAAAATTTCAATGCAACGTCAACTGCCATCTTCTGTTGACTTGAATCCACATTCATCTTTTATCCTTTCCTCAATCCCCACTCTACCCAATCTTTTCTCTCACTTTCACTCTCTGTAACTCCCTTCATACTAGAAGCATTCCCACTTTGCTTGGGATGAAATGATTAAAAAAAAGTCTGTTTATGTCTCAGTTGTAATTAGAATGCTTATTATCAATAAGTAAATATAAAGAAAATAATAGCAAAGATAATGATAAATGCAATGATAAATTATAAATGTAATATAATGATAAATGCAAAGTACTTAGTAACTTGTCTCTTTGATAGCAACAAACTCTTAAAGAACTTATTATTAGCTTGATGTCAGTTGTTACTAAAAGTGGGTGAGAAACAGATCTGTTGTTGACCTTAGAAGAATGGAATAAGAAATGTTATTAACCAGGAGCAGAAACAAGAATCATTTTATATCTTGACCTTTTAAATAATCATTTATAAAAGACAACAATATTACATTTTCTGCAAAATGTACTCTCTGTAAACCCGTGCATACTAGTGGTACTTCTGCCTTGCTTGAGGTGAAAAAAAGGAATGTTTTATGACAAAGGTTGTGTGTGGGTGGTGCAATGGATAGTAGCTCAGAATGAAAAATTGGAGGTCCAAGTTTGAATTCCAGTCAGGTTCATTGTATTCACTTACATCCAAAAACCATTTAGAAATTAATGAATCTGTCTCTTTTCACAAAAGAAACACAAAAAAGGAATAGATCTTCTAAATATTTTAGGAAATGTTAAGAACAATTCAAACAGCATTCATTTTCTTTGAATTTTATCAAATCTTAAGTCTCAAGTTATTTTTAACTTTTGTTATGTTTCTTGTTTAAGTATGAGTTTTATAAGTTTTTGCTTCATCACAGTTTCATATTTTAAATATCAAAGATGCATGAATTAAATTCAAATGAGTAAAAGAATATCCTATGATAATTATAGCTCCACTTTAATAATCTCATATATGAATATATACATAAGTGTATAAACATACATTAATGCTTGTATATGCAAGTAAATTATGTATATAAACATGTCAGAATGTGGAAAGGTTTGTATATACAACTGTGTATATGAATGTAGTATATGTTTATGTTAATAGTTATATATATATATATATATATATATATATATATATATATATATGTAAGCAAATGTGTGGATGTAGATCCGACGGTATGATGAAAATGTGGAAAAGACAAAGCAAAATGCGAATGTGTGAGTTTACTGTTTTTATTTTGTTTTTGTTTTTGTTATTCTGTCGACGTCAGACGTTTCGGTCAAATAGACCTTCTTCGGGACATGGTTAATGGAGACATATTTATATTAGATTTAAGTTTGATGAAGAGACGATATATACAGGACTGGTCAGAAACAGAAAAACTGAAATTCTAAAGTCAAGTATTCTTTCTTGGAGTCGGATACGCTGGCGTCGCGTGGGCGGCAACTACGAAGACCTGCGCACAGGGAAAAGATTGTGTCCTAAGTGGAAGGTGAGGGGGACTATTTAAAACTATAGCTTATCGGTACGTTTGTCACGCATTAATCTTGCCACACAGCTCGCGATCTGAAATATATATATATATATATATATATTTAAAAGGCACGGTGATTTGAGCGTACCAAATTATTAGAAAAGTGTAAGAATTTAGTGAAATGATGGGCCGTAAAAGCAGTTTAAGTGATTCTGAAAAGAAAACTATCACCTCAGAACTCTCAAAAGGTAAATCTACCCTAGAAATTTCTAAAATGATAAGGTGTCATCAAACAGTGAAAAAGTTCACTGCCGACCCTACACAAGTATGCAAAAGGGCAGATAAAAGCAAGCCGACGGTTATTTCACGTTGTCTCATGTCACGACTTAAATGAGAGGCCACGATGAACCCTGGACTTACCAGTCAAGAGTTGCATTGGGGATCCTACTGTGTCTAAAAGTACTTGGTGTCGGTATCTGATGGAAATAGCAACAACAGTCAAACCTGTATCAAAGCTTCTGTTGACGAGAAACCACATTCAAAATCGATTGAAATTGGCCGAGGACAATATGAAGATTGACTTCTCTAAAGTTTTGTTAACAGCCAAAACTCGAGCAACACTTGATGGGCTCGATAGATGGTGCAAAGGCTGCGTAATGAAAGGACAGAATCGCCATCAGCGTTTGATACACAAACAAGGCGGTGGAGGCATAATGATCTGGGGTGGTATTATAGGAAAAACATTAGTGGGCCCATGGAGAGTACCAGATGGAGTCAAAATGACTGCTGATACATACATAGCATTTATGAAGGAGAATCTTGAACTGTGGATGAAAAGACTGTGTCACACTTTTTCAATTAAAAGAACACAACTCTAACTTTCAGTAGCTCATCTTCTATATAATAAGTGTGAATGTTAGTCACACTTTTTCAATTAAAGAGGCAACTCTCTAACTTTCAACAGCTCTTCTTTGTGTTCTATATAACGAATGTAAATGTCACTGTGTCACTGTGTCATGCTTTTTCAATTAAAGAGACACAACTCTCTAACTTTCAAAAGCTCATATTCTGCTGCTTCTATATAATAAAAACAAATGTCAGTGTGTTTCACTTTTTCAACTTTACTCCTAGAGGCCATAGCCCAACATATTATGCCATTTTGGAAACAGGCCAACTCCATGAAAAAATTAAAAACATTCCAGGCCAGATCTGAACCTGCAATCCTGAAATTTTGGATTCCCAAGTTTTCATTACTGTAACTGTTTTTGGTAATTTTTGTACATAATTTTTGCAATAAAATTTTTTGTAAGATGGCAGTTGACACTGTTTTCTGGCTCCTTGAATTTTGTTATTAGTTTTTTGTCATTGTAACTGTTCCACTATTTCTGTCAATGATTTATAAGGTGTTTATCAATAACATTTGATTTAAAAATTTGATTCTGTTCTTACACAATTAATCTTAAAAATCACTAATGTTCCATTTAACCAAAATCCATTGTTCTTAGGAATTTATTGTGAAGTATTTTAATATAGGAAGGTACTGCAAATTATTTTAATAAAAAATAAACCAATTATTTTTTAATATAGAAATGCATTGCAAATTATCTTAATATAGAAATGCATTGAAAATTATAATAATATAGAAATGCATTACAAATTATCTTAATATAGAAATGCATTGTAAAATTATCATTACATAGAAATGCATTGCAAAATATCTTATTATAGAAATGTATTGCACACTATCTTAATATATAAATGCATTTCAAATTATTTAATTTACTAGTTGTTTATATAACCAGTGATATGGATAGTTCAAGATATTAGTTCAGTATAATAATTTATTTACATAACAAATACAAAAAACATATATAGGTATTAAGTTGAGTTAGTATAACAGAAAGCTTTTCTAGATTTTTTTAACCATTTCTTTCAGTTCCATTTAAATACTCTTGAGAATCGTATAAATCTATCTCTTCAGGCATGACTAACAAAATAGGGCTATTACATATAATATAAATGCATTACTGATGGTTTTATTATATAAGAGCATTTAAAGTAATTCAACTAAGTTTTCTATAGAAATACAGTGTAATGTATTATTATGGTCAAGAATTAATGCAAACATTATTTATATAATACACTATTGTATATTAATGTCATTAGTGCAATAGAGTGGTTGCCAAACAAGGCTATAGAGCCCAGTCTGCCTTACTATTCAATGCAACAATAAAAACAACTGTGGAGGAGAAAGCAATGGATATTTGTGCATGAGTGAATTTAACAAACCCAACTGGAATTCAAACTCAGCTCTTTGATTTCTCATTCCAAGCCATTATCCATTATACCACAATGTACATCCTAAGCATATATATATATATATATATATATATATATATATATATATATATATATATATATATATATATATATATATTATAAAAGGCTCAAACACTAATATTCCATGTTTATAATTTATTACATTGGAATTGTAATCACAATCCAATTCATCAGACTTACAAATTCAAAGAAATCGCCTTTTATATTATATTTTTACTCTGTCCTAGACATTGAGTTCTACCTGGATTCTATTCTCTTGGTAATATATATATATATATATATATATATTAATACATATGTATACATATTAGTACATATATATTACTACATCAATATATTTGAAACCTTATTATAAAATAGAAATTTATTTTACACAACAAATATTTCTTCTTTTTCAACATAAACTCATTCTTGAGTAGAATATTATACAATGAAAATTTCAGATCAAAATTCAGCTAACTTGTCAGATTGCTGACTTATTGAAGCTATCTTATATTTACAATTTGACAACATAAAAACTAAATGGACAAATTCTAGCAACAAAAGTGAAAAATGTCTTTGAAAATACCCTTCCAGAAGTATATTTATAATATGAAACATGATAAAAACATGTTACCAAGGGATATTATTATAAAATTAAACAGAACAAAATACTTTACTAATCCAAAATACAGTTTCCAAAAATTATAATATCATTTTACTAAATTTTTATACTGACATCCAGGCTTAAAATATCAAAATGTCATAATGCTTGACAAATATTTTTTTTTAAATGCTATATCTCTTTAGGACATATATGATCACAGTTCTTCACAAATTATTTTTCTTTATTATCTGTGAATTGCTATAACTTCTTGTGAAAGCTAGTGAAGCAGTTTTCCATTAATCCATTCACTTTTTGAATTCAAAGTTTTCCTTCTCCTAGAATAGCTACCAGAGAGTACGGTCTTTCCTGCTATTTAACCCAAAGCTTGGGTGAGAAAAAATGGATTTATGCCTTTCAAATGAATCTTTGAACAACTGACTAGAATAGAAATTTAAGATGGCATGCTGATACTATTTTCTGTAAAATATATATCACCCACACTGGCTAATAATATAATATTCAATTAAAATTTATATTTGAATTCTTGTAAAATCATATATACTAATGTGTGTGCATCTGTTTAGATGTACATACATATAAACAAAATTAAACATTGCCTACAGTTTATATTCACCTCTATATATAGAAACGTACAAGTGTGTCCATATGTAAATGTATATTTACATGTACACACATTTTGTGTATACATACATATAAAAACCCATATATACAACTTTTGACAAATTTTTACATACACCCAAAAAACCCGCATTCACTTGTAAATATTAAGAAATTGAATCTTATACAGTGAAAATTTCAGATAAAAATTCAAATGCATTATACTATGAAGTTATTGATCTACCTTTAGATATACATACATATATTCTGTGTGTGTGTGTGTGCAAATGTATAAAAAAATAGATTAGATTAATTTTAGATTTAGATTAATAATCCAAAGTTCTTTAGTATTTTTGTTTTTATTTTAAAAAAAACAGTGCTCAGTACATAAGTAGAGCCTAAATTATAATTATTTTTAAAAAATATGATTCCATCACTACATAAGAGTTCTTTCAATGTTAACCCTTACGCCCGCCCCTTATTGAAATAATTGCTTCAGCCATTCCCATAGTAATTAATTTTATAAATGAATATGCTTATAAAGCTGCATAAATTTCAAGACTAGTTATTCAAAAAATTTTGCTTGAAGATGAAACAGAGCTTGATACTTTAATTCAATTTAATTTTTATAATTAAATTGAAGTTTTTAGCTCTTGTTTTTGAAACATGAGAACTCTTATGTAGCGATGGAATCACATTTATCAATTTTTCTCCGAGTGAGGCAGTAAAGCCACTGAGATACAAAGAGTTATTGGGTGTGAAATAGTTAGAAATGGAAACATTGCTAAGAAGCAAGAACAAAAGAAGAGTAATCAGAAGGACAATAGATACTGATTGACATTGCTTTTAAATTCTTGGCCTTTTGGCTGAGATTCGATCACTTGATACTGACCTGGCACAGGGGGAATGGAGCTCCACAACCAAGAAGTGTGAGAAAAGAAACTGTTAGCATAGAATTTACAGCTACATTTAGCCAAATCAACTGTAAAGTGATGAGAACCTCATTGCCAGTCAAGTACTGTGCTTAAATTTAAAGAGTTTAGGCATCCTATTAAAACAAGTCTTATTAAATAAAAACAAATTCTATTTAACTTTTTATTTTGTCTTTCTAATTTCTGAATAATCAAGAATTACAAGTGATCAGTATGTTAGAAAACATGTGTTTGACTTAAATTCTAATTCCAGCAATCTAAAATGCAAGAATTAGTCAAAGACATCTAGTCTAAAATACTGATTCCTTGCAATTCTTGATAACAACTGTAGAAACAGTTGAAAGTACTCAAATGTATAAAAAATGAACTTTGGACAGTTTAACATTTTTAATCTTGGTGTAAAATATCTCAGTTGGAAAGAAAGTACGAAAAGACAAATAGAAGGATGATAAGTTCTGGGAAGGTGGAATCTCAAAGCTGACTTAAAGACAGTGAAAGGTAGTGGAACAAAATATCACATATATGGTTGAATAAATCTATGTACAAATATCTAAATATTTTTTTTTAAATAATGAATTTATTTGAACAAAGTATCTATAAACAAAAACCAAAATGTTTTTTTTTGCTATCTTCTACCAGCTGCAATGATGAAGAAAGGCACCATCACCAGTGAGTCACTCCATTTCATGAAGCTTGTTCCTTAATCAAGACACAATCCCACCAACACTCCAAAGGAATGCCATTGAATGAGGGCCACTAACCCCAGAAGTCTCAACTGCCACAGGAGTAAAAATAAATCTGTCAACAAGAGAAGAATATTTAACTATTTTTTGATCTCTGCATCCCATGTGACTGACCCCAGCTCAACCGCGGACCTGATCAAATTACCAACTGAAAATGCACAGGTCACAATATTATCTTTAAAATTCACTCACAAAACACTACAATCTTTTGTTCTGACCCAATATATTTGTAAGCACAATGACATTTAAATAAAAGAACAGAAACTATAAGGATTAAATTGGATACTATAACTACTAACCCATTATTTTTCTTTCATTTTGTGCGTGTATGCATATGTATTTGTGCATATATGCATGTGTATGTATTTATGTTTGTGTATGTACATGTAAATATATATACATATATTATTATTTTTTGCCTTGTCTTTACTTGTTGCTCTTTATCATAACTCTCTAAGTGGAATAAATTTTATTAGAAACAAAGAAAAGAGTACTGAACTCTCCTCTATATGGCAGTGAATGCTGAACAATCTCCTCACAGATGCAGACATGAAGCAACAGAAATGTGGTTCTACAGAAGGATGCTGAGAATACCATGGACTGAGCATGTAAGCAATGAGGAAGTTTTCAAGAAAAGGGAAACAAAAAGGACACTTGTACTTAACATTAGAGAGAGTTGAAATTTTTAGATCACACGAGGAAAGAGCGTTTGGAAAATTTGATACTAACAGGACCTATAAAAAGCAAGAGTGACAGAAGCAAAAAATACATAACCTATTTAGTAAATGGATGGTGGAACAATGTTTAGGATAGATAACAAAAAGACGAAATGCGTTAAGAACTACAAAAAACAGGAAATATTAGAAAGCCATGATCACCAATGGTATATAGTAGAAGAAAAATAAAAATAAAACAGAATACAACAAAATTTGAACATGTATCTCATTGGTGACTAAATTGTTTGAAGCATCATTCCTGAAGGATGCACATAAATTATTTGTAATACAAGCTCAAGACCCACCAATACAAGCTCAAGACTTCTTAGAAGTTACTGCTAGGCAATGAATATAGGTAACTGAAGAAGAATTTTCCAAAAAATTAATAATGCACTTTTATTTATTCATTTAACTATTACCAAGTTATAAAACCCAATATTTTAATGGTTGTTGATCAAAACAATCATTATATGTGTTATATTTTTAAATACCTGGTGCGATGGCTAAATTGTCGCCACATTATATCTTTCATTTTGCACATTCACATTGTTTATTTTTTTTATTTTGTCGACTGCACAGTATAATACGGTCAGGTGATTACCATCTGTGAGAAAAAAAGCACCATGATACAATTCACACTGCCAGAAATTTGGAAACAGTATACTGTACTGTTTAGTATTCACACCAGAAACTCCAATATGAACATTTCAGGGTGTTTGGGTGTCACTGAGGACAGTGCAGAGAATTCAGAAAGAGTTGGATGACTCAAATGGTAAATTATTAAGGTGTCTGGAATGATCACTAGTGAGGGGGACATTATGCCTCCATTTATCTTTCCACAGGGCCTCAGACTCATGTAGGCCTATATTAAGTGCCTTCAGGAGCTAGTGTTGCCCTGGGGCAAGAGAGTGTCTGCTGGAATACCTTATGTCTGGCAACAGGACTCTGCATCATGCCACGCAAACAGGGGAACACAGCCACTGTTGTCAGACAATTTCTGCGACCACATCACCCTTTATATCTGCCCACATAACTCCCCAGACTGTAATTTCTTTGATTATTATATGTGGAGCATAGTTGAGCAAGAGACAAACAAAACTCCTTGTAACACCAAAGCAAGGATTATGGCAGCATTCACTAACTTACACAAGGAGACTGTCCAGAAGAGTTGCAGGAGTTCTCAAAGTCATCTGAAGGCTGTGATTGAAGTTAATGGTGATTTCCTTGAATAAATTTACTCTTTAGTATTTCAAGATATTTTTGTGTAATTTTGGTAAATATATCTGTTAAAATGAGATGCCAGTGTTATTTTCATTTTTGCATAATTTAGACAATTTATCCATCGCACCTCTGTGTGTGTGTGTGTGTGTGTGTGTGAGTGTGTGTGTGTATGTGTATATATATATATATATATATATATATATATACACGCACACACACACACATACATAACATATATTATAAGTTTGACAAAATTATTAAAGAATTATTTCGACATTAGATAATGTTTTTTAATCCTTTCACCCCAAACACATGGGTTCACCTCTTTATCCTACTTTATCTAATCAAATGTACATCTTAAAGTACATTGATATATATGGAACCCAGAATGATGAAAAGATATAATAACAATTGAAGTGGAAAGATTATATAGTATTAATTGCAAGGTTTGCTGCAAAGAAAGTTGGTTCACTGTACTGTAGTAGATAAATTTTCTCACCATTTAGAGATTCTTGTGTAAAATCCAAAGAAGAATCTGCAATCTTATTGGTCCTGGCCTGGCATCTGGGCTTCAGTCACTTTCCCATTACCATAATGTAGATTTCCTGTGCTTTTTATATAAATATTTTCATGATAATTCTTCTGATGAGCTTTCCTCTTTGGTATCTAGACATTATGAATCTAAGCACAGTACTAGATCAGTGGTAAGATCTCATCATTTTATAGGTGAAATAGCTAGATGTAACTAATTTTATGCCAACAGTTTCTTCTCTCATTTATCTCACTTGAGGATATCTCTCCTATCTTTTTGCTTTCCTGTCGACTGATCTTCAAAAATGTTGAACATTAACTTTTGTCTTCTTATTTCCTGTTCTTTTATTGTTCTCTTTCCTTACTGTTTTTCTTTTCCTTATATTCTTTCACACTCAATAATCTCTTATGTCTTAGTGGCTTTATTACCTGTCTTGGGTTGAATAATTTAAAAAAGTTGGATCAGAATCCATCATAATAGGAAATATATATCAAAAATTAAAAATGGTGGCATGCCTAGAGAACATAATTAGTAAAAAAATAGCAACAAGAGGAAAAGGAAGTAAAAGAGAAAAAGCTAATGTAAAGTAAAAAAAAACAAGAAGACGACAAATGATCATGACACAATCCACGTATGCCCATCCATGCAGATGGGGGCATGACTGCATGCAGGAAGAACAGACACATGAACACAAACAATAAGGAAAAAAAACTTACACCAATGATAAGTGCATAAAAAAAGAAAAATCAAAAATATATGTAGTAAATTGCTGATATTCTCCAAAGAGTGGACAGACAAGTTCGCCTATGAAACAATGGAGTCAGGATGCTGAAGGTAACATCAATCAGCTAAATGACAAAGTTTTACTTATATATATATATATATATATATATATATATATATATATATATAGGGAAAATGTTATAATTGTTCCAACAAGAGAAAAATGTATATTTTAAAAAAAGAGAGCAACTGCAAATGTTTTAGTATATATATTATATTTTATTCTTCATATTTTTGCTACACACGTTTCCAGTCTCATGACATTCTTCAGGCAAATTAAAGGAATCAATTTTTAAAGGAATGAAATTTCCTTATGTTCTTTTAGTGTTTCATTGTCAGCCTTGATCTCGTTTTTTTGACTGTTAGCAAAAGTGAATTTCTGCCTAAGTGGTAAGAAAATCATTAGGTTTAGTCTTAGTGGTGGCAATGACAGATGTGTTGATGATAGAGGCCCCCTAACTCCACATCACTCCTGAGACTGTCAAATCTATTTCCATTTTTATGTATTGTGTGTGCTAGCTTGCACATGAATCAGCATACACATATATATACATACATATATATATGGATCTATTATAAATTTACTAATTTAAAAATAAAAATTTAAAAATATGGTTCCATTGCTACACAGGAATTACCAGGTTTCAAAAGCAGAAACTAAAAACTTAAAATTTAATTATAAAATGAAATTAAAATTCCTGCAAGGATTAATGTAAGGAATTTTTGTCCTAATTTGTTTTTTACCATTTGGTTGTATGGAAGTGTATACCAAATGATTTTTCTACTTCTGTCTTTTCTAGGGTTTCCACTTTCATTTTTTATATAATTTATTTTTGGGCTTTTGTTGCCACTATGCTTTAGAGCATTATTATAGAAATTACTATGTTCACGGAAAATTTTCTCATTTACTGAATATTTGAAAGTAACTCATATTTTGATACAATAGTTGTCAGTAAAAATGAATACCCTAACACACATTGTCAAAATGATTGAATTTACCCGTATCCTTAGAAACTAATATTAAGAATGTATGTGCTTATAAAACTCAGTAAATTTCAAAATAAGTTATTCTAAAAATCACTTGAAAATGAAACAGTATTAGGGATTTTAATTTAATTCTATAATTAAATTTGAAGTTCTTAGTTTCTGTTTATGAAACATGATAATTCCTGTGTAGCGATGCAACCATATTTTTAAATTAGTAAATTTATAATATTTATCCTCTGCAGAATTGTATTGAGCACTGTTTTTTAAAAATAAAAATAATTAATAAGAACACTGGATTATAAATCTTACTGTTCTTTCTCTTTATTTTAATATATATATATATATATATATATATATATATATATAAGGAAGAGTGAAGTTGGTTTCAGTTTCTTCCCTTCCTAGATATCATGTTACACAGAAATAATAACAAAATCAATTTTGACATTTACAGAAAAGCTACAAACAAAATAACCTGATCAGTTTCTACTCAAATCACTCTTCTAAAATTAAATCTGGAATTATTATAGATTTCTGTCTGAGATCATTAAGAATCTGCATCTCCCAATATTTACCTAAAGAAGAAACATACATAGAAAACACATTCAAAAACCTACAATACCCATATCATTTCATCCACAACACAAGAAGAAAGGCATACAAAATATACGACTGAAACAAAAATAATAATATAATCCGTAATAATAAATTATATGAAAACAGATGCATAATACTACTGACCAATTCTGTCACATCCACTATCCAGAACAACCTATCCCATCTAAATAATCTTAAAATAATCACAAACACTTCCAAAACCATTATGGATATAATCAGATCCTCAAACACTAAGAGTAATAATATTTCCCAAACAGTCATTTATAAAATAAATTACCAAAACTGTTCCTCCCAATGCATTGAAGAAACAAGCAGAAATTTAAAAAACACATCTATGAGCACAAAAGAAACCTCACAAAAAACAACTTAACTAATGAACTAGTCATACGTAGAAATAAATTCAACCACAATTTTTATTTTAAAAATGCTAAACTCATACAAAAAGAAAAAAAACTCACTTAGAAGGAAAATCCTCAAGAGTGCCACCATTGGATATTATCCAAATATTAATCTACACCCAGTTTTTTTCCCAATATCATTTTTCCTAAGAGAATTACTACTCTTCCAAGCCAATGTACACAACTGTATCAAGAAATCAAAAGAAAATGGTTGAATCAATCAATGCAACAATAAAAACAATATTTCTACATGTGATAGTACTTGACAGAATTTTCAGTTGACAATATGAATACAATAGTGTTTTCTAAATTCTTCTAATTGCTAAGGACATTTTGTTTGTTTTCAATAAATTAATTTCATTTTTGCATTGAAAAAGTCCATATTGTATGAAATGCATCAGTTAATAATACATTTTTCCTTTACCTTTATACATATATATATATATATATATATATATATGTATATATGTATATATATATATATATATATATATATATATATATATATATATATATATATGATGAAAATGTGGAAAAGACAAAGCAAAATCCGAATATGTGAGTTTACTGTTTTTATTTTGTTTTTGTTTTTGTTATTCTGTCGACGTCAGACATTTCGGTCAAATAGACCTTCTTCAGGATATGGTTAATGGAGACATATTTATATTAGATTTAAGTTAGATGAAGAGACGATATATACAGGACTGGTCAGAAACAGAAAAACTGAAATTCTAAAGTCAGAGTATTCTTTCTTGGAGTCGGATACGCTGGCGTCGCGTGGGTGGCGCTACGAAAACCTGTTCCTTGTAGAGACTGCAACTTGAGTTATGTAGGCGAGACAGGTAGATCATTGAAATCTCGCATTTCCGAACATAAACGTGATATTCGCCTCGGTAATTTAAGTAGTGATTTGTTTGTACACATAGCCAAATCTGATCACAATTTTGATTTCGACTCAGTGAAGATTTTAAAATATATCCACAATAAAAACCTTAGGCATATTTACGAGGCTGGCATGATAGCCACCTCACACACAATAAATACCCGACAAGGTTTCTTTCATATATCAAGTTGTCTAGCCAGATTAATGCTTGACAAACGTACCGATAAGCTATAGCTTTAAATAGGCCCCCCCTTTCCACTTAGGATAAAATCTCTTCCCTGGGAGCAGGTTTTCGCAGTGCCGCCCATGCAGCGCCAGCGTATCCGACTCCAAGAAAGAATACTCTGACTTTAGAATTTCAGTTTTTCTGTTTCTGACCAGTCCTGTATATATCGTCTCTTCATCTAACTTAAATCTAATATAAATATGTCACCATTAACCATGTCCTGAAGAAGGTCTATTTGACCGAAACGTCTGACGTCGACAGAATAACAAAAGCAAAAACAAAATAAAAACAGTAAACTCACATATTCGGATTTTGCTTTGTCTTTTCCACATTTTCATCATACCGTCGGATCTACATCCACACATTTGCTTATATATATATATATATATATATATATATATATATATATATATATATATATATTTATCATCTCTTTCATTAAACTTAAGACCCAATGACTGCTAACTTAACATTCCGGTCATAGGGTCAGCAATTAATCTCCAAATTATTTATACAATTTTTCACTGACCAGACCAGATGTTACTGAGGAAATGTCACATGTGTACATTGTAAATTTCATGAAGATAATTTACTTCTAGTGTTTTTATCTGATAGCTTTATTAAGGTGATTAAATCACAGCTATCTGATAAACAATCCTTAAAGCAATTTAATCAATTATGTAAGTTAACTATGTATGAACAAATTATGTATATATATATATATATATATATATATATATATATATATATATATATATATATATACATAAATATATATATATAAAAAGAATTTATAAACATAAAAATGTCTTGAAATATATATATATATATATATATATATATATATATATATATATATCAACCAACCAACACTCAACAAAATTTATTACAAATATAGCAATAAAATATTAAAATGCATATAAAATTTAATAGCATTTTACATTTCTACCAATTTTCGGTCAGCTCCCTTATTTTGAAATACTTGTTTTGCAAAAAATTCCATAACTTCAATGGATTAATTTAAAATAATTGCAGAGCACATTCATGCATTTTTTTAAAAAATCGCCATCACAACAAAATGCATATTTTATCACAGTTACAATAAGTTTGTCTTTGTAATTTACCCCAGAAGATGATCTTGGAAAAGATCAAAAGTACTTGGGTAGGAAAAAACTATGGCACCTTCCTCAATGTATTTCATCTTGACATATATATATATATATATATATATATATATATATATATATATATATATATAGTAGATACTCCATTCATTTATTAAATAGTATTTTTATTTGTTTTTGTCTGCTGGCCTGAATGTTCAAGAAATGTTATTAAAGGAAAATATGTGCTCTTTGGCAGGATTCAAACCTGCATCTCTCTGGGCAGAGAGAAACCATCATCAGATCTGATGTGCCTTAATCGACTCAGCCATGAAGAAGCTTTGCCAATCAAGCAAAGTCTGAACAATGCCTTTAAGTGAAATCCTTCTCATCATAGATTACTCAAAATTATCATATCTGCCCAGTTTTGTATCCAAATGTAAACAAAGTAATTTTCTAAAGAAGTAATGGATTCGTTTTTATTTATTAATCTTACAGATTTTTATCACTTTAAACATTATTTTTAGTAGATACTGATATTTGAATAGATGCTCCATTTATTTATTAAACAGTATAGTTATTTATGTTCATCTAAGCAGCCTGAATTTTCAAAGTATTTTATTAAGGAAAAATATGAGCATTCTTCAGGATTTGAAATGGCATCTGTATTGGCAGAGAGAAACTGTCATTAGATCTGACATACCTTAACAGATTCTAGATATATATATAATTTTTCAAATTCAGAAATTGAACAAATTTTGGAGTTCTTTTCTTATCAGAAAAATCAAAGTGAGTTTTCCAAGTAGCCGTAACTTTGTAATCACCATTATATTCATCCAACTCTTTCTGAATGCTCTGCACTGTCCTCAGATTAAAACACTGAAATGTTTGTATTGGAGCTTCCAGCATGCATGCCAAGCAGTACAGCATGCCATTTTCAAATTTCTGGTGGAATGAATTTTGTCATGGTGTTCTTTTCCGCACAGACAATGCCCACATGACCCTACTATCAAGTGCAGTCAACAAAATCCAAAACAACACACATGTGCAAAATTAAAAATATATATATATTACCAAGATTTTTGTTACTTAAATATATATATATAGGGTGCGATAGGTAAATTGTCGCCATATTATATTTTTAATTTCACACACACTCACACGCACACACACACACACACACACACACACACACACACATAATATACGGTGCGATAGGTAAATTGTCACCATATTGTATTTTTAATTTTGCACACACACATGCACGCATATATAGGGTCCGATAGGTAAATTGTCGCCATATTATATTTTAATTTCACACACACTAACACACATAATATACGGTGCGATAGGTAAATTGTCACCATATTGTATTTTTAATTTTGCACACACACACACGCACGCATATATAGGGTGAGATAAGTAAATTGTCACCATATTATATTTTTAATTTCACACAATCACACACACACACACACACACACATAATATACGGTGCGATAGGTAAATTGTCACCATATTGTATTTTTAAATGTTGCACACACACGCACGCATAGGGTGCGATAGGTAAATTGTCGTCATATTATATTTTTAATTTCGCGGGTGTACACACACACACACACACACACATATCCAAATGGGTAAACATGGGTAGGTATACACATGAGCAATCATATACAAATACATATAAATACTCTATAGTCTAAGAAAAACAATGCCCAATGTTAAATAACAGAGCTATTTAATATATATATGCATAAGAAATGTACATAATACTTTACATTAATTGCCCTAAGTGCAATTAATGTAAAGTATTATGTACATTTCTTATGCATATATATCATAAATATATATAAAACAATTTGAAAAAGCCTTTACCTTGACATGTTTTGCTGACGATCATAAAATTATGACAACACAATAACAAGTCTTGTTATGTTACCTACAAAGTTTATAGCTAATGAAATTGAAAGAACTTTAGCTAATTTCAATATAAAAATTATCACAAATACTTAGAAGTTTAAATTGACTGAATGTAAAACAGAGAGTTAATTTTACATCAGAAATAAGACCCTACCAACTAGAATGTAAACGCTGTTTCCAAAAACACATTGATGAAACAGCCCAAGATTTAAAAGAAAGATTATATGAACATAAAAGCAGTGATGTGCAGAGGTTTGGTGATGCCAAGGGCCCACTCCTTGATTGTATGCTCCTAAGACTCAAATAGTGGGGTGGCTATAGGGCTTAGTACTCTAGAAATGTGATAAAGAAAAACATTTTAAATATGTAAAAACAGATGAAACATGGAATAAACACTTTATTCGAATTAAATTTAAACTAAATTTTTATTTCACTCTTTGATTAGATGCCCTCCCAGGACTGTCGCACCCTCTGCCCCTCCACTTTTGTATGCTACTGCATAAAAGGGACTTAAAATTAGGCAACACAATTAATGCATTTGTGTGGCACTGAAATCTTTGTGATAAATATTTTGACCTGAAAAATGTCATTAAATAAAAAAATTAAAATAATTTATTCAAATGCCAACATGTTGACAGTGCATCGATTTATTAATCCATTGCAACTGGACCATTTTAACTCTTGAGAGATGACAGGGCCATTCTATTGGTTGAAAACCTGAATGACGAAGAAGACGACTGGCCAATCCATTGGTCCAATAATACAAGCCTCAAGATTAGCTGGCTGGTTTTCATACCAGCCAATCAGATTGCTTTTTACATTTTGTGCACATTTCAATAGCAATTTCTATGATAGTTTTCTGCATGCTGTGATTTTATATAGATTTTTTTTGTGTTGCAAGTGAGAGCTTGTGAAAAGGGTTCTGTCTTTTTGGCACTGAAACTTCAAATGAGGTTCTGTTAATATATCCCTCTTTTCCTACCAAATTAGTATTGAAACAATGTAGAATACTTAAACTATAAAAATACTGAGTTAAAATTAATTAAAATCTAATTTCTGTAATGATACAGTTACAGTAAAATTCAAGCATTCATATGTTTAACATGAATCATTGCTAAAGTTAAAATAAGGCATGCTTACCTGTGCATACTCTTTTTCAATAGCTGACCTCTTCTGGCTAAAAACTCTGCAAATACATGAGATTATGACAATGTAAAAACAGAAAAGTAAGAATAAAAATAAGATAAAATTAAGAATATTTTTAAGAGAACATGTAAGTATCTTTCCTCCTAACACACAGACATATATCTTTATTAGGTGAAGCTATCTTGAGCATTAAGGAGCAATGATACACAGAGGTTTGGTGATACCCATGGGCAACTCCTTGATTGTATGCCCTTAAGACTCAACTAGTGAGGGATAGTACAGAGAAATTAGACAAAGGAAGACATTTTAAATATATACAAAACAGATAAAACATGAAATAAACACTTTATTTTAAATTTCAAAAACTAAATTTTCATTTCACTCTTTGATTATATACGCTGCTGATAGGGATGCCAAGGGCTGTCACACCATCTGCCTCCCCTTCTACATGCTACTGGATCCTTTGCTAGTAGAGGTTAAGTTTAGAATATATGTATATGTGTTGCATTTAGAAAGCGGTGTTTATACATTTGTTTTAGTTTTTATTATTGTTTTTAAATAACCATGATAACTATTTCAAGTGAATTTAAACCTTACTTAATAGGTTCTTATTGTGATCCTTTCAGTGGATTGCAGAGGTTTGGTGATGCCTGGGACAACTCCTTGATTGTATAGCCGTAAAACTCTAGTAGGTGTTTGGGGGGGGGGCTATAGTGTTATATAATATAGCTATGTAACAGAAAAGTATTGTGTCAGAAAAGTATTTGCTGTGTTATCTAAAGAATATTTAATTCAATACTCTGCTTCTTTTTGTTGTATTTGACTAAATTTGCACTTAGTTTTTAACTTCTTCCTCACTCACTAGTGGATAATGGAAAAATTGCCTGCATCCAAACCACTCAAATTCAACCCGGAAAACTTGTCTGAAGCCTGGAGGAGATGGAAAGCAGAACTAATATTATTTTTACAAGCAACTGAATCCGATATTAAACCCGGAAAAGTCCAAACACCCATTTTGCTAATGTGTAAAGGTGCAAAAGGAAGAGAGATTTTTCCACATTCAGGTTTGAAAATAATAGCAAAAAAAACGAGTACATGTATCCAAATTATTGCAACCTATCTATGCTCATAATCAAGGTATGTAACACATTATTATATAAAATATAGGACCTAGTACTGAGAAATGTGAGAAAGGAAGTCATTTTAAATATGCAAAAACAAATGAAACATTGCTGCACACAAGCCACCAATCTGCAAGTGGGTGGCATGCCACAAGCATTTATAGCTGGTGGCCCATTTTTGGACTGCTGGCATGTTCATCCTGGCAAGGTTACCACTGGCAAACTGCTAGTGGCCCACCATTGGTTGCCACTAGAGAACCACTGGTGTTGCCATCAGCCACATGCCAGTAGGTCACTAGCAGCTTGCATGTAAGGATGAAATAAACACTTTATTTCAAATTTCAAAAACTAAATGTTTATTTCACTCTTTAATTGGATGCCCTCATAATATGAATGCCCTGGGCTGTCAGACCCTATGTCTCCCCTTCTACACACTACTATTCAGGAGTCTATTACATCAACCATCATAGTTTTACGTCAAGAGTGGCATTCTGTATCATAATATAACTAGTCAATGTAGGTGATTACTGGGTAACCAGCTGTCTTGCACTATGTCTAGGTGTCCAGAGCAGTAGATCACTCACAAGTTCTTGTTTTGCTTGCCAGCAGTGTTGTGCAAAGCACATTCTGCATTCACATAAAATTTAATTGGCCTCATTAAGTTCGGTTTCTTGTATCTAACGCGTAAAATATCTGGAATGGGTCCATAGAGCTGTTGTCTCCAAGAGATGGTAAGTATAGCTCTCAGCATCTGAGTGCAGGTTCCATCAAGCTTAGACTCTAGGGTTTTAGTTAATGCCCAAACAGTGGCACCATACATTAAAACTGCCTCTACAGTGGCTCCATACATTAACACTGCCTCTACAGTGGCTCCATACATTAACACTGCCTCTACAGTGGCTCCATACATTAAAACTGCCTCTACAGTGGCTCCATACATTAACACTGCCTCTTCAGTGGCACCATACATTAACACTGCCTCTACAGTGGCTCCATACATTAACACTGCCTCTTCAGTGGCTCCATACATTAACACTGCCTCTACAGTGGCTCCATACATTAACACTGCCTCTACAGTGGCTCCATACATTAACACTGCCTCTACAGTGGCTCCATACATTAACACTGCCTCTACAGTGCCTCATACATTAACACTGCCTCTTCAGTGGCACCATACATTAACACTGCCTCTACAGTGGCTCAAAAATTATAATCATCAGCTATTGATTGCTAATCCATTGTTGGATAAAGTCGTTCCCAACTCCTGTGACAAATGTAAGTATCGTCTCTTCTGTCATATTATATATAGATATATATTATATATCATACTGGTATATTTGATGACAAATTGTTTAATCTGACATCCAGTGTAAAATATATGTATAGTCTATGCGTATATGCTTCTATGTGCATATTTTCAATGGTTGCTCCTTGTTATGGTAGAGAAGCTTGTGTGGTCTAATGACTCTGGGAATGGTACTGCTGGGAGTTCTAAACTCCTGGTAGAGTCTTGGTGGCAAGATCAAAGATAATGGCCCAGACTAAACGAAAACAATCCCAAAGACACCAATCACCTGAAGATGGCGAGAGCATACAATGGTCAAAACGTCATGAATAGAGCAACAAAGATGAGGATAACAGTCCAAACAGTGTAAATAATTACAATACATCTCGAAAATATAGGCAGATATTGACATATAAATTCAATTTCTCTTTAATATTGCAATTTTATCTTTCCTAAGTATACTTTAAAATATCAAACTAAACAATGTTTTTCAGCACCCTTTTATAAAAAGGTGCTGAAAATCCCTAACTACCTTCCTAAAATCTGACCAAATTGCTAAACATCAGAATTTTTTAAAAATCTCTTCTTGATAGGGGCATGAACTTTTCAGCACCCACTCATAAAATAAAAATTATCATCTTTTTAAAAAAACAATAAAACTTGAAATAAGTTAAACAGTATTTATTAAACAGGATACACCCAGTTTTCTTTGAATTCCTCTTTTTATAATACCAATTTTCAAAAATATTTTTTAATAAATAAATAAATATATGAAAACTAAAAATTTACTTATGTTAAAAATCAATATAATTTTCATTTTGTGTTGTTTAGAAAATAAGAGAAAAATGCTTAAATTTTATTTTATTTTTAAAAAGAACAATTTGGGTATTATACCTGCTGTATAACCTAAGTTTACTTTTTAAAATTATTTCTAATATAAAAAAAATTGTTATAAAATATTTTCCTTTTCTTAAAGAGTAATTTCAAAGTGGAAAGTAGTATTCATTTGATATATATTACCACTGTAGGTAAAAATGTGCAGTTATCTACTCTAAACAGAAAATATATTCTTTTTTTAGCTCATTGATTTTTTATTTGTTGATGCTATACAGCAGTGAAGTATGGTACTCATATTTGCAGGCTATATTTCAAGTATTGGCATCAGTATGTGGTTGGAAACAAAAAAAAAAAAAAAAGATGATTTCTGAAGCTGCAATATCTCTAGGTTCTTTTTTGACAAAAGTAAAGAACAGAATGTCCTAAGTTACTTAGATTACTTTCCTACCATTTCTGTTGACATAACTCTATAAGACTGACTTTTTAGCCATGAATGACGATATTAAAAAGTACAGTGAATACCCATTTTTAATTGTGTTGCACTTTTTTCAGTTGGCTCATCTTTCACATTAAAATATACCTATATATTTAGGATTGTTTTTAAGCTATTTTACTCAGTTTATTATTAAAATAGGTTTGAAATGATATTGATTGAAGGCTGGCTCATTTTTTTACATCTATTTTGCCATGTGTACTAATAAAATAAGCACACACCATCTCTCCTCTTGCTTGTAATTATCCATTACAATAAATATAACATTTTTCAGCACTAAGCTGAAATAAGTCAAATAACACTTCATAAGTTTGTACCTGGTATTGTTATTATATTACACAATGTATTTCTTGTTTACAAAAATAATATTTTTAAAAATTAACTTTTAATATATTCATAATATTTTTCTGATAAAGATTAATATTCCAATAAATATTTAATTAATATTTTACAGATCATGTATGAATGTATGAATAAGAATTTGATACAAATATGCTAGTAACCCACTGACCTATTAAAAAACCCCTTGCTGACCCATGATATTAAATAGTTTGAATACCAGTAAAGCTGGAATTAAAAAAAATACTCTTCTGAGAACCAATGGCCAACAAGCTAGAGATAATATAAACATGTCTAGAGAAATCTCATCTAGTTCGAGTGCTCAGGATCGCCTCATCAGTGATGTTATGACTTGGGGTCATGACAAGTTTCAGGTCTTCCAACATCATACTTGTTCGCCCAAGAGAACCTACCGGAACAGTACTATTCTAGTAGGCGATCCTGAAGCAAAAGAAATTCACCAAGCACGCAACAAATGGACTCATTAAATAAATGCCACTGCTGACCAATCGTTAACGACTTACGTCACTTCCTCCGCAGCCAAGACGATACAAAAAAAGAACAGACAGCATGCTCATCATTTTTTATTGTTCTTATTTTTAGTACTACTCAGTTATTTCCTAACCTGTTTCTACTAAGTCCAAGAACACACTGCCAAGCCCAGGGATTGAACTCACAATTACTATGTCACCAAATTCATTAATCATTGCTTTAACCCTTTGAGCCTTGACAACTGCTTCACCAGTGGTAGAGAAAAATGACATAATGCCCAGCCACCAGTTGAACAGTGGTAAAGAAAAATAACTTAATGCCCAGTTACCAGTTGAACAGTGGATAAACACTTGTAATTATTTTTATATCTACCGTGAAACATTACATACCAATTATTTGTGAATATTAACTCAAGAGCTCAAGCAGAAGGGTTAAAATTGTTCAAGAACACAAGGCTCAAAGAGTTAATCCACTATAATCCCATGTGACAATAGACTAGTGGATATCACTAGACATGGGTAGTAGGATGAGAACAATCTATCCCCTCCCTAGATTAAATAAGGGGTTCAGTTCAGAATTCCTAGTAGGTTACATGGATCAATATACACCTGATGAAGTCCAGAGGGCACAAGAATCGAAATGTCATGTTAACAACAAATATGAAGACACTAGTCTGCACGTAATTAGTGTAAATAATTCAAATGCTATTTTTAATGTCATCATTTGTAATTAACAAAGAAATAATATCTTTATTCTTTTCTTCCAATTGGCCATTGTATGTTCTTTTATTCCCTGTAACTGGTCTTTAATCTTTCTTTACTTTAAAGTAGCTTTCTGATTTTCATTCAAAAAACAAAGAATAGCTTTCTTTCTTTCTTTAATCATTTTATATTTTAATCTATTTTCCCGCCATTTCTTTTCTTTTTTAGCCATCCCTTCTTTCCATTTTTATCTTCAAAAACTATTTTATTGTTACCATTTTTAATTTTTCTCTTTCTAATTCTCTTTTTATATTCACTTATTTTCAATTTACATTGTTTACTTTGTTCGAACTGTTGTCCTCATCTTTTTTTCATATTCATAACATAAAACTATTTTATTGTTACCATTTTTAATTTTTCTCTTTCTAATTCTCTTTTTATATTCACTTATTTTCAATTTACATTGTTTACTTTGTTCGAACTGTTGTCCTCATCTTTTTTTCATATTCATAACATAAAACTATTTTATTGTTACCATTTTTAATTTTTCTCTTTCTAATTCTCTTTTTATATTCACTTATTTTCAATTTACATTGTTTACTTTGTTCGAACTGTTGTCCTCATCTTTTTTTCATATTCATAACATAAAACTATTTTATTGTTACCATTTTTAATTTTTCTCTTTCTAATTCTCTTTTTATATTCACTTATTTTCAATTTACATTGTTTACTTTGTTCGAACTGTTGTCCTCATCTTTTTTCATATTCATAACATTACAGTTGTTGTATGTTCAAGCATTTTTCAGGTGATATACATTGGAATTTCAAACAAACCTTTTATTTTGTCCATTGTGGTAGATTGTTCTCATTCCACATGCTATGCCTTTTGTGGATATCTTAGGTTCAGTTATTTCCCTTTAGTAACTGAGATATTCAGAAAAGGCATGGCATGTGGAACAAGAACAATCTACCCCAGTGGACTAAATAAAGGGTTCAGTTTGAAATTCTAATGTATATCACCTGACAAAGGCCAGAGAGTACAATGGCCAAAACATTGTGAATATGACAATAAAGATGAGGACAAACAATGTAAATAGTGTAAATAGTTACAATGTCTCATCTCAGAAATATAGATATTTTCAATTTATTTTCCCCTTTTGTTTTCTACTTCTTTCCTCTTCTTCCTCTCCTTAGTGAATTGTATCTTCATTCTCAAATCTCAATGCATTTTGATCATTTTCTTTCTCTTTCTCTGGCTTTTTCCACCAACTTACTATTTTTTCTCAGTTTTTTTTTCTCTATTTCTCAGTTATCATTATAACACCTCCCTCTTTTTTTCTCCTTCCCTACTGCTATTTCTCATTTGAAATCCTAATTTTCACAATTATCTCCCTTCTCTACCATAATTCTATGGTTTTCCTACTTTGCTTACAAATTAAATGACACACCCTCTTAATGTAAAACAAGTTATGCTAACTACATCTTACAGCATTTACAGGCCTAAGCTACTAAAAATTATACTAGCAGTATTAATAATGACAAGAGCAGTAACAGTCAAGTTAAATATAGCAAATATTGCAAACACAATAACATTTATAAGGGTTGATCTATAAGCTTATTAATAACTGGAGTTTGATATGAAACCTTCACTGAATATTGTTTGCTCTACATGTTCTATAGAGAAATATTGGGATAAGTGAATTGAAAAGGGAGGAGACTAAATTGAAAAATAAATTTGCTTTCTCATCATTAAACTACAAACTTGTGTATCTATATAAGATTGTTACTCTAAGATAATATATACTGATGCCAGAGTGAATAGTGATCAACCCCAGGTAAAAGCCATAATTTTAAAGGCTAATTTTAAAGTAAGCAGGCCTTCTTTGTTTGGAAGATTAGTACAATATAACCATCTCCTATTTGGTTTTGTATCATACTTCAGTAAGTAGTAATAATAAGAATAATATTTACAAAGAAATGAATGTATTTTCTATAATTTCTAAATGAACCCTTATCATTCCAAGAGTTGTTCAGACAAGTGAGTTTATTTTTGTTTTATTGCATTTGCACATGATGTTTGTTTATACATTTCTTGAATATTTTATACTGAGGACTAACAAGGAAAGAGATCCTTCCCTCTCTCTATATGAATTGTATAAGAAATTGTCGCAGTTAGCTCCTCCTCATTTCCTTAACCCGTCAACAGGTGTCTCTCTCTCTCCCAGGAGTATAAATACTTGCTGACCTTTCGCCTCTCTCTCTCTTTTCTCTGCTTACGCGCACGTGCGAGCAACTATCTCGATTTCGGCCGCAGGCCGAAACCTTGCACGTGGGGCGAGGTACAAAAAACTTTCTCTTAAAATTTCTAATATGTGAACTCTTATACACAACCAGCGTTTCCCATATTCTGGGAACACGCTAAAACAAAATTCACCCCGTACGGACATTCAACTCAAACACACACACAACTTTCCATACAGACACTGTACATTTTATTCATGTCTTCAATGTATTTGTAATTTGTGTTTTAACCTATTTGTCATTAATATATATTTGTTCGCATACATGTATATCGGTCTTGTTTGTTTCTTTGGACTCCATTAAAGTCCAACATTCTTATGTAGCTGGACCGGCCAGCGGAAGTCTTAACCTAGAGATAACTCATCTTCTCTTCTTCCATTTACCACACCGCATCGGTCCACTACAAAATCATCAAATGGATCAGATAAGACACTGGTAACAGTAAAAAGTAAATCAATTAAAACAACTCTTGGAATGATAATGTATCTCAAAATTACAAAATTGAGTAATTTTCTTTTTATTAAAGTCATTATTAAAGTCATATTTTATTAATTAAAGTCATTAATTTTTTTTTTTATTAAAGTCATTATTAAAGTCATTAATTTTGTATTAAAGTTATTAATTTTTTTATTAAAGTTTATTTTATGCAACAGAAAAAAAATTTTTGTTTTTGTAATTTTTTATTCTAAAAGTAGGTGTTTCACACTCCTTCCACATCAATTGAACAGGAATAAAGGTTTATCCCTTGCTTCCTGTTTAGAATAAGGTTTCTACTTCCTTCTCCAAATATATTCTCATTTTCTTTCACCCCCACTAATCCATTTCTTCTTAGTGGCATTATTGCTTTGCTTTGGGTGAAATGATTAAAAAGAATGAAGAAAATTTGAAGCTACACTGTTTTGGGATCTAAGTAATATTTTAAACTCTATATAGATCTCATCCTTTTTGTTGTACACCTGAGAAAGGCTAGAGAATAGGTTGGCTAAATTGTTGTGGTGACAATAAAAATAACAAAAATAATTATATCATACACCTGAACAAATCTTGAGCAGAGAAAATGAGAAAACTAGATTAAAATAAAGAAAGATTAAAGGAAAGAAACAAAATATAGTTTCCTGTTTTAAAGTTTGAGTAATACATAAAACTAGAATTATACATAGTATATTTTGATTAAATTTTGATGTTTACAATTGAAATTTGCTTTGATATTTACCTTTATATAATCATATTTAATTTAATCAAAATTATATATATTTTTAAATTGCAGATTTTTCTATCTTAAAAGTTACAGCATGAATTGCATTCTTTTTCTGGTAGACAAAATATTCTAAGTCAATATTTTTCAGAATTTGCAATGGTTGATTGACATTTTTACAGAAAGAAGAGTATATATTTATATCTTGATGCTTGTAATAAAAATTAAAAAAAAGAATCATTTTTTAAAAATATTACATATATAATGTGTCATCTCTGTATTGTGGTGGATTTATAGGATACAAATCCTATATCATCCCAACAAAATACTAGAAAACGCAAAACAGATCGGATCAAAACGATTAAAAGCATTTTTTCGCAATAAGGTGTGAAATTAATTTTCTGACCAATCAAAGAAGGCGATTTCCTACACCGAGAAAAAAAGTATCGAGCCAGTGTTAAAAGGAAATCAGCCATAAATAGAGACGCTCAAATCAATCAGGGTCAGAAGGGCGCAGATATCAAAGAGGACATGGGACTGACCGTCAAATTCATAAGCCGGCACTAAGAGCTGAAAGTGGGGTAGGAAAGCAGAACAACAACAACAAATTTACAACTACTCAAAAACAATTCCACTGATAAATCTTTTTTTCTCATTTACACTCTCTCTTTCAACTTAAATTGATCGCCCCCTTTTCCTTTTTTTACCAACTCTGCGGATAAAACAAAAACAAGGAACAGACATTATTATCTTCGTTGAAAGACAGTGAACACAATATTTTATCCGAATCACATTTACTCAAATGAACTAAAAATCATTTATCTTTTATGCAAACCAGATACATTAATATACAAATTTGTTAATTCCATATGAATGTTATTAAACATACTATATTCTATTTTTCTACAAACATTCTTTATCGAGTTGTTTTTCTTGAAATTTGCGTGTGTTTTGTGGGCAGTGTATCCCGCGTTAAATTCTCCTTTTAATACGGGTATGCTATACCCCACAGATTCAACAGGCAATTTTCCTGTTTGTTTTTTCTAATTTTATTTTAAAAATAAAGTTAAAGTTAAATTATATTGGCTATTGTAAAAGTAAACAAACTGAATAAGTATAAACAAAAATATGCACTAAAAATTGTAATTTATAAATCATGTCAGAAAGCATAGAAATACTCAAGTACTTTTCAACAGTATATAAAATGAAAGTTAAATTTAAAACATGCTAACAATTTTACCCACAATTCAGACAGTCAAAGCATCAATGCTTCATCTTGATCCTTTACTTATTAACAAACTTAGGTAATTTAATGAGAACTTGAAATTAAGCAAATGTCTATCAGCTTAATAGTCTGTACATCACTACCCATTCAGAGGATTTCCAAATGTTTTTATAATTTAAGCAAAATTAAGCATAAAAGCTCTAAACCTATGAAAATATTCAAGGTTCATAAATTTACTATCATGATGTTTGTAATAAAAGAATCATTTAAAAAAATTACAAATGTTATGCGTCATCTATGGATTGTGGTAGTCTATCAGCAATTTCTTAGTAGGGACACCAATGCTGCATCAACAGACTGATTCAACAACAGGCAATTTTCCCCATATTTCTAATTTTATTTAAAAAGGATGGAGTAGGTATCATTTCTTGTAGGAAATGCAATCGAGAGAAATTAAGTGAGAGACAGAACTCTTGACATCTCTTGTGCCACAAATGTACTGCCTGTTATCACCCCCATTTCTCAGTCTTATATAAAAATTTAGACAAAGGCAATCCATCACTGTCATGATTCAACATTCATGGAGTTCAAACCAAGCCCACTCAGTTCAGGTTGTTTTGGACCAAAGTTCAGACCAGTTCACTAAAATTATCATTTTACCATTATTATCTAAGCTGCACATTCCGTGCCAATAATTTTGGTAATGTTGATAATAATTTTTGATCACAGGCAATTGGTTTCTTCATAATTTTCAATGCATTTCTATTGTAAAATCATTAGCAATACATTCACATTTTTTTAATCATTTCTCTCCAAGGAAGGCAATAAAGCTACTAAAACTCAAAGGGCTACTGAGTGTTAGAGAATATAACAAAAACACTATAAAAGAGAGAGAATAATAAAACAACAAGAATTAAAAAGACAGGAAATAACAATTGACATTGTATTTAAATTTTTGAAGATAAAATTTGACTGGGAAGCAAGAAGGCAGAAGAGCTCCACAAGCAAGAAGTGTGATAGACAAAACTGTTAGTAGAGAACTTGTAGTGACACCTAGCCATTTCAGCTGTAAAATGATGAAACCTAGCTGCCAATCAAGTACTGCGTTTAAATTCATAGAGTTCGGGTAACATAGAGGAAAGTTCATCAGAACAATTACCATGAAAGAATTTATAGGAAAGGCATAGGGAGGCTATGTTACAGCAATGGGAAAATGGCTGAAGCTGGAATGCCATGTCAGGACCAATAACATTGCAGATTCTTTTTTGGATTTTATCAAAAATATATAGCAGGAGCATCAAACTAAATGTGAAAGAATAGATTTAATAATCACTTCTTGATTTTCAATGCATTTCTATAGTAAAATCATAAATAATACACTTGAATCATACATATAATAGTTCTGTTCTATCAGTATTGCTTACATTATTTTCTTATCACTAACAGTCTTTTTCTTTTAATTTTTAATGCATATAGTAAAATCATTAGCAATATTTTTACATTATATATATATATATATATATATATATATATATATAGTAACCTCATCTTTCAGTAATGTTTGCATTAATTCATGACCTATGATAATCTTTTTCTTCCTGAATTTCAAAAAAAATATCATTAGCAATGCATTTATATATATATATATGTATATATTCTGTTTATATGCTAAACCTGTATCCTACATAGAGCCGTCATATTGCCTGACATGGTATATGATTTAGTAACAGAGGAAGCATCTGGTAGCAAGGTCAAACTACTGTTTTTAAAGTGTTTATTTTAAGATACACTTCAAGCAGATATGAGTGTTCAAGGGAAATCATGAGAAATTTGTAATTTAAAAACAGTAATTTCATCTTGGTAACCAGTTGCTTCCTCTGTAGCTAAATGGTATAGCACATCAGGCTATATAACAGTTCTGTGTAGGATACAGGTTCAATTCCTGTTGGAGAACACATATTTTCTATTAAATTTCTTGGACATTCAGGCCAGTAAATGTTGTTAATACTGTTTATTATAAACTGAGCATTTACTTAAATATTTGTATCTATAAAAATTATGTATAAACAGAAAATATATTAAAATAATTGTTGGACTTAGACCATTTCATATTATATATATATATATATATATATATATATATATATATATATATATATATATATATATATATATATGATGAAAATGTGGAAAAGACAAAGCGAAATCCGAATATGTGAGTTTACTGTTTTTTTATTTTGTTTTTGTTATTCTGTCAATTGTCAGACGTTTCAGTCAAATAGACCTTCTTCAGGACATGGTTAATGGAGACATATTTATATTAGATTTAAGTTAAATGAAGAGACGATATATACAGGACTGGTCAGAAACAGAAAAACTGAAATTCTAAAGTCAGAGTATTCTTTCTTGGAGTCGGATACGCTGGCGCTGCATGGGCGGCACTGCGAAAACCTGCTCCCAGGGAAGAGATTTTATCCTAAGTGGAAAGGGGGGGCCTATTTAAAGCTATAGCTTATCGGTACGTTTGTCAAGCATTAATCTTGCTAAGAAAGTTGCTATATCAAGGAAACCCTGTCTGGTGTTTATTGTGTGTGAGGTGTCTATCATGCCAGCCTCGTAAATCTGCCTAAGGTTTTTATTGTGGATATATTTTAAAATCTTCACAGAGTCGAAATCAAAATTGTGATCAGATTTGGCTATGTGTACAAACAAATCACTACTTAAATTACCGAGGCAAATATCTCGTTTATGTTCAGAAATGCAAGATTTCAAGGACCTCCCTGTCTCGCCTACATAACTCAAGTTGCAGTCTCTGCATGGTACCTGATAGACGCAAACATCAGATGTAATATGCTGTCTGCTGGTATTATTTAATATACTGCGGATAGTTTTAGTGGGTAATGTAGTAGTTTTAATTTTTAGCATGTTTAGATTGTTGGAGATATGTTTGGTCAGAGGGTTATTCAGTAGAAAGATGCGGCCAATAGGATTATCAGGGACAGCTGAAAGTGTGCCTCTCCCTATCTTAGATGTAGTAGTAGTAGTCGGTATGTTATTTTGCACTGATGAACGAACTTTGTGAATTTTCAAGGCTTTATGCTTAGCGCCGAGTATTAATTGTCTCGGATACGAAAGGCTTGAGAAGGTATCCTCGATGTAACTAAATTCGTCATCTAAATACTTTGCTGAACAGATTCGAAGAGCTCTCAAGTAAAATCCAATAATAACATCTCTCTTAGTCCTAGTATCATTGTGAGAGTAAAAGTGTAAATAGTCGTTTTTGCATGTGGGTTTATGATATACTTTGAATTCTAATTTGTTATTATTTCTAGTAAGTAGTATGTCTAGAAAAGGTAGAGAATTATTCGATTCAAGTTCATGGGTAAATTTTATAGTAGGTTCTACTCTATTTAACCTATCAGTAATTTTGTTTAAATCATGTTTCTGTGGGTAAATGAATAAAATGTCATCGATGTAACAGATACACATTATGATACACATTACTTCCATGATACACATTACTTCAATGATACACATTACTTCTGTTACATCGATGATATTTTATTCATTTACCCACAGAAATATGATTTAAACAAAATCACTGATAGATTAAATAGAGTAGAACCTACTATAAAATTTACCCACGAACTTGAATCAAATAATTCTCTACCTTTTCTATACATTGCCACATCTATACAAAAGAATGTAAGGCCCTATCAGGACTAAAAAGCCATGCCTGTGCTACCCATATTTGAGAATAAATCAAGTAAATGACATTACTCAAAATCAAGTTACAGTCAACATCATACCATTAATTTATTTATATTTAATATTTTACTTTTATGTAGATCTTGCTCATTCTTTCTTTCTCTCATATATATTTTTCATACATACATGCACACATACTTCATCTTGGGTATGACAATAAACTGCATCCAGCAGCAAGTATTGAGATATTTTGAGGAGCATGCAACCACCTCTTAATTGCTGTTGTTCCCAGGTCCACCCTGACTCAGGGTGGTAGCACCTGTTAGGGTCCCATCTATAAGCAAATAGTTAATCTCCAAACTATGGTCGAAACATTATGAAAGTATAAAAAACATTACAGTAAAAATACCATTTTCATATTAAAAAATATTACCAGCAATACATTTTCATAGTAAAAAAACATTACCAGCAATACATTTCTGTAACAAAAACAATTATCAGTAATACATGTGTTAAAGAAATTACTAATGATCCCACGAAAATTAAATTTCAGCATTAAATGACCCATAAGGATGTTGATATGCCAGCAAAAAAACAAGTATACATACTTAACCCAATTTATACATATTTAACACTTCACTTTTATACAACCATATACATTTGTAAGTTCACATGTATGTACATGTTAAGTAAATCTGACAGACATATTAAAATTTTATGTTCAAATAAAATAAACCTGTATTTTTGCTTGGAGTTTTTACTTTGTAATCTTACAACACATTGCTTGTAAATGAGAATCAATTAATTTCACACATGACCAAAACATTAGGAGGTAATTGCTTTTACAGATAAAAAATAAATAAAACATTGTCAAGAATCAAATGTTCCCATATTAAGGAAATCTATAGTGATTTTCTCCCAAGCACTTTAATGGCATTTTCCAATGCTATTTCTAACAAATAAAAATGATTGTTAGCTGAGAGATCATGTAGAATCAGTTTTAATTTTCTTCAGAATGGCTACATTTCCATTTGTAATAGCAAACATATTATCATATCACTACTTCTAAATTGGTTGACAAGGCAAGAGATATTCTTGCCCATAATCTCTCAGGAGTAAAACTAGAAAATCATTTCTTCTTTACTATTTCTGGATTGTTGTTTTACTGAGTAACTTATAAATTCAGTTAATAAGAAACTTCAAAAATGGATAAAATACTTTGGCATTCTGAGACAAGATGTTGTTACTATTATACATTGATTCATTCAGACCAATTTCCTCATCTTTGTTGCCATTATTATAACATTTTGATCACAGTACCATCATGCCTTTTTTAACAGAATTTCTCAGATTGAGTGTTCTTATTATTTGATACATTCAAACCATTTTCCTCATCTTTGTTGTCTTTATTATAACATTTAGGTCATTGTAACCTCAGGCCTTCTTTCTATCTGAATTTCTCAGATGAGGTGTTGTTACTATTATACATTGATTCATTCAGACCAGTTTCCTCATCTTTGTTGTCTTTATTATAACATTTTGGTCACTGTACCCTCAGGCCTTCTTTCTATCTGAATTAATCAGATGAGGTGTTGTTACTATTATACATTGATTCATTCAGACCAGTTTCCTCATCTTTGTTGTCTTTATTATAACATTTTAGTCACTGTACCCTCAGGCCTTCTTTCTATCTGAATTAATCAGATGAGGTGTTGTTACTATTATACATTGATTCATTCAGACCAGTTTCCTCATCTTGCTGGTCTTTATTATAACATTTTAGTCACTGTACCCTCAGGCCTTCTTTCTATCTGAATTTCTCAGATGAGGTGTTGTTACTATTATACATTGATTCATTCAGACCAGTTTCCTCATCTTTGTTGTCTTTATTATAACATTTTGGTCCCTGTACCCTCAGGCCTTCTTTCTATCTGAATTTCTCAGATGAGGTGTTGCTACTATTATACATTGATTCATTCAGACCAGTTTCCTCATCTTGTTGTCTTTATTATAACATTTTGGTCACTGTACCCCCAGGGCTTCTTTCTATCTGAATTTCTCAGACGAGATGTTGTTACTATTATACATTGATTCATTCAGACCAGTTTCCTCATCTTTGTTGTCTTTATTATAACATTTTGGTCACTGTACCCTCAGGCCTTCTTTCTATCTGAATTTCTAAGATGATGTGTTGTTACTATTATACAAATACATATTACAACCAAAAACACATACACAAATTAATTTTATCTTTTTAGAATGTGTAAGTTTTGCTCCCTATCTTGTTAGGAGATGTTGGCTTGCAAATATTTTTAATAGTATTTAAGCACTGATCACAATGGGAAGGTAGAGTTCACTTTTGTTTCTAAGTCATTTTTAACATTATTTATGATTTGACTGCTTGATTGCTATAGATAGATTATTTTGGTTGGCATTATTTTGTTCTGGTGTAATTTGAGAATCCGGCATTTATCTTTGAGTAGCTTGGACTTTTTCCTTAATTAGTCATAATTTTTTTCTGTTATTGTTGTAGTTGTAGTACTAGTAGTATAAAATAGGCACTGTGACCAAAAATAATCATTTTCTGCAGACATTTTCCCATGCTACATTAGATGAAACCCTCCAGATCATGAATACTAAAAAAAATAATTTTCAACTTTTTTTGACTCTCCACAATTTCCTGTCCTTTGTAACTCTTAATAAATTTGATATTTTTGTTATCTCTCCTAAACCTTTTTCTGGTGTACATTTACTCAGGTAGGTTATGTGTTGTTTTCCTCTGTCACTCTTGCATTCAATCTGTCCCGTGGGTATGAAATTTTCTAAACCCTCATTATGTACCCTAGAAATTTCCTGATGTCAAATATTAATGTCTTTTTTGTCTATATTTTCTCTAGAAAATTATACAATATCTGACTATACTTCCCAAAATGAGTTTAAAGGGTAGTAACTTGTCTCTTGAAATATAATCCAGAAGTGACTATATGTTATCAATTATGAAGCTTCAAAACACAAAAATAGAGAACTTCTAGTATGTAAAACATTTCAGAAGTGCTCAGGTCATTGAAAGACACTATATATGCATAGTATTGCATAAAAGCAAAAATTATATAGGAACCTTTAAGAGAGTTAGAAAGCAAAAACACAGCCCAATACTTAAAAATTTAGCCTTGAAGAAAATAATTTATGTTACATTATTCTTCCCCTCACAAAAAATATTTTAAACAGTAATAAGCCTAACTAAAATAATTTAGGTTAATTTGAAAACATCTGCACTATTTTGAATGTTGATTGACCTCTTGTCAACTTGTAAGAATAGCACAAAAATAATCTTCTACTCAATTTTATTTGACCATGTGCCATACAAAGCTAATAAAAAAACTAGTTTCATTGCTTAATATGGTCAGCGTTCAAGCCTAGGTACAAACATGGGTTATTTTCAACACAAGAAAGCAGCTTGGTTGCTTCAAAGTTCAAATATCTACCTCCACATACACACATTTGACCTTATTTTATATTCTATTATGGTTTACCAATAAGAAGTAGTAAGAATCAAAGTATAAATATTTACTAAAAACCTCCAGGCAGCAAGATGCCAAATTTGGCAAAATAAAATCTTTGATTACAAAACCGATATAAAAAAAAAATCTCCTATATGAATCAGACTGTGAAAACAATCAATATGTAAAACTAATCAATTCTCCTGTCTTAAATTCTTGCAACGTGAAATTTTCAAAAAGAATCTTTGACAGACTAAATTTTTATTAGATTATAAACTTGAACATAAAGATTTTTTTTTGTTACTTATGTCTATTTATTTGTGTTGGCATGGTTCAGTTAGTTAAGTATCATATGTGATACATGATTGGGTGATTATATCTCTTTCAATTCATGACTGACTAAGCAGAAAATTTTCCCCTGTAAGTTGGCATTTCTTTCTGCAGTATGTACTTCATATTTGCAGCCTTTTACAAATCTGCCCTATAGTTGGGATGTTAAACCTAAAGATTTAAATTACCCAAGGAGTTCTGCATACAAGTAATATAAAAATAAATTTCTCAAAATTTTATAAAATTAAATAAGTGGTGAGGTGGGGGATAACAGATGTAAAAAAAAAATGTTTTTGCCAAGATATTCTAAAACAGAAACATTTCTAAAATAATTTAATTCATTTTTGAGTAAGTACTGAAAGTTTCATTATAGTTCAACAATTATTTGAATTTTGCAAGAATTTCCAAATCAATGTGTTTTTCAGTGCAAAAAACATGCTAAAATTTCCTATAGTAATCTTTAGTCTCCTGCTAGCACAAGAAAAAGAACATTTTTAACCAAAATTTCAGACGTTCTAAAAAGGATCAAAAAATGTAAAATTTCCTCTTAATAATAAAATTTTGACAATAAAATTTTGGTACATTTTTTAATCATATATCCTAATTTTTTAGTGAATCTGTGAAGGCACTTACTTTTAGTCCCAAGAAGAGATCATAGATTTGTGCTATATATTTATTGAATTATAACTTATTTGAAAATAATCATCATCATAACCATATTTAAATTGAGGTAAGGGAGATTTCACAAAAGATTTTACATGAGTACATTTTATTTTAGAAATCTAGGTTTTTACTGAATTTTTATTATACAGTGTAACCCGGATATAAGAGAGTTGTCGGGACTGGAGAAGAACACAGGCTCTAATTTGGGACCAGAGACAATCTCTCTTATATCCGGGTTTCTCTTATATCGGGGTTACACTGTGTATGTGTGTATATATATATATATACACACCGTGTAACCTGGATATAAGAGAGTTGTTGGGACCGGAGAAGAAGTATCTTATATCCGGGTTTCTCTTATATCCGGGTTTGGTCTATTATATATACATTAACACAGGCTCTAATTTGGGACCATAAAAAATCTCTCTTATATCCGGGTCTCTTATATCCGGGTTACACTGTAGTTATAAATGCAGACATAATATTGAACAAGGTTTTTATGAAGCTTATAATTAATGTTGTCAAGAAGTTAACATTTTTGACTTTCTGGGAGAAGACAATAACAGTTAAGTCTTGATCTTTCAGTGATGAGAAAAATATAAGAAAAATCATGGAAAAAAATCATAATTTTGAAAAAAATCATAACTTTGAAAAGAATCATAACTTTTAGCTAGAAAATCTCCATGATTAAACAAAAAATAAATATTTAGTTTAGCTATAGATACAAAATAATGATCCAGTTTCGCATTAGACTTGTAGTGAGTCCCAATAAAAATAAAATGAAATATGAAAATAAAATATATAAACAAAAACAAAAAAGAATTCAAAGTTAAAATAAGGTAATTGCTTTTCTTTAAAACTCTTATATCTTTCTTTCAATCACTCTTTCTCTCTCTTTCTCCCTCTTTCTATACTTCTCTCTCAACTAATAAGAAAGCAACCCTCAAATAAAAAATGGAAGAAGAAGAAAAGATTGAACCCCACTGAAAAATGATGGATGTAGATTGACACTGACCTATTTCTAAGGTGACTACTACTAGTAAGGTCTGACTTTGAAACTACCACCATCGAGCTGAAACCGATTTTCTCCAAACTCCTACCAATATCCACCTTATAAACAAACATTTTACAACACTGAATATCAAAGGATTTACTTTATATCAAATAAATAAAAATAATTATTTATTTTATACCCCTTGAGCTAGTTCATTTTATTTCTGAAGTTCCAATAAAATAATTACCAAAAACTCTCTGGCACAACTCTCCAAAGACTTACATTATAAACTGAATTCCTTGATAAAGACTTTAAACAATAGTCAGTGCATTATTTAAACAAATTAGCTGTAAATAATCAACAGAGCTTTATTATAATGATCTGTCACTTATATTATTGGAACTTAGACTGTTTTTATATTTACATAAGTAGCAAAATAATTATTCAAAGTAATGCAGTTAATCGAAATAAGTACTGTGTAATTTATTGTGAAAAATATATATAATGATTTATACTAAGATGTATAAACAGTAAATGACTGTCATACACAATGTCTCTTACTACAAATGATATAATCAGTGCAATTTCAAAAATTAAAAAATATATATATTTATATATAGGGAGATGATGAGATAAAGTGGGAAACCTTTTAAACAAAGCATTTTACCGATGCCTGTTTGTCTCAGCTTCTTCAGGTTAGAATTGAGAGCAATGTGACGTTTAAAAGCTTTTACGCTTTGTCTCATTATCTCCACTTTACATTCTACAAACACACACACACACACACACACACACACACACACACACACATATATATGTAAAAAGTTCTCAGAATTAATTTCTAGAAAAAAATAACATGTATAAAAGAAAAAAAACAACAGGAAAACTGTGTGTAGTTTTAGCCAACATTTTCAAGGTAAAAATTGAAATGAATTTATGAAAACAAAGTATCTATAAACAAAAAACAAAATGTTGTTAGTAGATAGTGTTTGTAAATTCTTCTAGTTACTAATGATATTTTTTTTTTTTGTTTATAGGTATTTTGTTTCAATAAATTCATTTCGTTTTTTGTCTTTTCTACATTGGACAAAACATGTCTGCTAAAACTACACACAATTTTGCTACTATCATTGTTCCTTTATACTTATATATATATATATATATATTATATATTATATATATATATATATATATATATATATATATATATATTTATTTATTTTTTATTTTTTAATTCTTCACCTTTCAAACTTATGAATTTGAATGATATAAATTATTAATAGCTAATTCTTAATATTTTATGTAACAATAATTAAATAATCAGATTTAACATACAATTTTGAATCATCACCATGAGAATGTGAACTATTTAACAGTCAGAATATCTTCACACCTGAAGATTGCATAAACTGCATGAAACTCCGAGTTATGCTATCAACATTGGATATTATGTATATTCACTAATATATTCTTATAGCTCTGTTTCATAACATTGAGCACTGTATTTGTAACACCTGAAGAAGAAATATATTTATACGTACGTGCAATTTTACATGTGTGCATGTAAATTTTTTATCCTACCCATATATATATATATATATATATATATATATATATATATATATATATATGGAGGAGGCATGGTGGAGTAATGGATAACAGCTTGGATTGAGGAATCGGAGAGCCGAGTTCGGATTCCAGTCAAATCCATTACATTCACTTACGTGCTAACACCCTTGGGAAAGGTGTGAATCCTCTTCTTCTCCCTCCAACTATGGGTAAATAGCAGGACAGACTGGGTTCTATAGCCTTGGATGGCAACTGGTCTAGGAGAAGGACAACTCTGAATTCAAAACCTGTGGAGGGTCGTTCGGGGACCTTGTGGCATTCGTTGCACCAGGTCCCTGTATTCATCCCTCCAAAAAGTGTGGATGGCCCTGCACAAAGCCTTCACCACTATAATCAAATCTTGTGTGGGTGTCCGGCTTTCAGTTTCTGGGAACTGATCTGTCTGGCCCTCATACGTCGAGTTCGACGGGAGAGTCCATCATCATCATATATATATATATATATATTTGGAAATGGATTAAATCTGACATATTTTTATTTTTAAATATTAATTAATTATTTTTGATAGATACTGATATTTTTAATTAAACAGTATTTTTATTCAACTAAATTTACTAGCATGAATATTCAAGAAATCTTGTCAGAAAAATATGCATCCTTAACACATATTTTCCTGATAAGAATTCTTATTTCATTATTTGGTAAACTCTATATATACTATGCTATATGCAATGATGTAATGGACAGCTGAGAATGAAGAATCATTGAATTCCAGTTGAGTTTGTTACATTGTCTTACACAAATACCTTTAGGAAAGGTATGAATCCATCTCTTCTCCCTTCAGCTACGGGTAAATAACAGGACAGACTGGGCTTGGGCCTTAGTTGGCAACCAGTTTAGAAATAAAACTGAATTCAAACCAGCCTGGAGAAGGTTGGGCTCTGTCAGGTTACCTTTCCCAAAAAACGTCACTGCTGCTACAGCTGTACTACATGTATTTATGATTCTAATGGATTATGGGACTTGTGATCAGGATCATGACATATACTATATTGGACCCATCTTTGGCTTTCACAGTGGCTTAATAGTTAACATTTTCTGTCAAGCATTTACCATCAATAGGATATTCCTTTTTAACATCCACAGTTATTTAAGTGGGTGCATGTATTTTTGATCTTATTTAATATCTTTTATCTCATATTATGCTTTTCATAATTTGCAGCAGATTATCAGTGCAGCTGTAACTTAGTTTTAACATATCTTAATTAAATATTTTGCATAATATATTGCATTTACATGCCACTTATGTTTTTGGCAATTTTGAAAGATGAACTAAACTAGATAATGTTTCTTTTTCTAATATCATTGCTACCATGGCTGTTAACCTCATTATTACCACTCCCGTTTGTGTATGACAACATGAATGGGCACCCACTATTTTTAGCACCATCTCATATTCAGTTTTTGTGCTAATGAAAATTTCTCTGTTGCTAGAATTTGCCAGCAGTCTTTTCATTAGAGACATATGGTGGTTTTCTAAGCATAGCTTAGGTGTGGCACAAGATCAAGATTAAGGAGCACCCAGTGAGGATCACACATACTATTCAGTTGTAATTGATCTAACAAGACAAGTTTGTTAACCGTTACACCATGTAGAAGAGCCCTAAGTGGTTTACTAAGCATATCTTAGTTGTGGCACAAGGCCGAGATTTAGGAGCCCCCAGTGAAGATCAGACTCACTACTCAGTCATAATTGATCTAGTGAGACAAACTTGCTAACCATTACACCACTTTAATGTGCTCCTTTTCATAACAGATGGATAGGTGGAGCCTGTGTTTATGCAGCATGTAGTTTTGCTATTTTCTTTTGCATGTCAGTCAGTGATGTGCCATGTGTAATACACACTTTCAATACATGACTGGCAAGGCATATTTTTTCCCTGCAGTAGGTTGCCATTTCTTTCTGCAGTAGACCAGTTGCCATCCAAGGCTATAGAACCCGGTCTGTCCTGCTATTTACCCATAGCAAGAGGGAGAAGAGGATTCATACCTTTCTTAAGGGTATAGCACATATGTAAATGTAATGGATTTGACTGGAATTCAAACTTGGCTCTCCGATTCCTCAATCTGAGCCATTACCATTATTCCACTGTGTTCCCCCTTTTGCATACCACCATTCTTTTTTCAAGATTAAAAGTGATATGCAGCTAATCTACTATGATGAGATTGGTTTGAACCACGAGGGAAAATTCCAATTCTTTGAAGAATTTTACAATTTTTTTTTCCTGAATACTGTTCATTTATTGTCTTCTCTTCACTTCTCCTTAATAAAGTCTTCACTTCCTCATTCACTCCCTGTAACATGCTGCATCTTAGTGGCATTATCACCTTGCTTGGGGTATAATGATTAAAAGAAAGAAAAATACATTAAAAAGTTTCTAACCCTACTATTTTATTTGAAACAAGGAGGATTAATTCCCACTGTCAAGAGTTTCATTAATAATAACCTCATTAGACTTACTGGGGGAAAGAGGACAAACAACACATAATTAATTAGTGGATAGAATGCTACTTGATATACACTTGTTTGTAAACATCAAGGTCAGGCATTCTCAAGATGGTTGCTAATTTCAACCAGATAATAACTTCCTCTTTCTTGAGTATTGGCAGAACAGTATTGTTGAAAGAAGAGTGTGGATTCTAAAGCATATTAGACAACATAGAATGACAAAGTATTGCCATTATTCCAAGAATTATTTTCAACAGATCAACATTGACTAGAATATTATAAAAAAAGATAAAGTTACAACTTCAAACAATTTGTAGAATAAAACTACAAAATACTAATCCAATTTTTTAAAAATTCTTATCAAAAACATAAGATTTACCAAACTCACATATATATATATATATATATATATATATATATATATATATATATATATATATATATATATATATATTAAATATCTTGGATTAATAAATGAAAATCTATTCCTAAAATATATATATATATATATATATATATATATATATACACACAAGGGTCATTCAATAAATAAGGTGAATTTTTCAGTATAAGGACTTCTAATACAGATAGAAGCTTACTCTTTTTTATTTTTTTTTTTGTTTTACTTCTTTTTCACATGGATTTAATTTCTTTTGCAGATTAAAAAAAACCTTTGAGAGTTTTGGCGATTAACAAAGATGGCCGACCAAGAAACATGCTCCAGGATTGAACAGCGGTCAGTTATCAATTTTTTGGTTGCTGAAGGGTGCAAACTGTGTATGGTGCCACATGTTTCAGCCAAAAAATCTCTACAAGTGGGCTAAATTGTTTAAAGAAGGACGGAGCAGTGTTGAGGATGAAGACAGGCCTGGGAGGCCTACAGAAGTGAGGTCTCCTGAGGTGATCGAATCAGTCAATGACCTCATTCAGTCTGACAGAAGGGTGACAGTGGATGACATTGCAAGGACTTTGAGCTTATCTGTTGGGACAAACGCAGGGGTCATCAGTCAGAAGGAGTCATCTTGCATCATGACAACGCAAGGCCTCACATAGCAGCCCAAACGGTGCAGACCATCAACGAGCTGGGCTGGGAACTGCTCCCTCATCCCCCTTACAGCCCAGACCTTGCCACTTCAGACTTTCACCTGTTTGGTCTCTTGAAAGCGTTCACGAGAGGCACGAAGTTTAAAAGCGACAATGAAGTCAAAAGTGTTGTGAGCGACTGGCTGAGACATCAGTCCAAAGATTTTTACGCTGATGGAATACGGAAGCTTGTGCACAGATGGGAAAAGTGTGTGATAGTGCTGGGAGACTAAAAAGAAGAAAAGTAAGCTTCTATCTGTATTAGAAGTCCTTATATGGAAAAATTCACCTTATTTATTGAATAACTCTCATGTATATATATCTATCTCACTGGTAGAACAACTCTGAGCTTTATGCAAGCGTCAGGTGCTGATTGAAAACTGACCGTTGCATAATTTAAATATTGATATTTATGCCATACTAAAATGATAGTTCATTTTATCTATGGGGTGGGTAAATAAATAAGTAAATAAATAAATAAATAAAAAATAGTATCAAAGAATAATATATAAAAGCACATATACACACGCTTACATAACTCCATGTATATGTGGATATGTTATGATATTTGTGTATACATTTGTATTATATTGAAAAATAACTTAGATGTGTATAATTAATTTGAATTATAATTATATTTTTGTAGTTGGAGATATGTAAGTGTGTGTGTGTGTGTGTGTGTGTGTGTGTGTTTCAGGCGTGTAGATTGCATTAAAATGTGAAACAGACTGTTGTCACTTGTTAACCTCAGTGTCCACTTTTATATTTATATATGCTCTATCTTTGATATTGAGCACTTTTATTCATAACTATAGCATATCTTAAAATTATATCTTTATCATGTGTGTGTGTGTGTGTGTGTGTGTGCCCCAACTTACAAATGTTCAAGCTACAGAAATCCGAAGCAATAGCAAAAAAAGCCTTTAAGAAACTAAGCAAAGTATTAAGAGATAAGAAAATGTCCTTAGAAACAAAGAGATTCTGGAATGTTATGTAATATCTAATCTATATAGCAGTGAACTTTGGGCAATCTCCTCACAGGTATTGAGACTTGAAGTGACAGAAATGTGATTTTATTTACAAATGTTGAGAATTCCATGGACAGAGCATGTGAGAAACAAGGAAGTATTAAGAAGAATAAAAACTATGATGAGAAAGTGACAGCTGAAATTTGGGAATGTTATGTAATATCTAATCTATATAGCAGTGAACTTTGGGCAATCTCCTCACAGGTATTGAGACTTGAAGTGACAGAAATGTGATTTTATTTACAAATGTTGAGAATTCCATGGACAGAGCATGTGAGAAACAAGGAAGTATTAAGAAGAATAAAAACTATGATGAGAAAGTGACAGCTGAAATTTGGGGGTTAAATAATAAGGAAAGGAGGCTTGGAGAATTTATCACTTACAGGATAATTAAAGGCAAGAGAAACAGGAAAAAACAGTGAGTAACCTATTTGATAAGTTTGAGTGAATGTATAGTAGAGAGGTAAGAGTTATTTATAACAACAAAAAACAGAAATTTTGTTGAGAACAATGATTTTTGACATGAAATGACATGACATAGAAAAAAAAGAATCTATTTGTAAATTGTTCAGAATAAGCAGTAAAGCTTCCAAAGGTGTAAAGCAGTGTTTTCCAACATGGGTGCTATCACCCCTTCTTGGCTCTGTTATGTCAAAAAGGGTCACTGGAAGCTTTTATTTCATTTTGGGGTGGAGGATAGACATACACAGGGAGGCAGTGAGCATTTATCCAATTTTCTTTTTCAAATTTTCAAAAATTATTCAATATTGGCTACAAAAGGAAATTTTAGAAAGGTATCTAAAGCTGTGGGAAGCTATCAAACTTTTCTTCATTGCTTTTCCAACTTCTTACATGGCTAATGTGGTTTCAATACAGTGGCACAGCTTCTTACTAAACAAAGAAATCACCTGCAAATTACAAAACAAGGAAATCTACAGTTACTTCTAAGCAGCATGGAACCTAGAGTAAGAGCCTTAGCCAGTAAGTACCAAAGCCAAACATCACATTGAAAACATTGAGATAAACTATGAAATAAAAGTTTATTTTTTTAGCATTTTAATCATTAATTTAATTTGACAGGGGAGTGTTAACAAAAACATTTTTGCCCAAAGAGGGTGCTGGTTGAAAACACTGATGTAAAGGAATCGTAAGTTTTGTTACTTGGACAGACCAGTGAAGAAATAAAGCAAATATATTTTTCTTTGAAATTTCCTTCCTTTTGGAAGAAATGACTGTGAATCAGTTTGAAAGGTTTCTTTTTACATTATCATCATTTCATTAAATAAGAGTATGAACAAGAAAATTAGTGGTAAGAATAAAGCAAGTACAGTAAAAATATAAATACTTTTATTATTATGTATTTCTGTATTTGTACCCTTATATATACACTACAGTTCAAAAGTTTAAAGCTACCCCTAGGATTATTATGGGATGAATTTGATAGAAGAGTGAAAAAGAATAAAAAAGAGCTCTTTAGAGTCATTGAAAAAAGAATGGAATCAATTATCAAACTTATACTTTGAGAAACTTTTGTAAAAAATTCCCAAAATTTTTGCTGCAGTAATCAAGGCTAACGGAGGATATTCTGATGAGAGCAAAATTCAATCTTTTTTTTCTTTTTGGCATAATAGAATTTCTAATAAAATCATGTCTCACTTTTTTTAATCATGTATAATAATTTTCTCTTATTTAAAGTACAAAAGAACTACTTTTAAAAAATTACCAAGGATGACTTAAAACGTTTGAACTGTAGTGTGTGTGTGTATATATATATATATATACATAGAGAGAGAGAGAGAAAGAGAGAGAGAGAGAGAGAGATAGATGAGTGTGGATAGTGGCTCAAAATAAGAAATCAGAGTTGATTTCAAATTCCAGTCAAGTGCATTCCATTCACTTTCTTGCAAATACCCTTGAGCAAGGTATGACTATCTCAGACTGTGCTCTTTAGCTTTGGTTGGCAAACAATCTAAGAGAAGGACAACTATGAATTAAATATCTGAAGTGGATTGTTTTGTGAGCTTGTGGCATACTATGTGCATGTGTTCTCTGTATTTGCTTATTTCAAAAATTGTAGTTGATTATACACAAGCCTTCACTACTATAATCAAATCATATGTATGGGTAGATTGGCTGTTCAGTTATAAGAACTGAGATGTCCAACCTTCATATGTTGAAAACTATGCCAGAACTCATCATATATATATATATATATATATATATATATATATATATATATGGTTCCTAGTTAAAATAAACTTGGATCAAGGACACTAAGTCAGCTGAAACCCCTAAAGGTCAACATCAGATGTCATTCCTATGGAGTGACACAGTTCACACTTATATTTCATGATGTAGGTCATCATGTCAATAAAACAAAGGTTATGAACCCAAATGTCTCTTTATAAATACCTAAGAGGTCACATGTCCACACATGTGTAATGAATATATTTATGATGACTCTTCATTTAAAACTAATTTCATATACTTACTAGAGTAATAAATACACACGCTCAAACATATTAAATATAAAATATGCTTAAAAAACAACAGACATAAAATGAAAGTATTTAATGTAAAATATAAAACAAACAAATACAAAGCCTAAAATGTAATAATAATAATAATTTATGAGACACATATCTTACTTCTGTTGCTGGCAGTCCTATCATCAAATAACAATGTACAAAAATCTTTTTGTACATTGTTTCTCATTCCTGACTGATGAATTGTAACTTACATGAAACTGCCAGCAGTGGAAGTAGAGGTGAACATATCTGAAAAATTTAACCATTACTATTTTAATACACACACACACACACACACACACACACACACACACACACACACACACACACACACACACACACACACACATTGTGTATTTATGCAGCAATCCTTCTTTCATGCAAGTTTCATTGAATATGACAGACGAGGTGCTTTGATTAAGTTTTTTATATAATTTTTCATGTGATCTTATGATTTTTTTCTTTTCGATAGATAAATTATATAAAAACTGTCCAAATGTTGTTTTTTTTCCAAGTACTTCCGAGTCCCTATCACCACTGTCATGCTGATTGATCACAATATTGGAATTCCCAGAATTGGGCCCTGTCCCATCTAAAATGTGGAGAAAAATTACCAGCCAAAAGTGAACTTCTCTGCCACAGAAGTTAATAGATAAAAAGCACAAAACCAAACCACTCTACCATAATTACTTTACTTGAAGAGAACAATGAAATAAGGAACAATTTGATGTAATTGTTATATGAATCTTGACAGCATTAATCATATTTGTGATTAGGATAAAATAGGCCTGAACTCAAACACTTATTCCAATTTCTTTTTTGTTACTAATATATCATAATGGGAATAAATCATTCGACTTCTCATTTGTGGCTCCACGCTTTCCAACCATCTTTGATCTTCAAAAATTTAAATGTACTGTCAGTCATTTTCTACTCTCTTCCTGCTTACTCTCCTATTCTTCTCAATAATATTTCTCTTTTTTCTTATTCTTTCACACTCAGTAACTCCTTGTGTCTTAGTGGCTTTACTGCCTTACATGGGGTGATATGATTAAAAATATAGTAATAAAAAGAATACAGTTGACTATGGTCAGGGTTACAGAGGTAACATTATCAGTAAGGTTTTCCCTCTTTAAATTACCAAGGGCTAGTTTGAAAATTCCAAGTCTAGCAAATTATATGAATTTCAAGGCATCCTTGCATAAAAGTAGATTCCATAATAACTGACCACTGCATCTAAATCATAAGTAAATATTGGAGATATGACCAGAAAATGTCACTTTTATGATGTGTGCTTTCCTTTGTATTTTTGTATTAGTCCAACAGTAGTTGTTTATCTTGCATACTGAGAGCTGTCCTACCCTTACTGCTTGGGCATTTATATAGTCTATAGTGCAGCTATGCTAATTAGGCACTCATTTACATATCACTACAGTTACAATAGAAAAGTATCAGTTATTATAGTTATATCAATGATTTATTGTGGACATGCAGATTTTCTAACTGCTAATAGCTCAGAAAACGAAATGAGTATATTGAGTTCAAATTCAAGTCAAGTTAGTTTGTGTTTCCTTTGCACTGATATACATAAAAAGAACAAAAATACATCTCATCTCCCTACCTATAGGTTAAATAGCAAGACAGACTAGGCATTCTTGCCTTGATTGACACATTCTAGAAAGACAACTGAATACAAACCAAGAGGATAGTTTCTCAAAAAATAATAAGGAATTTCAGAATCTTTCACTTTGATTTCATAATTTATTGAGGATATAGACAACTCTGAATTCAAACTTGGTGGGAAGTCCCTTAAAATATAAAAGCGTAAACTGGGATCTCTAACCTTGGTTTGGTAATTCATTGAGGTTATGGACAACTCTGAATTCAAACCTGATGGGAAGTCAATTAAAAATCATAGGGTAAACTGGGATCTCTAACATAGCCATGTTCCCCTATGAGCTGATACTGATACGTCTTTGTTCATGAGCAGGAATAGTGGTGGAATATCATATCAGGGTGTCGAGAGACAACCAAGGCAACTTTGGAGTCACATCTAGATATGTGAAAACATCCTCAATTGGAGATTAAGTAGATTGGGTTACCCAACCTGAAGGTATTTTTAACTAAGGATATGTGCCACTTTTATTAAAACCTATCACCCCATTTGGCTGTGATTCCTTGGCACACCCTTTGATAAATGTTACGATGGGTATATTGGACTTTCTATATTTGTATACCAACATCACTCAATAATAATAATTTGTAGAACTTACTGCCAAGCAATATAATAATGTTTCATATAAATAAGATTGCCAGATTTACCAAATAGAAATAGATGGAACCTAATTCAAATTTAAGTTCAAATGCTTTTTAGTGTAAAGAATGCAACATGAAAATGTATCAAGAAGTTGACAATGTGAGGAGGAATTACATCTTGTGTAAGTATTTTTCTCTTAATAAACAAAATTATTACATATTTTTACTTAAAAGAAACATAAAAATCAAAAATATATAGCAGCAAAGATATATAAATATGAAAACCACAGAATGGAAAAAAAGAGAAAAAAGAAAATATGAAGAAGATAAAAAAGAATGTGGAAAAGAGAAAAAAGAATATGAAAAAGAGAAAGAAGAATATGAAAAAGAGAAAGAAGAAAGTGGAAAAGAGAAAAAAGAATGTGGAAAAGAGAAAAATGAATATGAAAAAGAGAAAAAAAGAATATGAAAAAGAAAGAAGAATGTGGAAAAGAGAAAAAAGAATATGAAAAAGAGAAAAAAAGAATATGAAAAAGAAAGAAGAATGTGGAAAAGAGAAAAATGAATATGAAAAAGAGAAAGAAGAATATGAAAAAGAGAAAGAAGAATATGAAAAAGAGAAAGAAGAAAGTGGAAAAGAGAAAAAAGAATGTGGAAAAGAGAAAAAAGAATATGAAAAAGAGAAAAAAAGAATATGAAAAAGAAAGAAGAATGTGGAAAAGAGAAAAAAGAATGTGGAAAAGAGAAAAAAGAATATGAAAAAGAGAAAAAAAATGTGGAAAAGAGAAAAAGGAATGTGGAAAAGAGAAAAAAGAATATGAAAAAGAGAAAGAAGAATGTGGAAAAGTGAAAAAAGAATATGAAAAAGAGAAAAAATAATATGAAAAAGATAAAAACGAATATGAAAAAGAGAAAGAAGAATGTGGAAAAGAAAAAGAGAAAAAATAATAAAAAGAAATTAAAAAAATAATGAATGCAGGATCAAAAATAAAAACCAAGAAGGTATCAAAATGTGATTAAACATGTATATAGAAAAGAACATATTTACAAGATATTATACAAAAAAATATTGAGATAAGCAAAGCTATTCATTTCTTCTGCGTTGAATTTATAATAAAAACGACAGAATATTAGGAAATATTTGCATACAATCATCTTGTTCCATTATACATAAGATTATAGAAATGAAAATGATCATGAGATATATTTGATCTGCAAAGATTTTGCATAAAGTATTTTTCCTCCAATTTATTTTTCCATTTCACTAATTCACAAGGCTCTGCTCCAATGACTGACCTACAAAAGTCCGGTTAAAAGTATTTCTTGCCAAGGGGACAAATGTATAATAAGTAATATCCGCCATTTCCACAACAACAGAAACAACAAAATCATTTGCTCAAAGTGACATATACAATACAGAAGCTATACAATTGTAAACTATACTGCACACTTTTTATATAAAGCTAAATGCTTCATGTTCTGAGAAAGATTTTTATTCAATAACTAACTACTAATTTTGTTATTAGAAAGGATGTCAAAATAGGTTATTTTTAAGGATGCATACCTATGTTTTATAGATTATGCAAAAGCATTTGATAAAATACCCCACAAAGATTTGTTGGAACTGCTAGGCAACCTTGATTTATTTGGGAAGGATGTTAGAATAAACCAGAACTTATACTGGAGCAAACTGACAAGATATAGATATAAAATAAATTCAGTAAATATACAAAAATAGAAAAGGGATGTAAGACAATGATGTGTCTTCTCATTGGACTTATTCAGTGAAGCCATTCGGAGAGAATTAAAATCTGACCAGGATTCATTATTGGTGGCCACAATTTTAACAATATAAGATATGCAAATGACACTGTGTTGATAGTGGACATAGAAAGGAAACCCCAAGAACTTCTACAGATAATAGTGAAGGAAAGTAAGGACTAAACATCAATTGCAAGATAAAATAGATGGTCGTCAGCAAAAGGAGCAGCCCAACATTCAAATTACAAATTGATGATATCAAAATCAAGCAAGTACAACAACATAAATATCTGGAAAGTGTTTTTAACAGAGGTAGAATGTGCAAAACCAAAATCTGAAGGCATACAGGGATAGTGAATGATGCCTTCTAAAAGCTAAGCAAACTGTTAAGAAACAAGAAAATATCATTAGAATCAAAGAAAAGAGTACTGAACATAATATACACTGAACACAATATCAGTCCTTCATTATGGAAGTGAATGCTGGACCATCTCCGCACAGATGAAGAAGAAACTTGAAGTAATAGAAATTCTACAGAAGGATGCTGAGAATATCATAGACTGAACACGTGAACAACAATGAAGTTTTAGAGAAATTAAAAACAAAAAGGACACTTACATTTATAATCAGAAAGAGAGAGTTGAAATTTCTAAAGGCACATAATGAAGAAAAAGAGCTTGGAAAATTTGACACTCACAAGACATACTGAAGGCAAGATGGTCAGAAGAAAGCACTGTATAACCTACCTAACAAGTTTGAGTAAATGAATGGCTTAGGGATTGGGAGAGATCGCAAAAAGACAGGAAAATGTAGAGTGCCTTGGTCACCAATATCCTGAAGGGACACAGTACATAGAAGATTGTGACTATAATTTGGGAGGGATAATTTTTAAAACTAAATTAAGCTACCAATAGGAAGAAAGTCATTTCCCAATTTAGTAGAAGTGGAAATTTAAATGTAACCTAATCTGATAGTCATGCTTTTAGATCATCAATATTTTATTAACAAGTGACTATTAAAAGAGGATCACTTTTCATTAAAAAACGTAATAAACACATCACCAATTTTTTGTCAAAGTAGATTGCATATATTTCTCTACTCTACAAAACATCCTTTTAAGCAAGTTTTCTAAATTGGGATTCTTTTGAAAATTTGACATTACTAAACTTTGAATTTTATTACTTGCAACTTTTAGGGCTACTTTTAAAATAAGTTTAACTAACTTGATATATAAATGAGAAGAAATTCACTTCAAAATGTAATAACACTGGGTTTTAAAATGTAACACAATGTGACATCTCTACTTATAGATTCTATTGCTACTTCCATGGAAAGTGCTCAGACAAACTACATTCCCTGGTCTTGCCAGTTCAAATCTTCATGGCAAGAACTCACCATGCCACTTCCATAGTAGCAAACCATCCAGATTCCCTTCATATTCTATCATTGAGAAGTAAGTCCCACTTGAACAGCTTCTTCCCACAAACCACTACTCTGTGGAACTAACTCCCAATCACTACAATCTTAATTTGTTCATGTTAACTGTTATCTTCCCCTCCTATATGGAAAAATGTAACCCTCTACTTCGAGTGACCCCCAGGCCCTGTACAGGGTGAACCTTACTGTAAAATAAAATCATCAATATTTGATTAAGAAAGTGTATATTAAGTGGGGTATCCCTTTTGTTTCACAATCATATCGTAAAAAGATCTCCCATTTTTTGTCATAGTAAATTCCATGTATTTCTCTACACTATAAAATATCCTTGTAAGCAGGGTTGCCATAGTGGAATAACACTTGAAAGGCTAGTGCTGCTAAACTTTGAATTTTATTACTTGTAACTTTTTTATCTACTTTTTTTAAAATGAACTGGTTTAATTCAGTCTACAAATAAAAAGAAAGTCAATTCAAAATTTAATAGCACTAAGCTTACAAATATAGTCCAATTTGCTAGCCTTGTTATTAGGTGTAACTCAAAATATTTATTTATACTATAAAACCTAGACTGGTGAGAAGAATCTTTTGTATATCTTTTGTCAGTAACTTTTTTTGCTGTAATGAAACAGATAAATATATATAAAATAATAAATAAATTCTACCCTGGTTAGAGATAACCAGACAAGTGTAGAGGAGTTATAACTCTGAGTAAATAATTATACCCACTCTCACATTATATAAACAAAAATACTTGTAAAAATGAGAAATATCAAGATATGCAAATAACTAAACAAGTATCATTTATTGTCTGGTTGTTATGTAGTGTTGGAGATATGAGACACAGTAATACTGAGTAAAATTGTGAGTTTAGGGTCAAATGTAGATCAAATATGGATCAGAATCTAGCAGAATGATAAGATAAAGAATAAGTAAAGTGTATACAGTTTTTTGTATGCATTTTTCAGATAATTTAGTTAGAAAATACAAGAAGTCTCTGGAATTTTCTTACCTTAAATTCTTATTTAGTGCTAAGAGATAAATTTTACTATTATGGCCTGAAAAGGAAAAGAAGCCAAAATTTTCATTGACACGTGTTGACGGCCTGTCTGTGTTGACTGCCTGTTCAATAGTGAGAATGTCATGTGTTTGTGTGTGTAGAGGAGAAAAGTGGGGTCAATTCTCATAGGTTTAGAAAGAGTGAATTCATGATAATTATAATTGTTATAATATTTTATTATAATTATTTTTGACGCTATAATTCATTTTTATTTATTTATTTATTTTTTATGGACACAACACAAGTGACATATCCAGTAACATTTTCTGACTTAAAAAAACATAAATCCTCTTCTTTTAAATCTAGAGTTAATGAAAAGTTAAAACACATTACAGAATCATTTAAATGGTCAGAATGGAAAACAAGGTTTCCCAAATATCAGATTACATATGAGCTTGTGGGTAAAAATTGTGCAATGTAAATAAGTACACTAATTCAATATGGATGGAAGGCTAAAGGCATTTTTAAAATCTTTCAACTTTGCTGATGATAGCTGCTATGAAGTCATTGTAACAAAATTTAACTTATGCTTAATACTTAACAGAAAAATTATTCACATTTGTTCAACATTTCAGTTTCGCAATTCAACACCTGGGTGTAAAGGTGTAGGGTAGTCAGTTAAAACTTTTGTTTGAGAGTTACACTGACTGACAGAACATTGTGAATTTGAAAAGCAAATCTGTAACAGCCTTGTCATTGATATTTTAAATATAGAATTATGAGAGAAACTCCAGCTAATTTCTAACCTGAAGCAAAATAGAGTTTCAAAAACAGCTAGGAATTTTGAATTACTTAACTCTCAAATCAGTCAATAAGTTAAGTGCAATATATGATACAGGCTTGGGCGATCATGTATCTTTCAATACATGGCTGACGAGTCAGATTTTTCCCACAGTAGGTTGCCATTTCTTTCTGCAATAGGCTGGTTGCCAACCAGGGCTAAAGAACCCAGTCTGTCCTGCTATTCAGCTGGGAGGAGGAGAGAGGGATTCATACCTTTCCCAAGGGTATTTGTGCGCAAATGAATCTAACGTACTCAACTGGAATTCAAACTCAACTTTCTGAGTTCTCACTCCAAGCTGATATCCATTACACGAAAAAAATCTCAAATAAAAAAAAACCTATAAACTAAGAATTTGGAAGCAATGAAAGTAAGACAATAAAGAAATCAGAAGCGGCAGAAAAAGGCAAAAGAGAACAATACAAATAAGAATCAAAATAATAAATGTGAAAGATGTAACCAACAACCTTTATGGTCAGATTCCAGACAAAGGCCACATTTGTAGGAATTGTAATCATTCAAATCATTTTGCTGTTTGTTATAGAATGAAAGTAAAATAAAATTGATTCTCTTACAAACTACAAAAAAATCAAAGGGAAGCTTGATTTGTCGACCTTAAATTTTTAAGCAAGTTTCAAATAAACATGAATGCAAATACTTATGCTATAAGTAATAACACTTACAGTTGTTTAACCAAGAATCCTAAACTAGTAACAGCACCACTTAATATCCACTTGTTTCTTAATCAAGTATTGATGAGCTACATTTAGACTTGTCTCATTGGGCTATATTTAAAGCCCAGTGCTGCTAAATTTTGGATTGACTTGCTTTTGTTAGTATTCCAAGTTAGTCCAGCTTATTTTAGTAGTAGTTCAAACAGTTTGAACTTGACAGACTTGTTTACAAGAATGTTTCATGGACATTAAGTGTGGGATACAAACATGAATAGATCCATCATAAAATCTACTATAGCCAAATGTGAAGGAACTGTTTATATGTTTGTAAAACAAAAGTAATCTCCCCCACTTAATATTTGCTTCTTTCTTAATCAAATATTGATGATCCATATGCAATGTTGCCAAATTTTGGGCTCATATGGGCAAGATTGCTAAACTGGGATACAAGTAGCAAATTAAGATACATTTGGAAGCCTAATGCTATTAAATTTCAAATTGTTTCATTTGTAGCCTAAATTAAACCAGTTTATTTTTAAAAGTAGCCACAAAAGTTACAAGTAGTAAAATTCAAAGTTTAGTAGCACTGGCCTTTCAAATTGTACCCAATGTATCAACCATGCTTACAGGGATGTTTTATAGTGTGAAGAAATATATGGAATCTACTATGACAAAAATGGGGGGGTCTATTTGTGATATAAGTGTGAAACACAAGTGATACCCCACTTAATATCCACTTGATTTTTAATCTTATATAAGTAGCAATTTATACTTCATTTGAAAACCTAGTGCTATAAACTTTTTAATTGACTTTCCTATTTATAACCTGGTCACTATCTGTAAGCTTGGATGTATGGGTGGTGAAATGGATAATGGTTTGGGATTATTATTCAGAGAGCCAAGTTCCAATTCCAGTTAGGTTCATAATACTCACTTATGTGCAAATACCCTTGGGAAAAGTATGAATCTACCTCATCAGTTATGGGTTAATTAGTAAGACAAGTAATTAATTAAGATTAGTAATTAATTAGTACGGTTGGGAACCACTAACCAGAAGTTCCCAACCTTTTTTTGGCCATACTTCACCTAAGCATCTCTAAAATCCTGATGCCTCCTCTGTGACACATAATTCTTATTATTCAAAAAATGAACTTCTATTCACATAGAGGAAATCTAAAAGAACATTAACTTGGTCTAAACAAGCTACCAAAGAACATGGCATCCATGAAAGAGAAAAATAAAAGAAGGAAAAACAGTTAAAGTACTGAGGAAGAAATTACTAAGAAATTATTAAAAAAATTATATATATATATATATATATATATATATATATATATATAATTATTTATTTGAATATTACAACATAAATATAATAATTATTATTACAACATAAATATAATAATTATAAAATCACGACAAAAGTAGCCATTTTGTTTCAACACTTCTAGTGTCTTTTAATTGTTGGTTATTGGATCTCACTCCGTATATACCAATCCTAAACTTGGGTATATATATATATATATATATATATATATATATATATGTATATATATATATATATTATATACAGTACATACATAATTACACATGTACATAGATACACAGAAATATTTTTATGTATACATACTGTATATGCACAGTGTGTATTATGCTCACACAGACTGACTAGAAAAAAATTCACTGTTAATAACTCATTCTCGAATTACCTCCATTAAAAATCAAATTGCCTTACATTGGAAACTACTGCATTAAACCATCATTAACTCAAAAAAATATATTCTTACAATCCCCCAAAATTTCTGGCTTTAAATAGCCTGCAAATGGTTGATAGGACATAGAAAATGAATCAATCAAATAATTCAAAACAAAAATACATGTAAATTATATAGTAAAATCATTAATATTTTTTATTTAATATACAGTCCAACCTCTTTAATCTGGCACCCTTGGAACCAGGCCACTGCTGGACAACAGAAAATGTCAGATGACAGAAATCACCCTAAAAAGAAACCACCTCATTCCACACACACACACACACACACACACACACACACATATATATATAAATTATATTAAGAAACAGACAACTTTAAGGGTTCATGGTGATTATAAATTATTTCCTTAGAATCAAAATTCAATTCTAATTCCTCAGATCAACATTTTCATACAAAAATATTTGCTCTGTTTTTACATTGAGCTTTCTGGATTATATCCTCTCTGGAATTATCAAAGCCTTAAAAAAGCCTAAAGCCCCCAAATAGTATATACTTACTAAATGGGTAAATATGCAGAAATCAGGAAGATTGTATCACTAAAACACTCTGCTGCTGTGGGAAGTTGTAACCAACCATGGCACTGCCCTCATAGCTGCTCAATGAACTGATGGTGACTGATTCAAAAATTGCAGGACCATTGGGATTGCCAGACCATGAAGTGTCAGATTGAAGTGGTTGGACTGTACAGACACATATATTTCATTACCAGGAGATAACTGATAACTGACATCCATCAAACATGGCTCGTGGAACTAGAACAGTCTACCCCAGTGATCGAAATAAAGGGTTCGGTTTGAAATTCCAACCACCTGAAGAAGGCCGGAGCGTACAACGGCAGAAACATTGTGACAAATATGGCGACAAAGATGAGGACAATAGTCCGACTAATGTAAATACTGTACATAATACCTCATCTCAGAAATATAGACAGACATATATTTCATACTATGATATTATTTTTAATTACATATAAGTATCAATTATGAATGTCTAAAGTAAAAACAACTACAGTTTGAAACAGAAATTCTCAAACTTTTTCACCTTGATGTGTCAGATTTTTACCATATAATCACTTACTGCTATAAAACAATAGGTATTTAAACTATGAATTAGTTTTTATACATAATCTATTGATAGCTAAACACAGAAAGAAATATAGATCCTTACTAAATGTATTAGCTGGAAAAAAGATTGTGATTTTTGATCATTTCAACTGAATATAAGTTAAATCTTGGTTTAATATTCACATCAGTTGCCAAAAATTAATTAATGACTTAGTAGAGTAACAATTTCATTGGTTAAAAAAGTGCAATATATACATTATCTAAAAGTACTTATTATGAGAAAAATAAAATATTAAAGAAAAGATGTATAAAAGTGTTCTTGTTGTAGCTACACAAGCTGACCACATGCAGTCTAAGTCTTTTTATAATTGACAAATGAGAATCACTGACAGATAGGAAATCCTACCGATAAATAGACACAGAAAATAAATGAATATAGCTTTACTGCAAATTCAAAGAAAATTAATTTCTTGATAACAATCAGCAATACATTTTTTAAACAAATCTTAATGAATGTGCAAAACTTGGAAATGTAATTTACAAACATATTCAGTTTTTAAGCTTTGCTTGTATGTCACTATATTTTCCAATCATGTTGCTGGAATTATCATAACTTTGACTACAGCAATCTTTTATATAAATGTCTTGTTGTTTCTATTTTTCTTAAGACCTTCCATTACTCAGATGTCTCACCATGGTATTCTTAGCATTAAATAATAAAACATCAAGTTTCTTCTTCATTTGTAAGAAGATTACTTTGCCATGATTGCCAAGTGAATGAAACTCAGAGTTGTCTATGCCATATAGGAGATTAGATATCAGACAGGGCGTGGCAGGAATATTTTCCCATCTAATGGTAAAAGACGTTAGCTAAATGAAAATACTGTTGCCATTAATGTCTTGCTATTATGTGGTAAGTGTTTCTGGGAAATATTTTTGCTAAACATGTAAAATGATTCAGCAGTTTTTTCTTTATTTCTAAATATATTTATACTTTGCTTAGTTTACTTTTGCTATTCCTATGGAAAATGATATAGAAATCTGAAGGCATATAGTAATAGCAAAAGATTGGGTGACGTAATTTTTGTACTTGCTTGATTCTGATATACCCAATATACAGGAAGTGATGGACAAATTGTCATCTAAATCACACAAAAATGAAAATAAAACTGACATCTCATTTTAGTACATATATTTGCCAAAATTACACAAAAATATCTTGAAATACTAAAGGGTAAATTGATTCAATAAAATCGCCATTGGCTTCAACCACAGCCTCCAGGTGACTTTAGAATCTCCTGCAGCTCTTCTGGATGGTCTCCTTGTCCAAATTGGTGAATGCTGCCATAATCCTCTCCTTCAGTTCATCTTTGGTATTACAAGGAGTTTTGTTGCTCTCTTGCTCAACTGTGTCCCACACACAATAATCAAGGGGAGTTGCAGTCTGGGGAGTTAAGCAGCCAGATGTAAGGGGTGATGTGGTAGCAGAAATTGTCTGACAGCCATAACTGGGTTCTCCTGCTTGTGTGGCATGGTGCAGAGTCCTGTTGCCAGACATAGAGTCTACCAGCAGCCACCCTCTTCATCCAGGGCAGAACTACCTCCTCAAGACACTTGATAGAGACCTCTGATGTTGAGCCTGAGGCCCTGTGGGATGTTGAATGGAAAAATAATGTTGTCATCACTAATGATCACATTAAACACCACCATAATCACCATTAGAATCATTCAACTCTTTCTGAATTCTCAGCACTGTCCTCAGATCAACACTCAAACACACTGAAATGTCCATATTGGAGCTTCCAGCTTGAAGCAATACAGCTTGCTGTTTCCAAATTTATGGCAGAATGAATTGCACCATGATGTTCTTTTTCTCACAGACTGTGACCAACTAAACCTACTATACTGCACAGTCAACAAAATCAAAAACAAACAACATGCATGCATGAAATTAAAAACATAAAATAGCGACAATTTACCCATCGCACCCTGTATATCTCACGCATAGTATTAGTCATTGCTTGATTTCCAGCTTCGACTATTATAGGATCAACCTAAAAAATTCTGCCAATTGTATTTTTTATCATTTCACCCCAAGCAAGGCAATAAAGATACTAAGATGCTAGTTGAGAGTGAAAAAAATTTGAGAAAACATTATTGAGGACAATAAAAGAATTGGGCAAGGAGACAGAATACAATTGACACTGCATTTAAAATTTTTTAGATCATTGTTAACAGGACAGCAAAAAGCCAGAAGAGATTTCCTCAGTTAATATGTGCAAGAGAAGAAACAATTAGGATACAATTTATGGTTACATCTAGTACTTTCAACAGTAAAATGATGAGACCTTGTTGTCAGGCTAGTACTGAGCTTAAATTTGTAAAGTCAAGATACCAAAAAGGAAAGCACATCAAAACAATTACCATAATAAAGATACATAGCAGAAGTACCAAATCAGATGTAGCAATAATATTCAGTGTACCAATAAATAGACTTATAAAGGTACAATGTAGATTCTGGTGAGAAAAATTGTTCAGCATGACACAGTGAGCCAACATTGCTAACAGCAGACTGGGCAGTTGATTCTATAAAACTGTTCCAATTCATGCCAGTGGTAAACATTAGACTAAAATGGCATAATGAGTAACTTTCCTGCAGGATATTATCAGACATGCTGATGGATATCTTTACGACATGTTTTCAATATCACAAATTAGTCTTACTTTTTCTTTCTTTGCTGTACATTTTGCACTTCCAGAATCACAAGTCCTGGTTATGACAATAAACTACAGCTTATGATTGGGAGATTGGAGGTTCTGAGGAGCATGGAACCACCTTTTAATTGATGTTGTTTCCAGCTATGGGCAAATGGTGAACTCCAAAACAAAAACAAAACACCATGAAAGTATAAAAATATATTTTTATAGTAAAAAATATCAGCAGTACATTTTTATATAAAAAAATAACCAACAATATATATTTATAGTATAATTGCCAACAATACATTTTTAAAGTAAAATGACCAACAACACATTTTATAAGTAGTCGAAGGCATACAATTGTGTTTAAAATATTTACATTTAAACATTAAATATCCTATACAAGTCGATATGCTGCTAAACAAAATCAAACAACCAACATGAAAGAACTCTTTCATGACATTAATCTATATAATATCCTAGAATTTCTTAAGAAATCAAAATGTATTCCAAAATATAATTTCTACAAAACTGCAACATAAAACATGTATCACTGCCTCTGGTAATTATGTCCATACAAACATGAATATGTACAAAAGCTGAGTATTATCTACCATGTATTCAGTTATGAAAGCAGAATAACATATTTTTATTACTTCGAATTAAATTTCATCATTAGATGGCCCATAAGGATGTTGATATGTCGTTAAACAAAGCAAATCAAATCAAACCAAGAATCATAACAACACCACTTTCACTAGTGCTCATTGGTATGTGCCCTCATTTATCATTTTCTATTTAAATAATATCAACAAAAATATATCCATTATGTCTTATATTACACTGAGTGAGTTGGGTAATATCTTTATATGAAAAGGGCATGGAAAAACAAGCAAACTGAAGCCTGTGCTGATTTCTAAATGGTCCACCTAATTTCATGAGGAAAATAACATTTATTAAAAATTTTGTTCTCACTTGTTCATTTATACACACTCACTATCTCTCACTCAAAAAGTTTGGGGAAGCAAAGTATTCAGTTTTCCTTTTAACTATACCATAATGTATTACATCAACAGTTAATCCCATTGATATTAGTGATAATATTATACCAACACTTGACTATTTTATAGAAATTATCTTTTTACCAAAAGAGAAAAATTATCTTTTTCCTATTTCTAACACAGAGTCTTATGCATAGCATCTTCTGTAGTGAAAATGGTTGTGGTACATTTAACAAAAAATTACCTTGAATTTTTTAGTAGTGTAACCAGCCTGATGATGGGCCATATCTCATGCAGCCCACTTCTCAAAATAGGTCACCCATGCCTGGACTAGGCTCTCTAACTTTAGTTGGCTACTAGTCTAGGATAAGAACAACTCAATCTTAAACCAGCTATATGCAGAGCTAGCAACTCTACTCTGTAAAAAAATTACTTGCTACAGAAACCACAGAAGCAACACCTAGTGTAGTGAGCCTGAGGTCCTATATTCCACTAGGAGTTTTCAGCAATAATATGCAACATTAGAGTTATGACATTTTTGTAATTCTATATTCCTGTGTTATAAATCAATGAACTTTTGTTCAAAAGTAATGAAATAGACATTAATTTCTTTTAGTTCTTGAAAAAGATCACTCCCAAACTGAAAATTCAATTTTACCATATACACAATAAGGGTAAAAAATCAAAATATTTCCGAAGTTTTATTTTTCAATTTGCTAATGATGTAATTGGATAGTACTTATGTATTTTTACTGCATTTCACAGTTTATAGCTATTGTATAATATAGAAATTGACAAATAAACAAACATTGCAAACCTGATGAAGTTTTATTTTTCAATTTTCTAATGATGTAATTGGATAGTATTTAGGTAATTTTAATATATTTAACAGTTTATAGCTATAGTATAATATAGAAATTGACAAATAAACAAAGATTGCAAACTTGAGAAATCTTTATTTTTCAATTTGCTAATGATGTAATTGGATAGTACTTATGAATTTTTACTGCATTTAACAGTTTATAGCTATAGTATAACATACAAACTTACAAATAAACAAAGATTGCAAACTTGAAGAAGCTTTATTTTTCAATTTTCTAATGATGAAATTGGATAGTACTTATGTATTTTTTAGCATGACATACAACCTTACAAATAAACAAAAACAAGTTCTAGAAGTCTCCAGAAAGTCATAGTACTACTATACTTATATACAATTTTAGAAATTTCATGTTGGAGTGACATTTTTTTAAAAAATCGAATTAAACCCTTCTTCGTTATTTTTTAACAAAAGTTCACTGAATTATGATACAGGAAATCAATTATTTTACCAAAAGTCATAACCTATATGCAATATACATACATTTAGGAATAAGCCTTTCTACAAAGTAACTGCTTGCATAAGAATAAAACGAGTAAAACATATGATTATATCTTACCTTATATCTTCTAAAAGCTCAACTTCTTGCTGGTGCTTTGACTGAAGCTTCTGCAATTGTTCAGTGTGAATAACTTTCAATGCAGAAGCATGTTTTACCTGAAGAAAAATAAAAAAAGGAAATCTTATAAATATTTAATTAAAATACTTCATAAAATAACAAAAGAGTGTAAAAAAAAAGGGAAGGAAATTAAAGAGAAAAAGGCATATAAAGTAATATCTAGTCCCAATATTCATATAACTTTAACATTGTGAACATGAAAATAAAATATGGTTGAGCAGTAATAGTAGAAAAGAATATAGGAACAGAAATGAGTGATATTAATAACATTCAAAAAAAAAATTCAAGAGTTCAAAAAATGCAAAAAATTGCTATCAAAGAGAAGGAATTTTTATTTTTAACTAGAATTTTCTCAAAATGAACATAGGTTTAAAATTTTATGAAACAGTGTTAAAAGAATCGTAACCTGAGGACCAATGTCTTTATCATCTATACCAGGAAAGGTAGGTATTTTCTAGTCCTTCTATAAAGATGAGATATGGCACAAAACCTTTTTAATGTATAGATACCATACATACTCTGAGTACAGGACAAAAACTGTCTAGCTTACTTAGCACTTGACTTTTTAATATACCGCAAGCATCAGTGCTTAAACCATAAATAATATAATGATAATAATTCTTCATGTTGTTATGGATTTTTTTAAATTGGACTTAAATGATAGATGCTTGGATTTTAGAGAAAATGACCAGGGGCAAGATTTTTTATTTTATTTTCATTTCCTTTTAGTTAAAATATTCCTATTGTGGATGATATTATAATTCTGCATATTCCTTAGTTATCACACATGTTACAACCAGACAATACCTTATAAATAATGGACTATTCCATTTTGGTCATGAGGAAAGATAAGAAATACATATGAGAGATGTTGTTTGGCTTCAGTCAGTAAAAAAAGAAAGTGGAGACGATAATGCTTTAATGTATTTAACATCTGCTTCAGTAAACTGGAAAAATTTGTTAATTTCAAATCTTTTCATTTGTACTTTCTTACTTCTTTAATTAACTACATTGTTCTTTATGGCTGTTATAGCATTATCTTGTTAATTTTGTTAAGCTCAAATATTTAACAATGCAATAGGGAAATTTCCACAGGTATTTTATACTCATAGAACTCACAAGGAGCTTATTCAATCATTAACTTAAGAATTATGATTCATCATAAATTAAAATAGCAAAACTGTGAAATTTTCACAGGTGCTACTAATTATTATTATTTTTATTACTGGGTAAAAGAGCTGCACAATCACAAAAGTGGCACTGGGATGCAAATGTACAAAACCCAATATACGCATCATGTCAGCCAGTCTGCTAACGGGTATACCAGGCATATACACCACAGCCACATGTTTATTAATTTTGATAAAAGCAGTGTATGACCTTGCAGGTGGAGACTCATTAGAAATAACTTCATATTGGGTAACCTAACCTATTGAGACAGTCTCAAAGACTGAAGGTGTTTCTGAGTATTTAGAAGTCCTAGGTATGATGATAAACTGCATCCAGCAGCAAGGCCTTTGATCAGGTGGTTTTCAAGAGTATAGAACTACCTCTTAATTGCTGTTGTTCCCATGTCCACCGTAACCCAGGGTGGTAGCACCTGTTAGAGTCCCAGCTATGGAAAAATAGTGATCCCCACCCAAGAAAAAACAAAACACCATGAAAGTATAATAATATATTTTTATAGGAAAGATACCAGCAATACATTTATATGTGTGTGTGTGTGTGTGTGTGTGTGTGTGTGTGTGTGTGTGTGCACGCGTGCGTATATATATATATATATATATATATATATATATATATATATATATATATATATATGTATGTATGTATATATATATGTATGTATATATATGCACATTTCATTAGAAACAACTGACAAGGTGCTTTTATTTAGTTTTTTATACAATTTCTCATGCGATCTAATAATTTTTTCTTTTCGTATGATAAATTATATAAAGTATATATCATCCGAAAAGAAAAACATTATTAAATTGCATGAGAAATTGTATAAAAAACTAAATAAAAGCACCTGGTCAGTTGTTTTTAATGAAATGTGCATGAAAGAAGGATTGCTGCCTAAATACACATATATATATATATATATGTGATGATCCGCAGTCCTTTAAAAGGGCTGTGGTGAAATAATTTATTATATGGAACCTTAAAGTAATCTGTTTTTATTTAAAATATATATATATATATATATATATATTTAGTTTATGAAAAACTAGGTAATCTGTATGGGTAGACCCAAGGAGGATAAAATCCAGAGAGCTCAATGTAAATCAGAGCTAATAATTTAAATACAAACAGACCACTTTAAGGTTCCATATAAAAAATTATTTCACCACAGCCCTTTTAAAGGACCGCAGATCATCAGATTTTACTTCCAAAGGTTGAAACGAAAAATGAAAATAAATTTACACATTTATGATGGGCAGTACTAAGTATATGTAAATTAACGAAGTGAGGAAGTGAGGGGGGAGAGAGACATGATTGAGTTAGATGTAACATTTCTATTCTTTCAAATTTAAATTGTTTGAGGAAATCCAGACATTGACACATTAAATCGGTTAACTTAATGGAAGTTATATATTGATATGGAAGGGGGAGAGGAGAAAAAGGCATAAAGAGAAAAAGAGAGAAAGAAGTTATGAGAGAAAGTGTCATTAACTTTCTTTGGAATGAAATAGACGCTGTTGTTTTGCTTTACTTTGAGAGTTCATAAATATTATAATGTTTGATATAAGTTTGAATGTTTAAATAGTCTATAAGGAATTTAATTATATGTTTGTTAAAGTTTGTTTTTTTTAACTTTATTACAAAAATTTTGGGGATTTAATATGAAATAGTCGATTAGAAAAATATTCATAGAATTTACATTAAAATACTAAAATTTAATTTTAAAATCTAAGTTTACTTCTAGTTGTAATTGATTATTAAGGTGATATCTCTATCAGTTTGAATTTTATTCATGAATTTAATTTGCGACTATTTTTAGATTGGTAATTTCTCTTACTTAAAGTTTAGTTTTTAAGTTAATATGGAGTGATATTTGAAGGTAATATTAGAGATCTTGCTCTATCATATATTGTATACACATCCATGCAAATTTCACATATACATACATTCTTTTACATGTGCAGTCACTCATACAGGTACACATGTACCGATATACACGGGTAATTTCATGTATTAATACCTACATATATCTTTTTAAATGTTTCCGCATACTTACACATATATATATAGGTGTGTCCTTAGAATTCCCTAAAAAACTTCTCTAAATATATATATATATATATATATATATATATATATATATATATATATATATAATAATTGCTAATGATACCTATTTATAGTAAAATGAATAACAATACATTTTATCTATAGTCAAAGGCATAAATTGTGTTCAAAATATTTACATTTCAGCACTAAATAACCATAAAGGTTGATATACCACTAAACAAAATCAACCAACCAACTAACCAACTGAGTATCTAGATGTCAGTCCCAAGTAGCCATGGCTGCCTCATCCTTTTAACTTAAAGGAAAAAAGAAGCTTCTCAACCAAGCCATGATGCTTATCAACTTTCACTCATGAACGGGGATGCACAGTGCATCAACCCCTAAGAGACATAGTCAACTAGCTATGATTATACAACTCACAAGCAAATCTATGATACTGAACAGGATAATTACTATAGTCCATCTTTATTCACTAAGACTAAACATGTACATGTTAGCATCTCACTTTAAGCTATGAGATCCATGTCTGGTATAGCTTTTATTATTATTATTATTATTATTATTATTATTATTATTATTATTATTATTATTTTATTTCCTTTGATTTCTGGTGTGTACTCATTTCTTTCTAGGTCCCAACCAGAGACCTAAGGTCAGAAATAGCATCATAACATTTTCCACTGAGCAACTAAAAAAAAAAAAGAAAAAATAACACATATTTTACATAGATAAAGTTCTTCATAAAGTGAGAACAATTTGTTGCATGTTTTTAAGGTATGGCTGCCAGGAATCCTTTCAATGAGTCTATTGGAATCTTTTGCAATCAATCCGAGGGCTCCAACTACAACTGAAATTGTTGATGTTCTTATGTGCCACATTTTTGCGATTTCAATTTTAAGGTCCTTGTATTCTGATAGTTTTTGAAGCTCTTCAAAGATACATTGCAATCTACAGGGACTGCCATATCAATAAGGATGCACTTTTTGTCTTTGCGGTCTCTAATTACGATGTCAGGGCAATTAGCTTTGATTGATTTGCCTGTGTCTATTGTGAAGTCCCATAAAATTGTTACAGGTCCTATCTCCATAACTGGGTTTGAGCGGTGTTCATACCAATTTCTTTCAGTTTCCTTTCCATAGAAGTTGCAGTTTTTCCAGCGCAGATATTAGCCCACTCTGTCATGCCATATTTTATATTCAGTGGGTGCCAATACCATGCAACCTGATACAAGATGATCAATTGTTTCTGGATATCTATCACAGAATCTGCATTTTGGGCTAACACAATTTTTCATTATATGTACTTGGTAATTTCTAGTTAGTAATCATTGGTCCTGTGCAGCAAGAATAAAACTTTCTGTTTTAGGTTTTAACTCTGCACTACATAACCACTAATGGGCATGGGGTTTGTCTACATCAGTTTGTTTGGTATGGGCAGAGTATTGACTGCGGGAAGCCTTTTTTAAGTCAAGAACATTTTCTCTTTTCCCTTTCTTTCTTTCCTGATCATCTTTTTTTCCCTTTACCTTTTTGTTGTGTATATTGTAAATAAACACTTTCTTCTTTTGTTGTTACTCACCGAGCAGGAGTTTTTTTCTTTATTCGTACGCGCCTAAAAGAGAGAGTTTGTCCGCTCTAATCTTGCTGTTTTACTCGCGTTTTTTTTTTTCGCAATTATTTTCAGCCCTATTTTTAACCTCAACCCTTTGATGCGGGAAAGCCTGGACAAATTTCCTAGCAATGTTTTAAACTCTAATATTTAAAATTTACAAATCTTTTTTTAATTATTTTGCTAAATATTTTAATCAAATTTTTTTTAATCTTCGTAATGCCATCATTTTATCTTTCTAATAAACACTCTAGATGCTTGTACAGTCTTCAAAGAGAGATGTATTCTGATATGACAGTTATCATAATAAAATCATGAATAAATTTAGTTAAAACTAAATGCTTCTAATATCATCTAATGACAAAAACAGAAAAATCTTTTTAGCCAATCCAATAAAAATAAAACAAAAAATAGATTTTCTTTAACAAAGCTTCTCATGAAAATGACAATTACAATGAACATCAAGTGTTGAAATATTAAAACATTTTTGTGGTTAAAAAGGACTTCCTAGTATTCATCATACATATTACTTTAATGCAGTCAGCTTTAATAAATATTTACCAAATCTAGACAATAGCTGTTTCGCTAAATAATTTTATTTTTTAAATAATTAATGTTTTTTAAGCATGTTTTTAAGCCAGTTTTTTGCACTCTACAGAAATAACCCAGAAACTCTGCCAACATATTCAAACAAGTACCATTATAAATCAATACCTATCTTTCACTATACATGAAAAATTCACAATTGTCTACTCAAGGTCAAAGAAAAGTGACCTATTTGACCTACCCAACTAACAACCAATAATAATAAAAAAAAATTAAATATATCTATAATAATATAAACAATTTTTAGTAAGAAACTTTTAAACCAGTCTGGATCATTTTTATCCATTACCCATTATTTACACTATTTACTGTTTATTATCCTCATCTTTATTGTCATTATCACAGCATTTCATTGAGGACAATAGTCCGATTGTAAATAGTTTAATGAAATGTTGTGATAACAGCAATAAAGATCTGTCTATATTTCTGAGATGAGCAAGTGTAACTATTCACATTATTTACATTATTTGTACTATTGTTCTCATATTTATTTCCATATGAATATGATAATGAAGATGAGGAGAACAGTCTGAATAATGTAAATGCTGTAAACAACAAACATGGAGACAATAATCCAAATATAAATAGTGTAAATAATGATTCCAGGAATTCAGACAGCAATTTTTTATTCATTCACAACAAAAAATATAAATTAAAAAAATATCAAAAGTGTTGACTGGTAACCTACTTTCAGAAATCATGAAAAATAGAAGTTCATGTTAGCAATTTGTTATTAAAAATGTAATTTTCATTTATGTATGTTTTTGCGTGTATCTCTCTGTATTTACACAAATTCCATAGATCAAGTTAATAATCTTAAACCCAAAAAAGAATAAATTATTACAGGGAAGAACATCATTATCATAAAAGAGAAATAAGTTCTGAAAAAGTCCCTAGGGAGGATACCAAATATGACAAAGGCAAGAATAAGTATACAAACTTACTTATTAAATAAAAGGTAATCAAACTATTGTAAAGACAACAAAGAAAACTGATCCAAACAAATCACTGAATAATCTAAAAATAATTCACCGAAAGTTTTATTTTTTTCTCTGCCATCATCATATAACACAAAAACAACAATGGCCACCAAATTTTCTATGGTTGCTAATGGGGCCTTGAAACATGTTAACATATTTTTTTTTAATAATGCCATGTCCGTTCAGGATGCAGGCAATCATAACTCTTCCTTTAATTAACTATGAATTTCCATACATTCTTGAGAAATATAGTGGAGTGGTTTCCTTCCTTTCTCATAGTTTGGAATTCACCGTCTTCCTTCTTTTTGACAAGTTGGTACCAAAAGCTAGAGATTCCAGTCTACCCAGCTATTTAACTCATTTCTGCCTTTTCCCGAAGTCATTTGTGTGAAAGTGAATGCAACAGACTTGACAGGAATCTCATGTCAATAGCTGTTGCACTAACATCAAATCCCATTAGCATATTAGGATTTAAATAGTCAAAAACTTAATAAGTGGTTCATTTTACAATGTAAGTGTAGTGCAAAAGTAGACCCTTACATTGTGTCCATTAGGTTAGATAAAATGAGTCTCTAACATTTTGTTTACCATATTAACCATATATGGTAAACATTTAACTGAAATTTCCTAGCTAAAAGCCAAAATTGTTACCTTTTTTAATCTCTAACTTTTTTCCTTGTCATTAAAAATCAACATATTAACTTGTCCTCACAAATTCATACCTTGGTATAATGTCTGTGTTTATTGTATTTAAAGTATAGGAGGTATTAATACTTGTTAAAGATATGCCTTTTGTGAAATCCTTACATTGAATACGATGAAATCAGTTAAGATTCAATAAATACATATTTAGTTCAAATTCATGGGCTCATATTGGAGACAGAGTTTGTATTCAGAATATCCACAGAAACTAGTTTAGAATCACACCCAAAGGGCAGGTTTTCAGCAAGTGCCACAACTCAAAAGTTCACACAAAATTACCAAAGCAGTTTGCATTTTTTATACAGCATAGAACTGGAATGTTATAAGTTGATTATTGAGGTTCATAAAATGTCATGACAGACAAAATAGAGTTGTACAAAAATAGGGTTTTAATTGAAATAAGAAAAGTACTAGAAAAAGGAATAAAAAAACACAAAATTAATTATGACCAATTGACTTATAATCAAATTTATTTTTATATCAAGAATATATATATATATATATATATATATATATATATATATATATATATATATATATATATATATATACATATTATCCATCACCAGTAGCACAACTCATGCACAATGCAAATTTCATGTGCTGAGTATAGACTTTCCATTATGTAAATTAAATTTTAATAAAAATATCTGGTTACCACAATGTTGGTGCAGTCAAATAATAGTAGTAGTAGCAATAATAATAATAATAATAATAATAATAATAATAATAATATATATATATATATATATATATATATATATATATATATATATATATATATATATATATAAAAAACAATACTAATTATATATATAATGATAGACTCTCCCGTCATTTTCGACGTATGAGTGTCTTTCAGTTCAGTTTTTATGTGTCAGATGAGACAACAATCCTGCACGGGATTTGCAAACAAATCTGCACAAAGGACATACTGAAGGGTTGACCGTCATATGGGCTAATGTATTAGCCCAAGATCTAGTGTTAATTCTTAATTCTCTCACATGGCTGAGATGATTCTTTTCAAAGTTAGTTATACCTTGGTAGCAGGTGTTTTGCCAGTTTGCTCGGTTTTATAATAATATATATATTACGCTGTTTCTGATCTGCATCAATGATCTTCCTGATGTCATTAATTGCCAAGTAGGCATTTTTTACTGTCTCAATAGCAAATTCCCCAGAGCCAACAAGATAACCTGAAAAAAGGAAAAAGGACTTCCAATCTGTGGTTAACTGGGGTAGGAAATGTCATATCATAAACAGAAAATATATTAAAACTTAAAAACTCAGTTCATTTCACAATATTTCTCATTTGTATACATTAAGATACGATTCAAGTAAATATGATCATTCAAGAAAGATCATGGGAAATTTGTTTGCTTAAAAACAGTAATTTGACTTTGTCTAGCATGCACGTGAGAACCAAGGAGATGAAAACAGTTTAACTTGGTATTTCCTTGCAGGAATGAAAGCATCAATGCTGGCTTTCACCCAGGAAGAGATCTCAGATGCACATTTTTGAACAGGATGATTAAAAACTTCATTCCAAAGGACGTCATGAAGGACATCAGGGAATGAGCCCCAATCTGCTTGTTGATAACAGAAAGATATTCTGTTAGTAGGAGATCCTTGGCTAGTGGGGGAGTGGAAGGAGATGTTTACAGCCACTACTGCATGATCTGAGTTGCCAAGAGGGCAGAGCTGTGTAGTATGGCAAGATACAGGAATAGAGGTAAAAAAGAAATCAAGAAGAGGAGTGATTCTGTCAGGGTTACTGGGGAAATGTGTGGGGAAGTAAACCCCTTTGCATGGGAGATTGAATGATTGAGAAGTTAAAGGTTTGGATGCTAGTGAGATCAGTGACAGTGTTTAAGCCACCTAGGCATTAAAGTCATCGAACATGAATATGTTTGCAAATGGTGTAAGGAGATGGCCTTGTCTATATTATTGGAAATACTATAAAACTCACGACAGGCTTGAGAGGAAGGAGAACAGTAGAGAAAGAACAGATAACTGACTGAGTTAAGAAGAGAGAGATGGAGACATATGTAAGAATGGTCTGGAGATTCAAGAGATAGTTCCCTAGCCAGCGGTAAACATTTAACTAAAATTTCCTAGCTAAAAGCCAAAATTGTTACCTTTTTTAATCTCTAACTTTTTCCTTGTCATTAAAAATCAACATATTAACTTGTCCTCACAAATTCATACCTTGGTATAATGTCTGTGTTTATTGCAGCAAAAGTATAGGAGGTATTAATACTTGTTAAAGATATGCCTTTTGTGAAATCCTTACATGTTTAAATTGAATGCGATGAAATCAGTTAAGATTCAATAAATATATATTTAGTTCAAATTCATGGGCTCATATTGGAGATGATCATGAACATAAACTCCCAGGCCATGCATGTGTACTTCTTTCTGAGTCCTTTATAAAGAGAGGAGGGTAGCCAGGAATTGAAAAATCAGTGGAGGGAATTGAAGTGTTAAGGTTAGTTTCACAGAGAGCTGGGATGTCCAGAGACTTTTTGAAGAAGAATGCTTCCACACATCAGAAGTTGGTACAAATACCATTAATGTTAGAGAAAGAAAAGTTAAGGGCTTTAGGTATTTTTTGTTGAGCTGGTTTAAGTTTATATCTTTGGTTGTTTACAGTCATGATGTGCTATTTTGGTAAGGAAAGGCCTAGGATACTAGTAACTGTCAATGTAACATATGCAGGAAGGTAACTGGTGCAGACTGCAACATAGTATGGCCACGGGGTTGCCCACCAGGTACTTGTAAGGACACCCTTCCACGCAGATATGGTACTGCAAGAACCCTGATATTATGCAATTGTTGATCAGAGAATCTTCTCAAGGCACTACACAAGAGTTTATAAATACTATTTATACTGTCAATGTTTATGTTAAGGTACATTTCGGGAGCAGATATGATCATATGAGAAAGAACATCAAAGATTTGTTGTTTATAAACAATAGTTTAGACAATGCTAACCAGATGCTTTCTCTGTAGCTGAGTGGTATAGCACATCAGATCAACTGACAGTTCCATAAAGGATACAAGTTTAATTCTTGTCAGAAAATACATATTTTCTATGAAATTCCTCAAACATTCAGGCCGGTAAATGTAATTAATACTGTTTATTTAAAAAAAAAGAAACATTTACTTAAATAAATTGTATCTATTTAAAATAACATATCCACAGAAAATATATTAAATAATTGGCACACTTAATATATTTCATAATATATATTAGGATATGTATATATATTAGTAGTATACATATATATATTAGTGTGTGTATATATATATATATACTAGTCATATATATATATATATATATATACTAGTTATACATATATATATATACAGAGGATGGACAAAATAATTGAAACACTTGTTAAATTCAAAGAAAATTTATTTAATATGGAGTTGGTCCTCCTTTAGCCTCACATACAGCTTTAATGCATCTAGGAATGGAATCATACAGCTTCCTGACTTCATCTAGAGGAATTTTCAGCCATTCTTCCATTAATACCTGCTCCAGCTCTTTAAGACATGATGGTCGAGGATAGTAGCTCCTAACTTGTCGCACCAAAATGCACCACAAATGTTCAATAATATTGATATCTGGAGATTGGGGAGGCCACTCCATGTATTCTAGCTCACTTTCATGTTCTTCATACCAATTGTTAACCATTGGAGCGGTATGTATTGAAGCATTATCGTCTTGCGGGCCATTGGATGAACATGATCTCCCAAAGTGTTCAGGTAATCTTTCCTGTTGATTCTACCATGCAGGGCAACTATTGGACGGAGACATTTCTATGATATGGCAGCCCAAACTATCACTGATCCACCTCCATGTTGGAAGAAGGCAGTCAGGGTTGTAAGCTTATTTGGGCTGCCTCTACATATAAACTCACCCTGAAGTTGGGAAAAGAGAAAAACTGGACTTGTCTGAGAATATGACTTGCTTCCATTGGTCTGCAGACCAGGCGTTGTGATTTCTGCACCACTTCAACCTCTTCTGAATGTTGCGAGTAGAGAGAAGAGGTTTCCTTACAGTGACTCTTCCATGATATCCAGCCTTATGGAGCTCATGACAAACAGTTTTAGTAGAAACTGGACTATTCAGATGATTATTCAACTCAGCAGTCACTTTGGCTGCAGTAGTCCGATGATTTTTTGCCACATTGCATTTCAATACACATCGGTCCCTGTCAGTAAATTTGCAAGTCTGGTCCAAATTGCTACAGTTGCTAGAAGTTTTGCTCTGTTTCTCAAATTGCATCATAGTTCTTGATATGGTAGCTCTTGAAAAACCAAACAGTTCAGCAACCTTATCGATCAAGGCTCCTGCCATGCGAGCTCCAGCAATTTGCCTTTTTTCGAACTCGGAGGGGTCACGCATTTAGCTTAAATTTTACTAAATTCTAAAAATAAATAAGCCAAAGACAGTAAATTAGATAAATAAAGGTATTTACAATAGATATAACCTGCAATTATGAAGTTTTAGTTAAAGTTCTTAATATAATAGGTCTTTTAAATATAGGAGTGGAATTTGCATCTGTTCCAATTATTTTGTCCAACACCTGTATATATATATATATATACTAGTTATATATATATATATATATATATATATATATATATATACCAGTTTTGTTTTTATTAGTATATATATATATATATATATATATATATTGTTACGTTAGCCCAATAGTTGTACGATCACCTCAGATTTTATAGGCATTTTTTTAGTACATCGTGTATTTGCGACGAAACATATGAATCTTGATAACCTCCTTATTTCTTGAATATGCAGATTATGGGATATATTTTTCTTATGCCCAGATGAGTCAGGGCCAGTTCTCGGAAAGGAACCTTACCTCTTCCTCCCATCTCCTATCTGGTCTCTGATCGTAGGCCAAACAAACGCTGTTTGACAGATAGGGGCGAGTGACATTACACAGGGTCCATGAATGACACACACCTTTTTTGTGGGCCAACACATGACTCAAGTCATAGCAGTTTTCGTTTCGCACGTGTTGAGGTGGCAACAATCTCACTTAGTTGCTGGCCCTTGGAGGAAGCGGACGTCACTAAAAACCAAAGGACTGACAAGAGAACCTAGAACAACATCATCAACCAAAGTCGGCTACACTCCTGTGATTTTTTTGTGTGTTCTTCAACACGGATAGGACATCGCCAATCAAAAACTCATAGAATATTGTCAATCCCATCCTTTTATGAATATCCTTCGCATTAAACTGTACCCTGATAATAGTCAATCGACGTCGATTCCAACCCTATGTAAGTTTCCGCATGTTTTTCTATATCTTATAATCTGCTATCTCTGTATTCATATGTATTTCGCCACATTAGTATCTATTCAGGTAAACTAACTCCCCATCCCTTATACTATTTAGTTTTCTTTTTCTTTTTCTTACTTTCGCACTCTGTATATTTTATAAATAAAACTTTTGTATTATATATTCTCATGTTGTCTTCTATCATTCTATGTCTACATATGGTTCAATTTCTCTCTGCGTTTACCGATGTCCGGAATTGGAGAATTCCCCTCCCAACGTTCTTTTCTTTATTTTTATATCGAACCTTGGGGTCTCTCATGTATTTTTTTTCTTTTCTTGTTGCGTCCCGGCTATCGTAGTCCCAACGAAACCCCGGGCGTAACAATATATATATATATATATATATATATATATATATATATATATATATATATATATATATACTAATAAAAACAAGACTGGTTATTAGGATAAAGGTTTTTTTTAGTCACATGTTTTATATCTTCTTAAACTTATGCTAATTATAGGCTTTAGTCGTAAATTTTATCAATAAATTTGTTTGTCATTAACTCCTTAGCCAGTTCACCCTGATGATCCCATGTGGCAAAACCTAAGTAGGTAGTACCTGGCTCATTAGGATTTATTTATTTTATTTTATACATACTAGTTATATATATATATATATATATATATATATATATATATATATATATATATATATACTGTTTATATGTTATTTTTATAAATACAAATATTTAAGTAAATGCTCTGTTTATAATAAACTGTATTAACTACATTTACTGGCCTAAATGTCTAAGAAACATTGTAGAAAATATGAGTCCTCTGACAGGAATCAAACCTGTATCCTACATGGATGTGGCTTGACACAAATGAAGCTGCTAAGATGCAAGGGGTTATGGAGTACAAAAGAATATGAAAAAAGAAACAAGGCTGCTATGTCGAGTTGTCAGCAGTGGTTAGGAAGGCTTGCAACTGAGGGGTCTCAACATTGAGAAGCTATCAATCATGATGATTGGTGTCTGGTGCCTGACAGTGATTAAGCTGGATAGTCAGTCACTGTAGTGAGTTGGATTTGTCAAGGTGTTCACGTCAGCAATGAGGGAGGCTTGTAGCTGGGTGGTGACAATGTTGAAAGGAAAATCTGCTGGATTCTATGTGTCAAAGCTCACTTGAGTAGTCACACTTGAAAGTGGTAACAGCTATTGAGAGGAGCGGTCATGTTGGTGGTAGTGGCATCACCCTGCATATCGGCAGGTGGCCTGCAACTGCTTATTGTCATTATGGGCAGCCTGCTTTTAAGCAGATCTGGCAGTCCCCTGGGGCTCCTCCATTTCCGGCAAGAATGTTCATGTTTGGCCAGTGTCAGTTTCATTGCATGGGCTTGATTCATGGACTGGATGTGATGCTAGGAGCCTATGTGCAGAAAACAAATTTTTTTATTTTGTGGTTTTGCTTTCATGGCATTCATATCTGGTTGGCATGCAGAATGCATTGGAAAGATATCTATTGCCATGGAGTACAACATTAAGTACTGAGAACAATAAAAGAAAATAGAAATAAAAAAAAAATTAAGAAGATAGATAATGACTGACATTGCATTTAACTTTTTTGAAGATCAAAGTTGACTTGAAAGCAAGAAACCAGAAGAGAATTTCACAAGCAAGAAGTTTAATAGGAGATACTTTTAGCATTGAACTTACAGTTACATCTAACCATTTCAACTGTAAAATGATGAAACCTATCTGGCAATCTAGTACTGCATTTAAATTCATGAATTCTTGGTATCAAAGAAGAAAGTTCATCAGAACAATTACCATGAAAATATTTATAGAGAAGGCACAAGAAAGCTATGTTATAGTGGTGGGAAATTGGCTGAAGCCAAGAGGCCAGGTTAGGACCAATAATATTGCAGATTCTTTTTTTGGATTTTATTAAGAATCTTTAAATATATAGCTGAAGCATCAAACAGGATGTGGCAGCAATACTCAATGCATGGACAAATAGTAGATTTATAAATGTGTAAGATTCTGGCAAGAAAAATTGTTTGGCACACCACAATGAACAAACTTTTCTAGCAGCAGACCTAGTAATTGATTCAATATAATGCTTCCACTTCATGTCAGCGGAAAACATAAAACTGAGAATGTGTAGGGAATTGCTCCCCAGAAGGTTGACATCAGTCATTTTGGTGGAACACAAAAATAGTTCTCTAAAAGGACCAAAAATAGCAGTTTAATTTTGGAGGTGTTAAAATTCACAAGCCATTTCTTGCCTCAGTTAACAAATGACTGAAGGTCATCTCCAAGATTAGCTGCCAGTTTTCATTTATCAGATGGATTAGACTTACTATCAAAACAGAAGTACTTGTATCATTAAATAAACGAGTTAGGAACAGATGATTCCAAAAAGGCCATTGATGGAGATAAGAAACAAAGTAGGATAGAGAATAGAGACCCGGGGGATACCCACAATAATGTGAAAGGAACTAGAAGAGTGGTTATTGAACACAACTTTCATTACATGATTCGTTAAGAAAGATTTGATCAAATCAAAAATTCAGCCAGAGACAATATTGTTCTTGAGCTTGTGAAAAAAAATAGAATACCAACCCTGTCAAATACTTTTGAGATAGCTAAAGCCATAGTTTGAACTTTGCTATTCTTATCTAAAGCTTGGCAGACTCTTTCAGTGATAACTGTTGACACATCATCAATTGACCTAGAGAAGTGAAAGCCATATTACTTATTTGAAAGGAGGCCCATATGAAGTGAGATTACACTGAAATATTCTTGATTATTTGGCAACTGATTTTTTAAAGACATATTCATTGTGTTGTGGAGTTTAAATATGATCTACAAAATTTGATTTAATGCTTATACACATTTATAGATAAACTCCACAACACATTGAGTGTGTCTTGAAAAAATCATTTGTCAAGCAATCAAGAATGAAATCAGTGAAATATTAATCAAATATTCTTGTTTAGGCTCTAAATATTGATTGGTTGAACACCTGGGCAAACACAGACAAAATTAAATATAAAGAAGACAAAGAAGTCAGAATATGTAACAACATCAAATATTGGGAAAAGATATAAAAAGGGCAGAATACAGAGAAGTTAGGAAAGACGAAGTGGAGAAAAGGAAGAAAATATTGGTGAGAAACAGGAATAAAGAAAAGGAAAAAAAAGTAAACAAAGAAGGAAAGAGAAGGAGAGCAGAAAAGTGAAAAAATAAAAATTGGAAAGTAGAAAATGAAAAGAAAAAATAAAGTAAAAATAATCTACATATATGAAACATACAGTGTATATTTGTTGAAATATTTGCCATATTTATGATGTAAGAGAACTCAATATCGTAACAGTGTTATATAGGATAAAAATAGTTTAAAAGGTATCAGGAACAGAGCATATGTAAAAATAAGTATTATGGACATAGGTATCAGCACTGGATGGTGTTAATGTTTCATGGTTAAACATAATTGTTGGACCATGATCACTGCTTATATAAATATATACATATATATACCTATTAGTTTTTAGTTATGATTCATTTAAGGATAAAAGTGATACCAGGGATAGAGTATATGTAAATATAAACAGTGTGGACACTGAGATAAACACCAAATAGAAACACTAATACATTAAATATATATATATATATATATATATATATATTATAAATTAATTGATTTAAAATATGTTTTTTTCACTACACAGTGATACCATGTTTCAGAAATGGAAGCTAAAGCCCCTGAATTTAATTTAATATATATATATTCGCTTGACGAGGAAATGGAACTAATGTCTTTGGTTTAATAACAAAATTAAATTCATATATATATATATATATATATATATATATATATATATATATATATATATATATATATGTATATATATATATATATATGTATATATATATATATATGTATATATATGTATATATATATATATATGTATGTATATATATATATATATATATGTATATATATATATATGTATATATATATATATATATATATGTATGTATATATATATATATGTATATATATATATATATATATGTATGTATATATTCATATATATGTATATATATATATATATATATGTATGTATATATTCATATATATATATATATATATATATATATATATATATATATATATATATATATATGTATGTATGTATGTATGTATATATATATATATATAATGATAATAAGAAGACAGAAACTTTAATCATTCATTTTGTTTATAATTTTTATTCCATAAACACCGAGATATTCATTTCATCAGAATGAAAACCTAGTCCATGAATAGGGAAATTACACCAAATGGACACTTTAGCTTGGTAGTACAGAGGGGAGGTGAGAGAAAGGCGTTGGGCAAAGATAGGGCTTAAAGATTTGGGGTTAGTAGTGGTTGGATTCGTCAACCAAGAATTTACTCTTCACTTTTTGGGTTTTAATATTGGTTTGAATGTTACTCTGGCCAATACTGTTTGTTGCTTTTACATAGGATAAATCAGGTCAATTCAAGTTAATTTAATTATGGATCTTAATCCAAATAAAATAAAAGTGTTACTATGGTAAAACTTAAGCATTTGTTTTTTGGCCAAAGTGCTATAGTCATTGGAGACAATTATAGAAGGAATGAAAGGGTTGTGGAAGAGGAAGGTGAGAAGGGAAAGGCAGGGTAGTGATAGCTTTAGCAGCTTGCCCTGCTTAGAGTGTTCTTAATTTTTAGAAATATGTAAATGAGTTTATAGACATGTTGGGTCTAACAATGGTTTCCCCTGCCAAGGGGAAACATGCTCAAATCCTGCCAGAGGGTGCATCTTTTTCTTTAATAAGATTCTTGAATATTCAGGCTGGTAAACAAAAATAAATATGATTAACAGAAATGGAATGTCTACTCAAATATGGCTATCCACTAAAAATAACATTTAAAGTGATAAAAGTCTCTTGAATTAATAAATAAACCATCCAATACTTCTTTAGAAATTATATATATATATATATATATATATATATATATATATACTACTACTACATAATACTATATAATACTATACTACACTATATTATATACTATATAATACTCTAATGAATTGATAGATTTTATTCATAATCAGACATTATTTATTATTACCTTAAATGTCATATTTAATAGATACATGTGTCTGAGTAGATATCAGCATTTTTAACCAGTGTAAATCTGTTTCCTGACCTGTGCATTCAGTTATCTTTGGAAGGAAAGTTTTCTTCATCATGATTCTCAATGCACAAGCCAGTAGAAACAGATTTGCACTGTTTAAAAACAGGGATGTCTACAAAAACACACACGTGCATGTGTGTGTGTGTGTTTATATTTATATATATATATATATATATATATATATATATATATATATATATATATATATATATATATATAAAGAAGAAATATAGTCTTAAAGTGTGCTATATTTATGGGATAAAGTGCTCAATATCAGAGATAGAGCGTGTGTAAATATAAAAGTGAACATAGAAATCAACACTTAGAGGTGACAGTCTGTTTCATGCTAGATGCAATCGTCAGGCCTGTTTCATGCTAGATGCAATCGTCAGGCCTGACGATTGCATCTAGCATGAAACAGACTGTTGCCTCTAAGTATTGACTTCTATGTCCACTTTTATATATATATATTATGTCTGCTCATTTTGATCATAATCCTTTCATATTCACGAATATTTTTCTGTATATTACAATTAAATGAGGCAAGAAATGCACTGTAACAGTGAGAATACCTTTTATTTCCAAAGTAATTTTTCATCTCATTCTGAGATCATCATCAGGAGTGCAATTGGTAAGGCAAAACTATTTGTAGCTATTCATGACTGAATTTATGGCCTCATTTCATTAGAATAATATGGAAAAATATTTGTGACTATATATCTGTGTGTGTGTCTGTATGATAAAAATATATATACATGCACAAAAAATTTCACATATGTATAAATATATTTTTTCCACAGTGCTCAATGTTATGAGACAGAGCTATACGTATATATTAGTGAATATACATATCTAACATTAATAGCATGACTCAGAGTTTCATGAAACTCTGAGGCTATCAAAATTAGATTTTGTGTATATTCACTAATATATATATATATATATATATATATATATATATAATATAAAAGTCTCAAACACTAATATTCCATGGTTATAATTTATTACATTGGAATCATAATCATGATCCAATTCATCAGACCTACTTGAATCTGTATGTCTGATGAATTGAATCGTGATTACAATTACAATGTAATAAATTATAACCATGGAATATTAGTGTTTAAGCTTTTTATATTATATTTTTGCTCTGTCCTGGACATTGAGCTCTTGACCACCAATATTATCAATATATATATATAATCAATTATCAATATATATATATATATATATATATATATATATATATATAAAAGTGGACATGGAAGTCAGCACTTAGAGGCGACAGTCTGTTTCATGCTAGTGCAAGAGTCGCCTGATGATTGCACTAGCATGAAACAGACTGTCGCCTCTAAGTGCTGACTTCCATGTCCACTTTTATATTTACACACGCTCTATCTCTGATATTGAGCACTTTACCCCATAAATATAGCACACTTTAAGACTATATTTCTGCATATATATATATATATATATATTGTGTGTATTTAGGCAGCATTTTTTCATTAATACATGTCTCATTAAATAATATAGATAAGCGTTGTCTATATATTTTATGCAAGTTTTTTTCATATAGTCTGATAATCTTAATAACATTATCATTAAATAATGAAAGAAAATCACAATATTGATACATACTTTTTTTTTTTTTTTTTTTTTATTTAATCCGATCTGAGCTTTCGGCTTACATAAGCCATTATCAAAGATGACAATTACACAATATATTTATGCAATACACGAACAAGAAATTGATGATAGTATTATTTGTTTACATGGATGATATCCAAGCAACGATAAACACGTGCATATAAAACGCTGAAAACGAAAATCGCACGACAGCTCATGACGTCACACATGACCACGCGAGAGTATATTGCATAAATATATTGTGTAATTGTCATCTTTGATAATGGCTTATGTAAGCCGAAAGCTCAGATCGGATTAAATAAAAAAAAAAAATAAAAAAAAAAAAAAGTATGTATCAATATTGTGATTTTCTTTCATTATTTAATGATAATGTTATTAAGATTATCAGACTATATGAAAAAAACTTGCATAAAATATATAGACAACGCTTATCTATATTATTTAATGAGACATGTATTAATATATATATATATATATATATATATATATATATATATAACAGGAAATACTGGACATAAACAATAAAATCCAGAAAAAACTTAAAGTTTTTAATATTTTATAAGTAAGCTATCAAAGGAACAAGCAAATTTTGGAACTAGACAATGTACAATGGAACAGATTTTCAATTGTAGGATCCTCATAGAGAAGCAACTTCCACAGCAGAAGGACTTGTTCCACAACTTTGTTGATTTCAAGAAAGCATTTGAGCATGTATGGCATGGCGGTCTTTGCCAAATCCTCAGGGAATTCAATGTAGATAATGGAATTATCCAAGTTATCCAGGCCCTATATATAAAGCTGCCACCAGTGCACCACTTCTGGGAAAACAAATGGGAGGATTCTTCTGGACAACTGTCAGCATAAGACAGAGATGTGTACTTTCACCCACATTGTTCAACCTATTTCTAGAGAGAATCATGCAAGTAACCCTGAATAATCATGATCCTTCAATCTCTATTGGTGGCAGACTCACCTGTAACCTATGTTTTGCAGACAACATTGACCTCATAGCAGGTAGTAATGAAAGAGCTCCAGGACTTAACCAACAAACTTTTGAAAGAGCAGGAGCATATGGAATGGAGGTTAGCTCCAAGAAATCCAAAGTAATGGTGAATAGCACAAATAGTAACACCTGTGTCAACATTACCATGAATGGTAATTCACTGGAGGAAGTGTTCAGGTTTAAATACTGGGAAGCAATCTTGTCTAAAGATGGTACCTGTAACTTGGAAATCCACACATGAATTGCTGCAGCCATGGCAGCAACAACCAAATTGGCAAGAATATGGAAGAGGAAAATCAGCTTCCAAACAAAGAAGACAATTTACTAAGACAAAAGTGTATAGAAAGTGCTTTAATTGCTACATCATCCACAGTAAATTTGCATCCTGGTTTTTACAACATTTCACCATTCTTAGCAGATATTCTATTATCACAATGTGTGATATTTAACCTCAGTATGTGACTTCATTTACTGTACAAAAAGATCATCCTATTACTGAAGGTAACTGATCCTTGAATTTGAATTTATTTGAATTTCAGAGTGGTGTTGTCATATCCTGCTATGACAACAGAAAACAACTTTGAATGAAATTAATAACAAGGCTACTGCAACTGAGGTCTTAAAAAAGAATTCAATGGAGCAGGAAGTAATATTAATAATACAGTGTGTTAAAGGTTAAATAACAAAAGTAATGAAAACATAAACAAAAAGAAATTAAATTAAGACTACCCTACACACAAGCCACCAATCTGCCACTGGGTGGCATGCCACTGGTGACCTTCTGTCAGACCACCAGTGTGTTCATCATGGCAATGTTACTACTGATGGACCACTAAGGGGCCAACAGTGGCCTGCTGGTGGCTGCTACCAGAGGACCACTGGTGTTGCCATCAATGGCCTGCCAGTGAGCCTACATGTAAGGTATATATCCGAACACATTAAAAAAATTTCAATTAAAAAAAAATTTCACATGTCCTTTGTATGCATGTGTAATGAAACATCACTTTAGTTCAATGAAGTCCTAAACGATGAAATGTGTTACATGAAATTTTTTTCCACTTTGTCATTAATTTTCCTAAGACAATGTTTGAATAATGCTATCATTTTTATAAATACTATGCTAGTTAGTAATGATTAGTACCTATAGAAAAATTGTTAAAGAACAAAGAAATTATTCTACAAATATTTTAAAAGTATTTTTTTAAATATTTGTAGAATAATTAAATTCTTTCACAAACAAGTAAATAGTCTTTAGTAATATACAAATTCATGTCTTGATAAATATTTACTAAGTATAGCTTAGTTTTGATACAAGTATAAGGTATTCAGTACAGACTGAGCTCACTACACAATGATGTCTGAGACCAGCTTTTTAAACATTACATTACAAGATGCCATGTTTGGGCAAATGCAGAATTTTGCAGGTTATGATTCTTACTAAAAGAAAAGAATAGAAAAAAAAATCATAACAGAAGAGAAATAAAATCCCCAAAGTGAATAGTATGGTACCATTACAACTCCTTCAACCCTAACATTTGCTTACCAATACCAGCAGTAACAATATGCCCACCACACACACCAACACAATAATGATTTTACTAATCTGATTGGTCACACAATTCATACTCTCTGAACTCTCTATTTCAAACTTAGTAAATGAAGCTATTATTTTTAGATTACAAGCAGGATGTTGTCTGGTTTGCCTGTAGTTGGTATTGGTGGACATGATCATGATTAATTAAAAACTCATCATTTTCAGTTGATATACAGGAAGAAGATGGAAGAAAGAAGAGATGAAAAAATAAAACTATACACTATCTTTTTTTAAATTTTTGGGATGTTAAATGAAATTAAACTCTATTTTCATTTAAAGTCATGGGAATTTATTGCTAGCAATTCTCCCTGGAAGTAAGATTTAATTTTAAACAAAAAGCAAAATAATTTTGCAATAGATAGAAGATGAAAGTTGAATAAAAAGGCAGTTAAAACCTAAAAACAAAACAATTGTTTGGTACTGAAAATTTATTTGAAATATATTATCAATGAACTGCTTACATTATGCAATATTTACATAATATCTATACTAGCCCAATTCAATGCACTTTTATGTGGTGCAATGGTTAGCAAGCTTGCCTCACTAGATCAATTATAAGTAGTGAGTTTGATCCTCAATGGGGCTCTATACTTTCAGCCTATGTTTACTAAATCACTATAATAGTCTATAAATAAAGGTTGCATTAATTCCTGCCCATTGACAGTTTCATTCTTTTTGATTTTCAATGCATATCTTCAGTAAAACATTTTCAGTTGCAATCAATCAATATATATATATATAAGAATATATATGAGAATAAGAATGGAAAAAGTAGGATAAAAAGTAAGAGAAAAAAAGTAAGAGAATAAGAATGGAAAAAGTAGGATAAAAAGTAAGAGAAAAACAGTTAAGAGGAAAAAATATAGTAAGAGAATAAAATAATAATAATAATAAAAAACAATTAAAAGGGAGGAAAGAGAAAAAAAGAAAAAAAATAAAAAAAGGAGGAGAGAAAAAAGAGAGAAAAAAAACAAAGGGAGAGAGAACAAGGGGAGAAAAAAGTGAAGCGGAGGGAAAAAATAAAATAAATAGTCTATAAAATAGACTATTTTATTTTATTTCTTCAGTCTTTGGTGTTGATAAATCCTACATGGAAGCTCTTGTCAGATGAAATAATTATTCAAATGGAGTAATTTTGAATTTCTATTCTATGTAATTTATTTATATATGCTCTGTTATAATAAATACACTGAGCTCACTTTGTGGATCAGTTTTAATATTTTATATTATTAGGATTCACTTCTATTATATACCGACAGACTATTACCTGTGTTTTTATTTATATATATATATATATATATATATATATATATATATATATATATAATATGTAGAAAACAACTGAAAAGTTGCAAATTAAAAGAAAAAAAATTGAATGTTTTTTTGTGAAAGTATTTATTTATATTTTTTTATATATATATATTTGATATTTCAGATCGCCCCAATCTTTCGTCAGAAATTAATTAAATAACTGTATTCAGAAGTTTGTTTTCAAATAGCGTTTAATTAATTTCTGACGAAATTTATAACTTTATTTGTATTTGCTGGGCGATCTGAAATATCAAATATATATATATATATATATATATATATATATATATATATATATATATATATAAAAATATAAATAAATACTTTCACAAAAAAAACATTCAATTTTTGTTCTTTTAATTTGCAACTTTTCAGTTGTTTTCTCCAAATTATATACAAATCAAGAAAGTATACATGGCTTCTCATTATATATATATATATATATATATATATATATATATATATATATATATATATATATATATATATATATATATATATATATATATATATATATATATATATATTATGGAATGGACAAAGTCCAACAATTATTTTAAGACATTTTTATGTTTATACATTCATTTTTATAGATACAAATATTTAAGTGTAGGATACAGGTTCAATTCCTGTCAGAGTACACATATTTTCTATGAAAAATTTCTCGGACATTCAGGCCGGTAAATGTTGTTTAATACTGTTTATTATAAACAGAGCATTTACTTAAATATTTATATCTATAAAAAAGAATGTATAAACATAAAAATGTCTCAAAATATATATATATATATATATATATATATATATATATAACCACAAATTTTGGATGCATTTCTAGAGCAAAACTATTAGTCATCTATTTACATTATAAATATTATAGCCCTATTCTATCAGTATTTCTTGCTTTCATTCTTGACCATTGACTATTCATTTCCTAATGATTTTGATGAGTTTATTGAATACAGAAAAATGAAAACAGCAGTGCAACCAGGATGATTTTATTCTCACTGGATTTATTTAATTATATGGCAAGATAATTCTAGATAGGCTAAAAGATGTATAAGGATTTTTATCTACTAGATAGAACTTCAATAACATCTGCTATACAGATGTCACTGCAAATTCAGAAAGAAAATTAAAAGTACTATGAAACAAGGTAACCAAGGGAAGCGAGAAGAAAAAACTAGACATTAACTGTAAGAAGATAAGATGCATGGTTGTCAACAAAAAAGACAGACAAAGATATAAATTAACATATCGGGGACATTAAAATCAAACAGGTACAGAAATTTAACTATCAGGGTAACAGACAATAGAAAGCGTGACACAGAATGAAGAAAATAATAAAAGATGCTTTTCAAAAACTAAGTAAATTATTAAGATATAGAAGAATATTCCTAGAAACAAAGAAAAGAGTTTGGCACTACTATGTAATATCTAACCTCAAATATGGCATTAAATGCTGGACAATTTCTCAAAAATAAAGACAAGACATGAAGTGAGAAAGATGTGATTCTACTGATGAAAGTTGAGAACACCATGGACAGAGCATGCGATAAATAAGGAAGACTTGAGGTGAATAGGAACTACAATGAAATTTCAGCTAACAAACAAAAGGTGACAGCTGAAATTTTTAGGATATAAATAAGGAAAGAAGGTTTGGAAAATTCAACATTCTCAAGATATATTGAAAGCAATAGATGCATTTGAAAACAGTGAGTAATCTACTTGATACATTGCAGTAGTGGATGTAGAATGTTGTGTCGGAAACCTACCACCCCTCTTGAAGATGAACTTGTCTGCGTCTGTGAAAAAAGACTTTAAATAGGGGCATGTCAGTTGACATGAGAAAGACAGGAAGACAGAGAAGTTCTTGGCTGAGCTAGTTATTGACTACTCAGGCGATTTCTGTACCTTTTACCAACCTATTAAAACCCTTTTTAATGTTACGTGTTATTTGGCGTTTGTCTCTACAACCCCCAAATCAACATCATAACATAGAATAAGGACTACAAAGACAAAGAGTGGTGGTAAATGAACAAGTTACTTAGAGCCAAAAAATGAGCTGTGATAGCCTCCACCCTGAAAGGACAATGCACATAGACATATATAATAGCTCTATTTTCTCAGTAATGCTTGCATTCCTTTTTGACAATTCTTTTCTTCTTGATTTTCAGTGCATTTCTATGGAAAACATTAGCAATACATTTAATTTATACATACAAATGAAATTCCAAACACCCCAATGGCAGAATAGGCAAAGATCTACTCGATTTCAACAGTGTAAGAGGGCAGTACCAGTCAGACTGACACAACCAAGGTGGACATTGACAGACCAAGGCTCTGACAGTCTGATGCAATCAGGCTTGCCAAATCTCACCTGTCTCAATCCTCTTTGAGCCGCAAAGGAGGTACATCATAGTAAGTGTATGGGTGTCTATGTCATGCAGAGTTGTTCACCAAAATGAAATTCATGCAAATAGCCTCATCAAACTCTCCTTGATTTATAGCCATCTCTACCACTGCCACCAGGGGTGAGAAAGGGAATAGGGAGAGAGGATGATGACCCCAATACTCAGATGATGACAAATGCATTACCCTATTAGTAATGCTTGCAATTATTTCTGACTAATGACAATCTCTTTCTTCATGATTTTCAATGCATTTCTATAGAAAAACATTAGCAATATTATACATATCTTCATTTACATGCCATTTCCCTTTGGGTCACGGACGATCATGGTCCTCCACAACTTCCTGTCCTTTGTAGCTCTTAGTAAGTTTTGTCTTTTCAACATCTTTTCCTGCTCATTGTTCTGCCATCCATTTTCACAAGATTGTTAGGTAGGTTACTCACTGTTTTTTTGTTATGCTTGTCTTCAATATGTTGTGTGAGTGTCAAATACTCCAAGCCCTCTTTCCTCATTATCAGTTCTATTTAATGAGTAATGCCTACATTAGTTCCTGACCAGTGACAATCACTTTTTCTAGATTTTCAATGCCCAAAATACTGATTAAATGCTGAAACTTTGGCAATCCAATTTTAGATTAAATATTACAAAATATGATAATTATTCCTTAATTTATTTTCCTACGATCAGAAGTAATTAATTTAGAAAATGACTAAAACTACATATGAAAATGCTAAAATAGGGATAAATATATATAAACTATATATGAAAAACTTATATGTAAACTTATATAAACTACATATGAGAATGCTAACGTAGGTATAAATATATATAAACTATATATGAAAAACTTATATGTAAACTTATATAAACTACATATGAAAATGCTAAAATAGGGATAAATATATATAAACTATATATGAAAAACTTATATGTAAACTTATATAAACTACATATGAGAATGCTAAAGTAGGTATAAATTCAGTGAAAAATGATAAAAAAATTTAAAACCTTGAAGCATTCAGTATTGAAATTGTGATTAGTACATTTTTACTATTACCAGATTTTATTATCTCATTATACAGGGTGTCCATAAAGTTTGTGTGCACTTTAAGAAATTTATAACTTTATTTGTATTTGCAATAGAAATAATCTGTAAAAAATGTTATAAAGTTTAATGTACCTAGTTTTAAGTATAGCTAAAATAACTAATGTGATTTCAGGCATTACTGTAAATCAGTTGGCAAATGTTTTCCGTAAACTGCAAAATCGTATTACCCTTTGTATTGCTAATGATGGAGGACATGTGGAAACTTAAATAAAATTTCAATAAAACCTTAAAAAATATAGATTTACTTCTTTCTAATCCTTTTTGCAAATTATTTCTATCACAAATACAAATAAAGTTATAAATTTTTTAAAGTGCTCATGGACTTTATGAACACCCTGTATATGTAATCATTTAAGTGAATGAAAGTGTTCATATATTTGTTTTATAAATCCTGCCCATGATATCACCATTTAAGTCAACACTCAATTCAAATTATTAAAAATTACTTCTTTTCTTGTCATAATGCATTTTTATAGTAAAACAAATTGCAATTAATGTCTATCTATGCTTTTAGTATTTTCTTTGACACTATATATGTAATTATTTTTGCTGAAACATATTTCAGAGTGTTAAAGATCAATTACAGTACCCAGTAATCCCAAGCAGATTCCCAACTAAATATTGATCAAGCTCAACATTGCTTAACTTCAGTAATAAAATGAGAAACAATGTTTTCAGGGTGATTTGAGCCTGAGTTGATAAATAACTAATAAATAATTTGCAGTGCATTTCTATATTAAAATCTTTTCCAATGAATTTCTATACAGATTGTAAATATTTTATTATATATTTAATCATTAGAAGAAATGAGAGTTTAGACATATTTGTTTGATAAATCCTAGTCAACATAAATGGATCAATAAAAAATCTAGCAAATAATTTCTAATGTATTCATGTAGTAAAATTATTTCCAATGAATTTTTATATATGCTTTGAGTATTTGCATTGTCACTATATATGAAATTATAAGAGGAAATGACATTTTTGGCATATTTGATTGATAAATTCTATCCAAATTATGAGTTATATAAGCAACTAGTTAAATAATTAATTTTTAATGCATTCATATCAAAAAATATTTCATAATTAATTTCTATATATGCTTTCAGCATTTGTTATATTACTATATATGTAATTATTGAAATTAATGAATGTTTTGATATATCTATGATAAATCCTACCTTATTGTACAAACAACTCACATTATCTATCTATCTATCTATATATATATATATATATATATATATATATATATATATATATATTATAATATTTTTTTTTAAAATATGATTCCTTCGCTACATAAGAGTTCTCATGTTTCAAAAGTGAGAACTGAGACCCCTAATATAATTTTTGAAATTAAGTTGAATTAAGGTGTCTGGTCATGCTTCCTCGTCAAGTGAGAATTTGGGAATATATATATATATATATATATATATATATATATATATATAACATTTTTTAAATATAATATTAATGAAAAATTTATAATAGTTTCTTAATGGGATTTAAAAAACTATCCATAGTAATAAAATTATCATTAATAAGTCATAAATAAAGTGATTGGAAACCTTTTAACTATTGAAGGTCAGATCATGTATTAGTGAGTGGACAGTGGACTAAGCAAAAATAATAAAAACTCAAAATATGGGAACCATTCATTTAAATACATCTGATTATGTCTCAAAATCATAATGGATGTTAGAGAAATCATTTATGCATGACCAAGGTACTAATTAAGAATAAAAAAATACTATTTATTTCAAGCAAGGCATCTTTTGAGTTTATTAAAACTTGGTCCATAGGTCATAGATTGTATACACTTCACTAACACCTTCAGAGCCAAGATTTTTATTTGTTTGGTTGGGGTTTTTTTTACAGACATGTGTAAGCCAAAAAATGAACAAGGAAGATTCTTCAGAGAATAAATAGCATAATTAAAAAGTATGCATTAGTTCCACCAGTATATGGAGAATTAAATGAAATTCGGGCATGAATTTCAAGAGTGGGTATATTATGTAATTAATATTATTTGGTACTTAAAAAGTTATGAAAGTGGAAATTAATATTCTTTGGTATTGTACATATTAATCCCCTATGATACCTAGATTTTATGAATTTAAGCACAGTTCCACATGCCATACCTCTTCTGGATATTTCCCTTTAGTAACTCAACTCTCCAAGTTTTTGTTCACCTCTCCTGTGGCCAGGTATTGAACTCACAACTCTTTCAGTTAATCACTGAATTACTTCAACCAACGCTTTTATCCACTGGACCATGAGATATCTAGAAAAGGCATGGCATGTGAAACTAAAACAATCTACCCCAGTGAACAAAATAAAGAGTTTGGCTTGAAATTCCAACATATATCACCTGAAGAAAGCCGAAGTGTACAACAGCCAAAATTTTGTGAATATGACAATAAAGATGAGGACAATAATCACAATTAACCCTATAACCATTAGTAAGGAGTTTCCTTTTCACTAAGTGTTCTATACATATGGCCTACTTTGATATATAAAAAAATAAAAATGGACTATAAAAGTTGACTACAATGCTTGAAAGAAATTAAATGAAGGATAAAGGCATTAAAACTTCCAGAATAATGCTTTCATTGTAATGTTTTATTCAAGAGTGGCAACAGATAAATAGTATCAAGCAAATCTGAAGTAATGTTTTGCTAATATACATAGTTACACTATTTATAACGTTGCCTGGTACATATTATTGATCAACTTAATGCTGGCATAAGTATCAGAAAAGGAACTTATAATCACTAAGTCAAACATCTGATCAAAATGAAGCTCTATAGAAATATCACCTCATTTTGAATCTGAATGTTGTTTATTCATATTCATTTGATGTAAAGGCAAGTGTTTGTCACTTAAAAGAGAAGAGTGTATTACATTGGTCTGATCTATCTAATATTGAAGAGATCCCTTTAGTTGTATTAATATAAACATAAAAATATATATCCAAGGAGAATAGCAGGTCCAAATTATTATTTTTTACTAATTGTCAAGTCAACATAAAGTTTCTATACATGTCAAAAAAAATTCTTTATCTGTTTTATTAAAAATACATTTTAAAACAATTTTTAATTTCATATATGATTCTATAACAATTTAAAAATTGATATGAAGAAAACATGCACAATACAGCAACAAATATGAAAATTATATGAAACAGCTCCATTTTTACTAATTTTTATTCATACACTGCTATGATACTGAGAGCAATTATATGAGATGAGTATAAAAGTTTACATTTGATCTTTTGAAAACTGTTGAGCTCCCAGAAATGAGTCATTTCAAAGAGAAGATATGTTGATGGGATTCTCTGACAGGAAAGGGACATTAATTAACCCTAGAACACTAACCATCAATTAAAGTTACACTTCTACTAACCATCGGTATATGATATCCGATTTTTTAATATAAAGAAAAATATTAAATATAAATCTTTATTTGAAATATTTTACATGCAGGCATTTCAAACTTTGTACTTTGAGTTAACATTAATAGGAACTGAAAAACATTATTTAGGTAAGAAAATCAGGTACTGAAATTTGTAATTAAAAATAGGAAAATAGGTACTATATACTCATGGTTAGTGTTCTCGGATTAAAGTTTCATATTTTCTTCTATTGTCTACAGACTGATATAGATTGATCACCTGTGATAAAAAAACAACTAAAAATCTAATATGAAAGTAAATAGTAGTCAAAATTCATAATTCCTGATGCTAGACAGGCATAGTTTTCATGGCTTCTAGTCTTATTGTGTAAATTGCATGTATTAATATATACAAATTTTGTTTTGATGAATTAAAATGGGCTACAGTAAATATCCTATTTAGTATCAGAAATATGATTGTCAGTTGCCTGATCTTAACCACTTGGGTATTTTATCTAGGGGTTGACTCACTGTGCATCTCCATTCATGAATGGGAGTAGTGAGGGAACATCAGGGTTGGATGTTGAGAAATTTTTTTTTATGTTTTAAGGGTGTGTCCAAGATGAGTTGGAAGTGACATCTAGATACTTGAGAACACCCTCAACAAAAATCTGTCTGAGCAGATTAGTTTATGTCATCAGAATGTATTTCTAAGTCCCTGTGAGGTTATGTACTACTTTTTTCAAAACATATTACCACAGCAGGCACATTTGGCTGTGATGCATGTGCCTTGTATACCCTTATTAGATTGGTTGTCATGATGGGTATATTGGACTTTGTATATTTGTAACCCAGACTAATTTGTCTGGGTTACAAATATACACTTACATACATAAAGCAATATTTACACTTTTCAATTAGGCTTGGAATCTGTTAATTTCTTGGAACTTTGAAAGGACATATTGTCTCTTCTTGAATTCAGAACACCATAAATTATACTAATATTTGTTTAACAAGCCAAATGCATGTGAAATCTGATTAACCAATGAAAATCAAACAACAAGAAAATAAAAATACCAGAATTTTTTTCTTCTTTTTCTCTATATCTCATTCTCTAATGGAGTTTTAATGAAGTGAAACATGTTAGATTGATAAATGTTTCCTATTTGTTCTTTATCTTATCATTCTGTCAGATTCCAATCTGTATTTGATCCAAATTCATATAAATGTGTATAGGTTCCTGCGTATAGACACTGGCTTTGTGTTGCATCTCATTTGCAAGAAAAGATAGATAAACATTTTTCATATTTTTTATCTCCCAAGCAAATGCATAGAAAAGGTTACTGCATAGAAAAGGTTACTGTATCCATTGTTTCTTATAAAGGATAGATCTGAAAACTATGGGCATTAAGCTTTAAACCTCTGCATTATTTGAATTACTTCCTTTTCAAGGCACCCTCATCTGCAGTAGCCCTATTGAATTTTGTTACCCTAACAGGACATGACAACACAAC